>CAWUPM010001333.1:117753-304912 GCA_963924295.1 Dioctria rufipes
CTCGTTTGTTACTGCAGATTGTGCTCAACGATTAGGACATAAAAAAGGTAAGGCTAAGATCAGGGTGACGGGGTTAGGCTCATCAAAATCTGGTATTACTAAAGGTAGTGTTTATCTCACTTTACATTCTCGCTTCAAGAATAGTCAGAAACTTTCAATCAATGCGCTCATCCTCCCAAAATTAACATCAAAGCTTCCATCAACCACATTAAACATAAAGGATTGGAGTTTCCTCCAAAATTTCGATCTAGCAGATCCGCACTTCAATATTCCCAACAAGATTGATATTTTGTTAGGCGCAGAATACTGTTTCCACATTCTAAGAGACGGACGGAAAATAATTTCGTCTGAAATGCCAGTCATTCAAAACACGATGTTTGGGTATGTACTTTCGGGAAATGTTAATCTATCTTCAACAAAACCTACGGTCACTTGCCTTCACACAGATATAAAATACATTGATAAGATGCTACAAATGTTTTGGGAAGTTGAAGAAGTGACAAAAGCAGAACCGATGTATTCTGAAGAAGAACAACGTTGTGAAACTCTGTTTGCCACCACTCATACAATTGATCAAAATACAGGCAGATACATAGTACATCTTCCCTTCAAGGAAAACGCACCGCATATTGGGGAAACTGCAAATATCGCAATGTCACGCTTTATGTCATTAGAACGCAAATTCAAATCCAATCCCAACCTTTATGAAAATTATCGCACTTTTATGAGTGAGTATCAAGCTTTAGGACATATGGAAGCTGAGCCATCGTCAGTCCTAGAAGCTGCTTCAGGACACGCATATCTTCCTCATCACGCGGTACTTAAACCATCCAGCACAACCACAAAATTGCGTGTAGTTTTTGACGGATCCGCAACTTCATCCTCAGGTGTCACTCTCAACCAGATTTTATGTGTAGGACCAAAAATTCAAAGGAATCTCTATCATATTTTGTTATCTTTTCGAACTTATAAGGTGGCCATCACTGCTGATATCGAAAAGATGTACAGGCAAGTCTTAATAGCTCCTTCAGATAGAAATTATCAGAGAATAGTATGGAGGGATAATCCTGCGAAACCTGTACAACACTTTAGGTTAAATACACTAACTTACGGCACGTCTCCTGCGCCATTTTTGGCCACCAGAGCACTGAAGCAATTAGGTATAGAGTCCAAAGGAAAATATCCTCTGGCAGAACATGCTATTGAAAACTCATTTTATGTTGATGATTTATTGAGTGGAACAGATGACGTTGTTACTGCTCTGAAATTACACGAAGAGCTTACAGCACTCCTGCAATCTCGAGGCTTCGTGCTCCACAAGTGGGCGTCAAACTGTGAATCTTCTCTACGATCCATTGCCGAAAACAAAGCCTCAGTATCACAAAGGATTGATGAGCACGCAGATACATTAAAGGTGCTAGGACTTGCTTGGATACCACATGAAGATTCTTTCATTTTCCACGTTAATCAACCTAGTGATAGAATTGCAACAAAAAGAATTATTTTATCAGAATCGAGCCGAATCTTCGACCCCATTGGATTTTTATCACCAGTAATCATCACAGTTAAAATCTTGTTGCAACAGCTGTGGTTAAAGAATTACGATTGGGACGAACCAATTCATGATGAGATCGCTAAAAAGTGGACAAGCTTAGCTAGCAATTTATGTCGTCTTGAAAAGCTTCGCATTCCACGTTGGTTGCAAATTAGAAGAAACACGTATGAACTTCACGGATTTGCAGACGCTTCGGAAGCTGCGTATGCTGCCGTTATTTATTGTAGATCCCACTCACCAGATGGAAAACCAACAACGGTTCTTGTGACATCAAAAACGAAAGTCGCGCCCATAAAACAGCTATCCATTCCAAGGTTGGAATTATGTGGTGCACTACTCCTTGCTTCAAGAGCCTGATATCACCTGCATTGCCTGGACAGATTCCAAGGTCGTCTTAGCATGGTTGTCAGCACATCCTAGCAAGTGGAAGTGCTATATGGAAACAGAACGTCAGAGATTTTGGTCACATTACCGAGAGAAGCATGGCATCATGTTCATTCGAAGGACAATCCTGCGGACCTGCCATCACGTGGAATTTCTATAGAAGAATTATTATCCTCAACATTATGGTGGAAAGGACCCTCGTGGCTTCAGTCCAATTGGAGAAACTATCTTCATGACGACTCAAATATGGATCAACAACTCGCAATAAAGGAAGAAATGAGACCACGATATTTGCAATCATACGCAACTACAATTGAGAACGATACACTGGATGATCTCTTCAGACGGATATCCACATTTACTAAAATCCTCCGCATCATCGCAAGGTGTTTTCGATTTTCATCCTTATTTATAAAATCAGACACGATCTTCAAAACTGATTGGTTGACCACGGTGGAACTAGAGAAAGCTCGCATTATATGCATCCAGTGGACTCAAACTTGCATATTTGATAAGGATGGACATTCCTTGAGAAAGAAGGGTGCAGTTTCACCGACAAGCTCACTGCGTACTCTTAGCCCATTCCTAGATTCCAACAACATCATCCGAGTGGGAGGAAGATTAAGTAATTCTTATTGTACCTACGATACGAAACATCCCATCATTCTTCCCAAGGATCACATTTTCACGAAACTCTTAATAGAATATCTGCATCAGAAACACTTTCATGCCGGAACTACGCTTTTGCTCAACATAATTCGCCAAATGTATTGGATAATCTCAGCTAGAACTGCTGTCAAAAGAGCCATAAATAAATGTATAATCTGCATTCGACACGGAGCTTCTGTTTCACAGCAACTCATGGCAAATCTTCCTCACCAACGTGTCTCATTCACCAAAACCTTCGAAAACGTTGGTGTCGACTATGCTGGACCAATAATGCTGTTATTACATCATGGCAGGGGCGCGAGAAGCACGAAGGGCTACATATGTCTGTTCACTTGCTTTAGTACAAGAGCTCTACATTTAGAAGTAGTGAGTGAGTTAACTTCAGATGCCTTTCTTGCCTGTCTAAAGCGATTCATATCTAGAAGAGGTTTACCGGTCGCTATATACAGTGACAATGGGACTAATTTTGTCGGAGCAAATCGTCAAATGACTGATACACATAAAGAACTACTTTCTGTAACCAATAACAGTCTCATTGCAGACTTCTTGAGTGCTAATAAGGTTACCTGACATTTCACACCTCCATGAGCTCCTCACTTTGGTGCCAGTTGGGAATCCGGAGTAAAACTTTTCAAAAGTCATTTACGACGAACAATCGGTGAAGCAAAATTGACTTACGAAGAATTATCAACTTTTCTTGCCCAAGTAGAAGCCTTGCTGAATTCGCGACCGCTTACACAGATGTCCAGCGATGAATCTAACCTTGACGTCCTAACGCCAGCTCATTTTTTAATTGGCCAGCCTATGATTGCACTTCCTGAACCATCAATGGATTCCGCGCCATTCTCATCCATCACACGATGGCGTCTGCTACAAAAAATGCATCAGGACTTCTGGAGACGCTGGCATGTTGAGTATTTGACGACGTTACAACAACGCCCAAAATGGACTAACATAGAAGAAAACCTAACAGTTGGGAATTTAGTCATTGTCAAGGAGGATAACTTGCCTCCTACCGCTTGGGTCCTTGGTCGAGTAATTGCTGTTCATCCCGGACCAGACAACTTAATTAAAGTCGTTACGCTCAAGACGGCCAGAGGGGATATTAAGAGACCTACCACAAAACTTTGTAGATTGCCAGTCTGTTAAGAAGCCTCTTAACGGGGGGAGAATGTTGAAGAATCGACATAAATAAAATAAAAACAAAACAAGTACTACTACCATACCAATCATTAATGTAACAACTCTCAAATTTTGCATTGTATAATCAGCTTGAAAGTGTTGCATTTATTTATATGTATGTACTCTAGTTTAAAAATCATTTAACTGTTAACAACTTTGTTCTTATCAAGTAACTTTTTTGCATATGAAATCAATACATGTAAAGAGGGATTCAGTTAGTCTAAATTTCTTCTAGTATAGTTCAGACAAATCGTCAGTCATCACTTGCATTTAGTCGAGGAACCTTGAATTTAAAGAGGCAAATAAATATTTTATTGAGTTCAATTGAATTGTGCATTTTTTTTTACTTTGTTGTTTTTACAAGATCTGAGTTGAACCAGTGCAGTGTCCATAGAAATCGTGAACATAACTCCATAGAAATCGTGAACATAACTCACAAACTTCGCACAAGTTTAATTCACAAAATCCGCAAAATCTTGTTTATAAATGTGACTGATTGACTGTGGACAAATTATTAGTGATTTGTGCAACGCATGTTTTTTTTATGCAAAATACTGCACGCGCATATAAATGGTTCTCGATTGTATTTATGTGGTTTAACACGACGATTTGGGGAAAAGATTACAAATCGTATCGCGCATAATTTGCTTCAAGTTGGATATACCAGACCAAGCTAAGTATTCATTATTTTTTCTTTTTCTTGTAAATTGATTGCTCAGATAACTGCACATAACAACATCACATATATGTATACGAAAATTAGCGAATGATAAAATTCTGTAATTAAAAAAAAAAAAAAATTACTGAACTCTAACTGGACTTGCTATTGAAAAGTGAAAAATTTTTAAATTTCATGAACTGTTCGATTGTTGAATTTTATTGTTGCTTACGGAGAAACAGATATACATAATCGCGTACATTTACTACACTTTTCATGAACTTTCGTATACTATCTTGATACATAGTAAATAATCAAGCGATACGTAATTAGTGAGTGAATATTCTTTCAATTAAAACAGTATTTTCTTTATGTGTGAGACTTTTACATATCATGTTGTGGTACAATAAACTGAGTGACGGTAAACTATAGAAAATTACATTTACTATCTTAATCACATAACGGACTATAGTTGGTGTTAAGTTACATATCACGGTTGTTATTTTGCAACGGTAACTCATTTGAACTCGAACATTTTATTACAATCAATTTGGTTGCCCTTTAATTGAGATATAGTTAAAGAATAGTACGCATAATGACTGACATTGCCACCTTAAAATTACAAAGAGGTCGGATCAAGGGCTCGTTAACTAAGGCCCAGCAATTCGCTAACACCATCAATTCCAATACAACCGTTGAAGAAATCACCGTCCGCTTAGATAAGTTAGAAGAATTTTACCACTCATTTACCAAGGTAGATGATGCATTATTATTGAAGGATGTTGATTCAGACTTTGATGATTTTGAGGACAAATACTTTACGGTTAGGGGTCAATTAAGTCAAGCTTTAAATCAAAGAATACAAGCAAATGAGACATCTATTCCAAGCACCTCTTCGAACGATCAGTTAAATTCAACAATGCTTAGACTTTTCGACCAGCAGAAAACCATTTTAACCAGTTTTTCCCAACACTCTTCGACTGGATCTAGCGTACTCGAAGTAAAACTTCCAAAATTAATATCCCTTCCTTTGGCGGTGACTACAAGGATTGGCCGTCCTTCAAGGACCTTTTTATTTCGTCATTTGATCAAAAACCTTCCTTGTCAAATGTTCATAAGTTTCAGTACCTAAAGAGCGCGCTGACCAGTGACGCATGGACGAAGTTAGTCTCAAGATATGATAAGAAGAAACAGATTCTCACTTCTTACATCAAAACATTCATCAATCAGGCTAATGTAACTCAAGCATCTTCTTTCACACTGCGTAAATTGACCGATACATCTAATGAGCTCATTCGTGGAATTAAGTCGTTAGGAACAGAAGCTTCTAATCGAGATCTGTGGCTAGTGTACATACTTCTTAACAAATGTGACACTGAAACACGTCAGGCCTGGGCAGAAGAAAGTCATGACATAGATCTGCCTACCTTTGATGAATTTCTCACTTTTTTTAATAAGCGGTGTGATACGCTTGAGTCTATTGACTCCACTTATCGAAGGTCTGTGCAAATACCAATTCCCAACCTCCACGCTAAGACCTCTGTCCAATGTCCAAAATGTAGTCAGTCGCATCAATTATTCCATTGTCCCAGATTTAAAGATATGGACACCGCATCAAAACGCACATTTGTAGCACAAAATCGAGTTTGTTTCAACTGTCTCAGCCTGGGCCATCAAGTTCAAAATTGCAAATCAAAAACTAGATGTCATTTCTGTAATAGAATGCATCATTCCACGCTACATCTTACTGATACATTCAATACAAATCAGGTGAAATCACATCATTCCGCATCAGCACTTTCGTCGCAACCAGAAAATAATTCGCAGCAAGGTACAAGTCAACTCAACCCAGATTCACCCGCATTCACACAATCTACTGAGAATCCATCGCAACTATCAGCATATACGTCAATGAACAAAACAGCCCTCAGACTGTCAGTGCTTCCAACCGCACTTGTTCTCGTAACTGATTCTAGAGGTTCACTACAACCATGTCGCATTTTGATCGATTCAGGTTCTCAAGCCTCGTTTGTTACTGCAGATTGTGCTCAACGATTAGGACATAAAAAAGGTAAGGCTAAGATCAGGGTGACGGGGTTAGGCTCATCAAAATCTGGTATTACTAAAGGTAGTGTTTATCTCACTTTACATTCTCCCTTCAAGAATAGTCAGAAACTTTCAATCAATGCGCTCATCCTCCCAAAATTAACATCAAAGCTTCCATCAACCACATTAAACATAAAGGATTGGAGTTTCCTCCAAAATTTCGATCTAGCAGATCCGCACTTCAATATTCCCAACAAGATTGATATTTTGTTAGGCGCAGAATACTGTTTCCACATTCTAAGAGACGGACGGAAAATAATTTCGTCTGAAATGCCAGTCATTCAAAACACGATGTTTGGGTATGTACTTTCGGGAAATGTTAATCTATCTTCAACAAAACCTACGGTCACTTGCCTTCACACAGATATAAAATACATTGATAAGATGCTACAAATGTTTTGGGAAGTTGAAGAAGTGACAAAAGCAGAACCGATGTATTCTGAAGAAGAACAACGTTGTGAAACTCTGTTTGCCACCACTCATACAATTGATCAAAATACAGGCAGATACATAGTACATCTTCCCTTCAAGGAAAACGCACCGCATATTGGGGAAACTGCAAATATCGCAATGTCACGCTTGATGTCATTAGAACGCAAATTCAAATCCAATCCCAACCTTTATGAAAATTATCGCACTTTTATGAGTGAGTATCAAGCTTTAGGACATATGGAAGCTGAGCCATCGTCAGTCCTAGAAGCTGCTTCAGGACACGCATATCTTCCTCATCACGCGGTACTTAAACCATCCAGCACAACCACAAAATTGCGTGTAGTTTTTGACGGATCCGCAACTTCATCCTCAGGTGTCACTCTCAACCAGATTTTATGTGTAGGACCAAAAATTCAAAGGAATCTCTATCATATTTTGTTATCTTTTCGAACTTATAAGGTGGCCATCACTGCTGATATCGAAAAGATGTACAGGCAAGTCTTAATAGCTCCTTCAGATAGAAATTATCAGAGAATAGTATGGAGGGATAATCCTGCGAAACCTGTACAACACTTTAGGTTGAATACACTAACTTACGGCACGTCTCCTGCGCCATTTTTGGCCACCAGAGCACTGAAGCAATTAGGTATAGAGTCCAAAGGAAAATATCCTCTGGCAGAACATGCT
Source organism: Dioctria rufipes (assembly GCA_963924295.1). Taxonomy (NCBI): domain Eukaryota; kingdom Metazoa; phylum Arthropoda; class Insecta; order Diptera; family Asilidae; genus Dioctria; species Dioctria rufipes. Next base: position 125,427 of record CAWUPM010001333.1, read on the forward strand.
ATTGAAAACTCATTTTATGTTGATGATTTATTGAGTGGAACAGATGACGTTGTTACTGCCCTGAAATTACACGAAGAGCTTACAGCACTCCTGCAATCTCGAGGCTTCGTGCTCCACAAGTGGGCGTCAAACTGTGAATCTTCTCTACGATCCATTGCCGAAAACAAAGCCTCAGTATCACAAAGGATTGATGAGCACGCAGATACATTAAAGGTGCTAGGACTTGCTTGGATACCACATGAAGATTCTTTCATTTTCCACGTTAATCAACCTAGTGATAGAATTGCAACAAAAAGAATTATTTTATCAGAATCGAGCCGAATCTTCGACCCCATTGGATTTTTAACACCAGTAATCATCACAGTTAAAATCTTGTTGCAACAGCTGTGGTTAAAGAATTACGATTGGGACGAACCAATTCATGATGAGATCGCTAAAAAGTGGACAAGCTTAGCTAGCAATTTATGTCGTCTTGAAAAGCTTCGCATTCCACGTTGGTTGCAAATTAGAAGAAATACGTATGAACTTCACGGATTTGCAGACGCTTCGGAAGCTGCGTATGCTGCCGTTATTTATTGTAGATCCCACTCACCAGATGGAAAACCAACAACGGTTCTTGTGACATCAAAAACGAAAGTCGCGCCCATAAAACAGCTATCCATTCCAAGGTTGGAATTATGTGGTGCACTACTCCTTGCTTCAAGAGCCTGATATCACCTGCATTGCCTGGACAGATTCCAAGGTCGTCTTAGCATGGTTGTCAGCACATCCTAGCAAGTGGAAGTGCTATATGGGAAACAGAACGTCAGAGATTTTGGTCACATTACCGAGAGAAGCATGGCATCATGTTCATTCGAAGGACAATCCTGCGGACCTGCCATCACGTGGAATTTCTATAGAAGAATTATTATCCTCAACATTATGGTGGAAAGGACCCTCGTGGCTTCAGTCCAATTGGAGAAACTATCTTCATGACGACTCAAATATGGATCAACAACTCGCAATAAAGGAAGAAATGAGACCACGATATTTGCAATCATACGCAACTACAATTGAGAACGATACACTGGATGATCTCTTCAGACGGATATCCACATTTACTAAAATCCTCCGCATCATCGCAAGGTGTTTTCGATTTTCATCCTTATTTATAAAATCAGACACGATCTTCAAAACTGATTGGTTGACCACGGTGGAACTAGAGAAAGCTCGCATTATATGCATCCAGTGGACTCAAACTTGCATATTTGATAAGGATGGACATTCCTTGAGAAAGAAGGGTGCAGTTTCACCGACAAGCTCACTGCGTACTCTTAGCCCATTCCTAGATTCCAACAACATCATCCGAGTGGGAGGAAGATTAAGTAATTCTTATTGTACCTACGATACGAAACATCCCATCATTCTTCCCAAGGATCACATTTTCACGAAACTCTTAATAGAATATCTGCATCAGAAACACTTTCATGCCGGAACTACGCTTTTGCTCAACATAATTCGCCAAATGTATTGGATAATATCAGCTAGAACTGCTGTCAAAAGAGCCATAAATAAATGTATAATCTGCATTCGACACAGAGCTTCTGTTTCACAGCAACTCATGGCAAATCTTCCTCACCAACGTGTCTCATTCACCAGAGCCTTCGAAAACGTTGGTGTCGACTATGCTGGACCAATAATGCTGTTATTACATCATGGCAGGGGCGCGAGAAGCACGAAGGGCAACATATGTCTGTTCACTTGCTTTAGTACAAGAGCTCTACATTTAGAAGTAGTGAGTGAGTTAACTTCAGATGCCTTTCTTGCCTGTCTAAAGCGATTCATATCTAGAAGAGGTTTACCGGTCGCTATATACAGTGACAATGGGACTAATTTTGTCGGAGCAAATCGTCAAATGACTGATACACATAAAGAACTACTTTCTGTAACCAATAACAGTCTCATTGCAGACTTCTTGAGTGCTAATAAGGTTACCTGACATTTCACACCTCCATGAGCTCCTCACTTTGGTGCCAGTTGGGAATCCGGAGTAAAACTTTTCAAAAGTCATTTACGACGAACAATCGGTGAAGCAAAATTGACTTACGAAGAATTATCAACTTTTCTTGCCCAAGTAGAAGCCTTGCTGAATTCGCGACCGCTTACACAGATGTCCAGCGATGAATCTAACCTTGACGTCCTAACGCCAGCTCATTTTTTAATTGGCCAGCCTATGATTGCACTTCCTGAACCATCAATGGATTCCGCGCCATTCTCATCCATCACACGATGGCGTCTGCTACAAAAAATGCATCAGGACTTCTGGAGACGCTGGCATGTTGAGTATTTGACGACGTTACAACAACGCCCAAAATGGACTAACATAGAAGAAAACCTAACAGTTGGGAATTTAGTCATTGTCAAGGAGGATAACTTGCCTCCTACCGCTTGGGTCCTTGGTCGAGTAATTGCTGTTCATCCCGGACCAGACAACTTAATTAAAGTCGTTACGCTCAAGACGGCCAGAGGGGATATTAAGAGACCTACCACAAAACTTTGTAGATTGCCAGTCTGTTAAGAAGCCTCTTAACGGGGGGAGAATGTTGAAGAATCGACATAAATAAAATAAAAACAAAACAAGTACTACTACCATACCAATCATTAATGTAACAACTCTCAAATTTTGCATTGTATAATCAGCTTGAAAGTGTTGCATTTATTTATATGTATGTACTCTAGTTTAAAAATCATTTAACTGTTAACAACTTTGTTCTTATCAAGTAACTTTTTTGCATATGAAATCAATACATGTAAAGAGGGATTCAGTTAGTCTAAATTTCTTCTAGTATAGTTCAGACAAATCGTCAGTCATCACTTGCATTTAGTCGAGGAACCTTGAATTTAAAGAGGCAAATAAATATTTTATTGAGTTCAATTGAATTGTGCATTTTTTTTTACTTTGTTGTTTTTACAAGATCTGAGTTGAACCAGTGCAGTGTCCATAGAAATCGTGAACAGATAATCAGTTAACTAAATTTTGGGAACTAGAGGAATGCTTCACTAGACCCAAATTTTCACCAGAAGATCAATTATGCGAGGATCTCTATAATGAAACAACAAAACGACTACCCTCTGGAAAATATGAGGTAAATCTACCTTTCAAAGACTGTAATACACCACAGCTCGGACAGTCTAGAAACATGGCTGTCAAACAATTCTTGCAGCTAGAGAAAAGACTATCTAACAATCCAGAATTGTATAAACTATACAAAGCTTGTATCGATGAGTACACTCATCTTGGACACATGAAACCTATTCCACCCACACAACTATTATTAGAAAACAAATCATGTGATAACACTCCATTCTATTACCTACCGCATCATGCAGTGTTTAAAGAGCGCACTACCACTAAGCTTCGAATTGTATTCAATGCATCAGCACGCACCTCAAATTTTAGATCATTGAATGACCAATTACTGATTGGACCTACAATCCAACCAACACTTTGGACCACCTTATTGAGATGGCGACTGTACAGATTTGCATTTACTGCAGATATTGAGAAGATGTACAGGATGATTCAGATGGCACCTAAACACCAACAGTACCAGAGAATAATCTGGAGAAATACACCAAAGGAATAAATAAAAGACTACGTCCTAACTACAGTCACCTTTGTCACAGCACCAGCACCATATCTCGCCATTAAAACTTTGCAGCAGTTAGCAAAGGATGAAGCTAGCAGTTATCCACTCGCAGCAAAAAGCATCATGAGAGATTTTTATGTGGATGACTTGGTCTCGGGAGCACACAGCTTAAGCGAAGCACAACAACTACAACAAGAACTTATTGAAGCTCTAGCCTCAGGAACATTTAACCTAAGGAAATGGACAGCCAACCATCATGACTTACTAAAAAATATTCCACTAGAGCATCGAGAGTTAAAAACGAATCTGGAATTTTCAGAACACGAATCGATAAAAACTCTCGGCATCCGCTGGCACCCAACAACAGATTTCTTCTCTTTCAAAGTCAACATTCCCGAACCAAAAACCACATACACCAAACGAATAATACTGTCTGAAGTGTCGTATCTATTCGACCCACTAGGCTGGTTAGCGCCATGCATTATTACTGCCAAAATTTTAATTCAGAAGCTCTGGCTCTCTAAATGCGACTGGGATGATTCTGTATCCACAGAAGTTTTAAAAGAATGGAGTCATTTCAAAGATCAACTACCTACCATTCAGGATATACAGATTCCACGCTGGCTAGGCTACCAGCCTAACATACGCGAGATGGAACTACATGGTTTTTGCGATGCCTCCAATCATGCCTACTCAGCAGTTTTATATCTCAAAATAGATCTTAATGAGAGCTTCCGAGTACAAATCATGACAGCAAAAACCAAAGTAGCTCCCATCAAACCAGTCTCACTACCTCGACTAGAGCTATGTGGTGCTGTCCTGCTCTCCCGACTTATTAAACAAGTTGTCACTGAGTTAGAGCTTGAAAAGGTTAAAATTACAGCATGGACAGACTCCAATATAGTTCTAGCTTGGCTACAAAAACACCCATCCACCTGGAAAACGTTCGTGGCTAACCGTGTCTCCGAAATACATGAAAACATTCCACTAGCCATATGGAAACACGTTCCTTCAAAGTGCAATCCAGCTGATATAGCATCTAGAGGAATTCCACCAAATACCTTAGCTACAGCATCGATATGGTGGAATGGTCCAGACTGGTTACACCAAGATGAACAATTCTGGCCGCAACAAACGCCAGAAATACACACTCAATTAGAGTATAAAAAGAAATCAAAGGTTCTCACCACTGCAATCGATGAACAAATTCCTTTACTTCACAAATATTCATCATATCAAAAAACGATAAGAATAACCGCCTACTGTCTCCGATTTATAAATAGTGTACGCAAACTACATCCGACTACTCAATTCTTATCAGTACACGAATTAAAAATTGCGGAACGATGTCTAATTAAATTGCTCCAAAATATTACATTTCCCAACGAAATCTCCCACTTACTAAAAAATCTTCCCCTTCCTAAAAAGAGTCGACTTCTATCTCTCAATCCCACGCTCGACTCTGCCAACATTCTCCGAGTTGGAGGTCGTCTTACAAAATCTCAATTAAATTACGACCAACAACATCCTATAATACTCCCTAACAACCATCATATAACCAATATCCTTATAGACCACATCCACCATTATACATTACATGGAGGCACCCAAATAATATTAAGCACTATAAGGAATCACTATTGGTTACTAAACGCCCGCAATACTATTAGACATCGCATCCACAAATGTGTTGATTGCTTTCGGTTCAATACAAGGCCTAATACTCAGTTGATGAACTCTCTACCCTCAGCTAGAGTCAACATATCTTTGCCCTTCCAACACACTGGGGTAGACTATGCAGGCCCGCTTGATATGAAAACATCAACACTAAGAGGAACGAAGATAACAAAAGCATACATCTGCTTATTCGTCTGCTTAGCTACTAAGGCTATACATATAGAGCTCGTCTCTGATTTGTCCACACCAGCCTTTCTAGCCGCCCTCAAACGATTTGTTGCACGAAGAGGCCTCTGCTCACACGTTTATTCTGACCGAGGCACTAATTTCATTGGAGCCAATCGACTTCTACAGTCCAATCTATAAAAATCAATCAAAGCAAGAAGCTGGTGTAAAATCCACCAAGCGCCATCTCTACAAAACCATTAAAGATACAAAACTCACATACGAAGAACTCTACACAGTCTTAGTTCAAATTGAGGCATGTTTAAATGCCCGACCTCTTTCCCCTCTGTCCAATGATGCAACTGACTATAATATCCTCACTCCTGGGCACTTCCTAACAGGTAGTCATCTCCTTACTACATGTGAACCTCCCCCACTTAATCCTCTCCATCATCCTCTCAAGAGATGGCAACACATTCAATCACTCTCCTACACCTTTTGGAAACAGTGGTCGAGAGATTATCTCCATACTTTACATCAACGACATAAATGGCAGACTGAAAGGGAAAATATAAAAATTGGAACTCTCGTTTTAATAAAAGAAGACCAAATCCCCATAGGAAAATGGCCATTAGGACGAATCATTGAAATTCATACTGGTCATAATGATTTAGTGCGAGCAGTTACCATTAAAACACCGAAAACAACTCTCACCCGTCCTATCGCAAAGGTCTGCCCTCTCCCTTCAACAGATATCTCTCACCAGTAATTCAAAATCCCCACCAATATCTACTACTCTGTGGCAGTACAAAAATTCAAAAAAATACCGTTTTGTTTGAATATAAATAAATCCACAATCCGCCAAAAATCACTTCAAATTTGAAAAGTGACAAGTGAAGATCAAGTGCGGTTCAGTTTCAGTTTTTTCGTTTGTTATTATTTCATTCTTCGGTTTTTTTTATTTATTTTATCTACCATGGAGGAACTATTAGAGATTTTCAACTCAGAATCACTAGATTCCGTAGATATGGACTTATCACCGACTCCTCCAGAACTGTTGGTAGCACCTAAAAGAATCAAGCCAGTAAGCCCATTACCTCCGACTCCTACCAAAAAACCCAGATTACAGTCCGCAATCGTACGACCTCCACCACACGAAGTTCTGCCGGTGAGAGAGCTACTTAGACCTTTCGAAGCAAAGCCAGCTTCGCCAGACATCAAGAAACTTCAGATCAAAACCAAATCAAATGATCGCTTCAAGTTTAGGCCACTGTCAAAGAAAAGCCGTACAGGGATTCGTATTTCAACTCGACCACGTTTGCCCACGGTAACAAGACGAAGCCCGCCAAAAGATCTGCATGTCACAGCATCTTCAAAGCAAACAATTACCACAAATACTAGCAAACACAACTCTGCACCACAAAATACAATACAAACACATCATAGTATCAAACGGTCAACAAGTGCTCAAATACTTCCCAATAAAAAGAGCAAAATGACAGAGCATCCTCAAAGAAAACCTACGGCTACTAATTCTACAAAATCAAAAACAAAGATATCATCATCCACGAGCACTGGTCAAACTTCCCGGACGACTAGCGATTATACAACCAAGTCCATATCACCAAGTATGCCTGATCTGAGCCCGATAATGCCCATCAACAAAATTGAATCAGTTGGTAGACAAGATTCCTATAAAAGCACATCACATCCACAAACAGCTATCAAAATAGCATCAACAAATATTAGCAATTTGGTATCTCAGGACATGATTATAGATCCTCCAACCGAGTTTATGGATCCACCAATTATTCCTCCAATACAATTCCAAGATGTTCCATCAGCCAACGCAGAGCCTCTGACATTAAGACCAGGAATACCAGAAGACATCAAAACATCAATACGAGCCAGCCCCGACGTCAAACAGCTATTGGAATCCTCAGCTATTCCATGGAATACAATCCGAAAATCTAAAATCTTTTTTCGTTCCAAACTCCCTGGTGGAATAACTCTCAAAATGAAAAAGAAAAGGGAAGGACTTCACTTTTTCAAACAAGACACTGTAAGTTCTTATTTTATAAATTTTATTTATTTATTTTTTTTTTTTTTTGTGGGAGTGGAGGATGTTCAGTCCACATCCATATTTATGAATCCCTCGTCGAAATTCCGCCATCAAATGATATCCCTCGATGAAATATTTTTCCTAAAAAGTACAAAACAAAACCCCACAAAGAATCATACTTATAGCAAATGAACTCAATATACTTATCTGAACAATAAGCTTCACCACCTCGAATCCCTCCTACAAGTTATCCCAGAGTTCGATCTATTTATAAATAATCAAAAAGTATTAATATTTTAATTAAAATATATATAATTAACTACAAACTCACCTAATCATACACCTCCAGCGTATTTACATTTTTTTAATGTCATCTAATGACATTACGTCAAACAGCTGGTGTCGCCACAATCAAATTTGGACCATCGAACCAAGCGTTGCCAGGGCAACATATTATGAAGCTGGGACATAGCTGTTCACGGCGGCTATAAAAAGGCGGCGAGCCGCAGGAAAATCACCATTCGGTTTTCAGAGTCTAATCTGAAAGCATCCTCCACCAGAGTCTAATCTGTTTCCTATCCTTTGAACAAAAGTATAATTTTGTTTATTCCTTCATATAGAAGTTTAATTCTATTATTGCAGAAGTATAATTCTACTTATATCCAACATCCTATTTTGCCCCATATTATAATTTCAGAGTTTAATCTGAAAATATCCTCCATCAGAGTCTAATCTGAATCCCATCCTAAGAGCAAGAGTATAATTTTGCTCTATCCTTCATATAGAAGTCTAATTCTATTAAAATTCACACTCCCAAAAATCTGACACTTGATCCCCGATCGTGTAACAGAAGTTTAATTCTGCTTACACGCTTCAGGACGTTGCGATTGAAGTATAGTTCTGCGCAGACGTTTTAACATTCGCTGTAACAGAAGTTTAATTCTGCTTACACGCTTCAGCACGTTGTAGCAGAAGTATAATTCTGCTTACGCGTTTCAATATTCGCTGTAACAGAAGTATAATTCTGCTTACACGCTTCAGCACGTTGCAGTCGAAGTCTAATTCTTCTACATCGTCGCTCTCTTTCTCAGAAATTCCTAATAAAATTGTCACTATCTGATTCCGAAGAAATAAAAACTTTCTTCTTCTCCTTTCCAGGAACAGAAGTAAGGGCAGAGAGTGTGAACAAAGCAGCACGATTTTATATTGAATTTTTTATTGTGGATTTTGAAATTATCGTCATTGTTGTTTAAGTTGAATTGAATTTTAGTTGAATTTTTTAATAGTATTAGTAGTTTTATTAAAATTGAATTATTTTTTGAATTAAAAGTATTGAATTTGTGATATTAGGTTAAGTGTATGAATTATTTTAATAAAATTTATATTTGAACTACATCAAAGCTGAGTTATCCATTTTAAAACCGGCACCCTCCCTTACGCTCGAGACTAGATCTCACAATATGAGAAATGTACTAGCTGGGGTGTTTGTGACCCAACTGACTGAAAATGGGTTTTCTGGCAGCAAACACGGGCCGAGAAAGTTTTCTGAATCGGGAAAATAATACACCAACCGATATTACTCGAAGAAGCCTTGAATTTGATATACAACATGCCAAATTGGAACCACCTGCCGGGGGTTTCTACCCCTTACCCTAAAAGAATGCATAGAAAAATATTCTTCCACGAATTATAGTGAACCCCTTTTTCCGATCGGACATAGCAATACCGAATTAAAGCCGATCTAAAGTGCGAAAAATCTTATACCTCAGTTTGAATAAAAAATTGGAAAATACTAAAAAAGTGAGTATTGGGATGGCTTTAAATAGCTATTTAAGACTCCAAGTATATGAGTGTGGGTACTCAAACTTCTCAGGACCTAACGTATTCGGTTCTGTACGAAATTTTTCAAAATACACTAGATCAAAGCTTGCCCCCCTACCCCCAGCTTTTCCCCGGTGGATAGAAATAAGCATTCTTAACACTTAAGTAGGCGTACTAACAAAATCACACAAGTGGGCATGGGGTCAACAGTAATCCCAATTTCTTTCTCAGAAATTTGTAAACCACAAAATATTCAAAAACAACAACAATACAGTTCGATAACTAAATCTTATTGCTTTAACAACAACTGAAAAACAAATATCTTCTCTTTAAATTAACACAAAAATAAAATAATAATTATTTTATAATACATACTTAGGAGCTTCTTAACAGTCTTTGTAGGACTCGTCCGAAAATATTATGTAATGTCGAAATTTCGAAAGAGACACATAACAAAACCTCCCTAGTGAAAAACGTACGTAAGTGGGCGCATGGGGTCACGCTTCGCTATAGTACAAAAGCATGCGTACCTTGCAATGGCTCGAGTAGGATGATTTTGAAAATAGTGTTCTGAGATGTAAAGCTTCTGGAAGACGCAAGGTCGAGAGAGATTGCGCTTTACATTTTTTTTTTCATGTTTAAAACTGCTCTGACCCCATGCGCCTACTGAAGGGTTAATAAAAATTGTTCATAGTTTATAGTGCATCATTTAAAACATCTCGCATGTCTGGATGTGTCGGGTCTAAAATGAGTATTCGCCTTTGAAGCATTCTGTGGCATCCATTTCCTCCTTTTGATTTCTACGCGTCGCACTAACCGCCTGTGAATTTCTTCATTTGAAACTTCGTCAAGCTAGTGAATTTTAAGAACTTGAGGTACACAGCTATTTAAAAAGTTTTGCAATCAATAATGCTGATGGATTATAATACCTTGAACATTTCACATATTTATATATATATCGAGTTTAAAATTTACAGCTTTGTTGAAAAACCTCACTGGACTTCCATTCACGGATAGCTTTAAAAACGGATTTTTTGTATTGGTTATACAGGTATTGTTGTATCTATTTGCACCGCTTTAGTTGTATTTTCTAGTGCAAGTGAACTAAATATAAAGACGTTGTTGAAACACATGGATTTAATTAGATATGGTACGGAAATTTTTCATTTTCTCTTAACATAAAAACTATGACACACAGAAGATTCGACATGATTTCATCTCTCAGCGGACAAAATTTCTTAAAATTCTTTCGACAGATGTTGGCAAAAAAAAAAAAAAAACCCGCATTACTTGCAGACATTTACTATGATACAGTTGCCCTGTATCTATGAGAGGAGACATGAACGAGAAAAGCTAACTCTCAGATTGGCGCCGTAAATCAAAGTTCCCAATGTGATGATGAGCCCACTCGCCCAGCTGCTATTCCAAACATACAGAATGAATGTTAAAGGGTTCGGAATATACCATTCAAGGTCACTAAAAGCAGGAAATGGGACTTCATAAATACAGTGTGTTGCCCAAGAGGGTAGTGCATAACACTGTTACAATGCAATGCATTGCCACGAGTTGGAGTACAAATGCAAATATTGTAGTGGTATAGTAAGGTGCGGTTGTCACACATGAGCAACCCTCTTCCATCTATTCCATAAGCATAATATGCCTAGCGTTATGGAACAGTAGCCTGAATAGTTTCCAATTCGGTGATTAAGGGTTACATAAAAGATCATAAAAGCTGTAACTACTCTGAAAGTTGCGTGCATGCAATGGGAATTTGAAGTTTGAATTTGTTTGCGTTGGTGGTGTGTGTGTACATAAATTTTCAACACCTCCTATCTTTGGATATCGACGCTGGAAAGTTACTACATTTTCAATGACTTCTTGCCTATGAAAAAATAGCCTGTAATGCATTTTGTTATTGGTTAGTTTTGTATGAGATATGCAGTTACTCTATTCCTTTCAACCTATAGATAACTCAGAATATGATGTTACTACGTTAGAAGAGTATTAAACAAAAATTTTAATAGAAACTACAGCTTTTTATTTAAACTGCCTGTCTTGTTCTGTTCTAGTGTACATCAAGAGTTAGACCCTGTTTAAAACATAGAAATTGGATACAGCTCACATATGTCATACAAATAAATAAGGTATATTTATTTGATACAGCATTTCAGTTGCCATAAGTTCTTTAACATTCATTTCGCTACATACATTACAGCTATTCAGATGCAGCATTCTTGAGGTCCATAAAATAAAACACGGATTGCTGTAACTAGCAAAACTAATACTTATACTAACTTTAGCGTAATTCTACTTATTGCACATTGTGGGTATAATTTTTAAAAAAATCTGTCCAAAACTAGAACTTCTATTACAAATAGTTTAGACGTTATGATTTTTTTTCTGATTTTGAAAAAGTTTTTGGGCTCTAGTGAAAAGTTTCACTTTGGTCGGTTACGACGTTTATGCCTTTCAGCGTCCATATGTATCTATGTGTATATTTAGGTTTTAATTCCATTGATTATTTAAGGGATGAACCGGTTACAACAATCAGTGAGCGGAATGAAGGGAAATTGCGCACCTGTACTCGATTTCAATCTCTTGTGAGATACTTGGCATATACTGAAATAATTACGTAGTTGTATACAAGTTCCACATTGAATTCTTTTAATCTAAGTCAAAGGGGTTCCACTTGATTGCTTTTCAATCTTTCCTTTTCAAAAAGTACAGTTTAGGTTAGAATGTTTCTGCTCTTTTGCACGTCTCAATATAACACATCGATTAGAAGAAATACAAGCATTCTGCAGAGTTTCAATGACAAAATTATTATGGAATATTTTGTCTTCTATTGGGTCCCTGTTAACTTTTATTATATACTGAACGGTCATTTTCTTACCTCACATACGAAATAAGTAAAACAATTACTTTAAGTTACAGAATTTTTGAACATACGCAAGCAGTTCTAGGATATTATTGATTCCCAAATCTCAGAAGTAGTTGTTAACCATATGTGTATATGATTTTCAGATGTTTTCCGCAAATTTGGTAAATCATAAAAGCGTTGATTCTAATTAAGTAAAATTGGATTTCTTCTTGAATGTCTTCGTACTCAACTCGAGAATTAAAGCAAAAAAAAAACAGTCGGGGCAACTATAGAATGTTCCTAGAAGGAAATCTATACAGTTCCATGGAACACGGAAACCTCGGCATGAAATATTTTTTTTCCTTTTTCCTTTCTCTTAAACATAGCTCGCACTCGTAGCCTATTCAATTCAAGGTTCTGTCTCAGTTTCTTACATTGTATGTTTTCAATATTACACGTGATTAACGCTCAATGATGGGCCTGTCATCTATTGGTTATTAGGAAACTGCACCAATTTGAAGACTCTGCTGGTTTTTGTCTAAAATTTTTTTGATATTCGTCTTATCTTATCTCCCCTAGAGTAAATTCTATTTGCTACGTATGCTTATAATGAAGGGAGAATCGTATGGAGTGGGGCTATAAAACGGATGTTTTTAGAAAATGTCAAGGATGAGTAAGTAGGCGAAAGTGTAGGACAAATTCGAAGTGCAATTCGAATCCACGACCGCAGCTATGGTAGATCTGCGTGGAATAATTATATGGAGAATGATCTTCAGTTGCTGCTTGTTATTGACAAGCACATGATGTACTAGAGATTGATATCGATGCAAAATCCAAAAGAGTTCGTTTTTTTTAAAGAAAAAATCTGAGACAGGATAAGAAAAATGTTCAGTAGATTTTTGGATTCTAACAGACTCTTCTGTAACAGTTGTAAAAACGAAAGTTTTGTGGGGTACCTTATGTATATAGTAAAAGGTGTCACGAAGGTTTATGTGACTATTTGCCACCAAAGATCAACGAGGATAATCCATTCATATGCTTAAAGGTTTGTGTTCCGAACAATAACGAAGAACCATAACCTGATAAGCCATGCAAGCTTTTGCAAATCACAATACGAACTTTGATGATACCAGTTAATTGGGCTGTTGGCTCGAAAATTCAAATTATTGTAATAATTTACTACAGCAGAATAACTTTTTATGTTCAATATGTTTCCCAATTTTTGTATCAACAATTTCCCGTACACTTTTTCCCATAAACAATGCTAGCATAAACTGATAACAAAAATTAGCTGTCAAAGCTGACAAAGTTCCAACAGAATAGAAAGGAAACCTAGTTGAATTCAACCTCAAACTGGCGGGCCTAGCCAAGTTTGCCAATGGGAGCTTGATAACCTGATCTTATATATTCTACAGAACTGTCAAGGTTGGAAAAGCCAGCACTGTGTTTCACGCTTTGAGCATGTTTCAAAAAATACAAATCAAGACTTGTTTGAATTGTAAATAAATAGACGCTTGAGGGCGAAAGAGCTTTGCCTGATAACAATCTTTCTTCAATATTTAAAAACATTTATTGTCCTGCTTAAATAAAAATCTGTTATCAACAAAAACAATTAAAAATATAGAAGAAAAAGATTAATATAAAAAAAAAATAATTTATTCCTGATTAAAAATATAATTTATTAACTTTTAAATTTACTTATTTTCAAGGACCAAAGAAGTATACCAAGAACTGTTTGTGTAGGAAGAGCTTGGTGTAAGTGAAGAAAAAGATTCATACAAGCTTGCCCTTTGTACAATTACCCCCAGTTAGATCTGTGGAGCTTCAAAGAGCATTTCCTTACAGATAAAGGAGCCGATTCTTTTTCTTTTTTGAGAATCTGAATTATAATCCCTTGAAATATGCACCACTTATAATTCACGTAGATATTTTTAAAATTGTAAGTGAAACGAAATAAAATGTTCACAGAATTATCAAAAGGGCGTACTAAAACATAGACAGGCAAATATAGTGGCTTCGTGTCAAGTAACCTCTACATTTCTGTGGCATTGCATTGTCTCAGTATCCCAACGAGGCTAGAAAGAGCTATGAGTGATATTCGTTTGAATTTAAAGTTCCGTTCCCATTTAATCCTAGAAATGATACACAATTCGTATTTGACAATTTACTTTGCCCGCAAATTCAAGGAAATGATTAGTTAATGCCGTACAACTCTGTTCACAACCAACGTCGAAGAGTTCAAATCCGCACCCAAGTTAAAGACGTTCTCCTCAAAATGTAAAAAATTTAACTCTCCACACACACACCAACACTATCCTAACGCAAACTTATTTAGGTATGTGTGTAACTTCTAGAGTTTCTGTATGAAATGGCACTATTGAAGTTTGTTATGTTTCACAAGGAACTGAAGGATTCCCTTTCTTTTCAAAGTTAAAAATGGCGAAATTTATTGGGATAAATAAGCACTTGTGCTGGTGAGACTTTTTTCTTTCAAAGGAAAGAAGGAAAGTAAAATAACAATTTCTGAAAAACTAATGGAAGGAGAACATTTAGAGAAAATATAATAAAAAGAAAAAATAATCGGCTTTATTTTGATAATCGAACTTTTAGTGGATTTTCAATGCCACATGATTTGGATATAAGTAAATGTTGGATGAGAGTAAAATTTTTAAGTTAAATACTAAAAGTTGACATGTGGGAAGTTTTTTTTTTCAGAATATGACATAAATGGAGATGGCATACGGACATTTATATATGTGGGCTTTAGTTTCGAACCCCAGCATTTATGTAATTTTTTTTTGTTTTAAGGTAAATAACTAAAAATTAAAGGAAAAAATTAAAAAAAAATTACTCTGACGATTACCCAGGTCATTTTGCTATAACAAGCTCATTAAATATTTGTAACCTAATGAGTGTATCGTAAATCTGGTGTAAGTATATGCTCCATGATACATACACCAAGAAAATAATTAGAGTAAAATCAACATATTGCACTATCTTGGCAAGTTTAGGTTAATTTAACCCAACTTTTAGTTAAAGCTTTAACTTGCAGCTAAGTTAAACTAATCTAAAACAAAAATTTTATATAATGCTATTTCAACTTATAAATAATTGAAGAGGTCAGTTCTTATGAGATAGTTGAATTCTGAATTTTAGGTAAATAAACTAACCTAAATAAAATGTTGAAATGACCGTTTTGTTTGGTTAAAAATATAATTACAAGTTTTCAAAAAATGTTGTTTTAATACTAAAATTGGGTATGCTGAGAATTGACATAAATATAAGATGAAGTACATATAAAATTTATTTGACTTTACCCCAATATTTTTCTCAGTGTGTAAGAAGCTTGAATGCCACCTATCAAACCGATACAAAAGTATCAACAATATTTACCTGATGTACTGCTCCCAGAAGCTCACATGACGGCAAGATCAAATTCATACTAAGACAGCATCACAAAACGAGAAGATAGCAAACAGCTGTCTCTAACTCATCACACGACCACCCTTATGCAAAATGAATGAAGCCCATTTAACGCAATGCTTGCAAAGCGTATATAAAACGCGATGCTCCAAGCTTTTGGCACTCGGATTTGAGAATCCAACCCAGATGGATCAATTCTAGGTATACTGAATTGACACTACTCTGTGATTAAGGGCAGTTTTCCGCCCCAATTTAAATAAAAATCTTTATTTCACTTTAACCCAGAGCTTCACAGAGACCTTCATATGTTGAAATTATTACACACAAAGATTCCGATAATTGCCAGATACGCTTTTCGGTCGGTCCTCGGAAAGAGCCAATAATGCTAGAAAAAGTTTCGCGGTTAATAAAAGAGTGCTTTCAAATACGAAGAGAAGTGAAAGTTGCTTAAAAAACAACACAGTACCGTAACGTTTCCTAGAATACAATATAGATGCTGCAAAGTACCTGATTGTTAGATCTACAGGCTTACAAACTCTGGAACTGTATAGCTGGAGACAACTATCAATTCATGTGTAATTCTTCAGCCGAACTTTTTTTATATAGCTATGACCGCGATATCCTGAAAGCCAATAAAGAATAACGATTTCCCATGCTCTCCAATAATGTAAACTAATCGCTAAATTGTTTCAGCATCTTAGAGGACATAAGTCGAATCGGGCTCAGCAATATGCATAATAATTTGTTGAGAGATCAATTAACTCAAGCGTTGGTTTGCTTAACATATAAAAGCTGAAAAAGGATATATAGACCAAAAGGTGTTACTGGAATTGAGATCTCAGCGCTTGTAACAACTAAACAAATCAATAGCTATAACTTTAATCCTTACTTAAATCTGTCCACTAGACTACGGTTTTGATGGTGTGAGTGCTGTTTATTTTAGTCCATGACCTTAGTGTGACCAGAGATTTCTAAATAAATAGCCCATGACATAGAGTTGACCAATGGGAATGACGTCAATCAACTTGATCCTCATTGGTGTTGTTAGACTTCACAAAAGCTGCTGATAGTATTTCTTCATTGAAACTTAAGAAAAGCTTTCCTGCTATTCAAAATAAAAATTTGTGTATCTCCTCAAGTGCTTGGATCTTCATAAAGCTCAATATTTGGTTCACTACTCTTTTAAATTCTAAGCTGGCATCCATTCCAAACGCTAATCGACCCATAAGTCTAATGGAAGGGAGTCGAATATGATCAAATACTAATACAGAGTCAATACATAAATTTCAGTATATGTACTATCTTCCAATGGTGCCGACCATTCTTCAATGATTCTCTTAATATTTGCAGTCAATTCTCAATTCCCTGATTTTTCAATAACATCTTTAACAACGTCATTTAACTGAAAAATCAACACAAATTAAGTCTCTCTCAAATTTCTTACTTGTCCAAATCAGTTACTTTTGATTCTTTTAACAAAAACAAAATTTATGTATTCCACGTGCTTTATTGAAAATAGGCACACTCGTAAAAAGGTGAAGGTCATGTTCGTCAGATTTTACCGTCCCTATCCCAGAAATCATTCAAATCATGAATAAAGTTTTGACAAATCTAAATTGAATTCGTGACAATCAACCAATGAATTGAATTTTCATAAAAAAAAAATGGATTCTTATACATTTTCTTTCCAGGAATTTGTGATTTTTCTCTTTTTTATCACCAATACATCCTTTGTTTATATGTACGTAAAAAAGTGATGGAATAGAAAAGAAATAGAAAAGAGAAAACCTCTAGAATTTCGTATCACTTTCTTAAAACATTTCGTGGCAACACCGTTTGTGTTAAAGAAAAAAGAATGAATTTTCCAATCATCTCATTGTTAAGGTTACCCTTTTTTTCTTATTGAAACATTCCAGCAGAATTCCCTGAATTCCTTTAGAAACCCGTTCTCCTGAAATTATTTTATCTCCATAAATTTTTCTTAAAGATTCCAAATTCTCCAACGAGACGACTAAGATGACGATGCCAACGATGTCGATGTGGCTAAAATCTTATTTAGTGATTAACAAATTTTCCGACGCGCAACGTTACTATAGTTAGTCAGGATCATCTTTGCGTTGCAAAAAATTCGTAAAATAATCTAAAAATAATTATCGGATATCGAAGACAACGACACAAGCGGAATTCTTATTAAGGAAGATTTGGAAGACGGTGACTTCAAATGAGGTACCTCGGTCTCGGTACCTGCTGTTATGTACATGATTCAAACGAGTTTACCGAGGGAACTGTGTGTGAATATTTGGTTGGTGTGTGAAGGATAAAGGGTGATTTAATATAATAAATTTTTGCGTGTTTGTTGAAATTAGGATCCTATTATAGCGTGTTCTGTGGGCTTGTAATTCATTGTTGCTTGCGACTATTTATGGCTGTATCTTTATGTGCTACTGGTTAAATATTTGTTGTAAAATAATGGTAAAGGCTATCTGGTTAGATGGTTTTAAGTTCTTAATCATGGTTTATCCAATTGACTTACAAGAAACAAATGGTCAAGATACAAAGAGGAAAGGTGCCGTACGTACGTGTTAGGCAGTGCTGCCATACATGGATAAGTAAAGCTTGATTGTATTGAACTATACTTTCTTAATATAATAGCCGCCATTATCGTTTGGTTATTAGTTGCTTCGAAAGTTGATCTCTTTTTTTCTTTACAAAATTCAAAATATGTCAGTACAAGATATGTATTACCACTCGCCATAAGATACTAAGATCAATATCATCTCGGTGTGTTATGGGTTGGTAAAGTCCTCAGTTATGTCGATTTTGCGGGAATGTCAAATATTAAGGTTCCTTTGCCACAAAATAAGCAAATTCTTTTTTTATACTATTGTCAAATGGCACAATAAGGACAAGATACATTTATTATCATTTTGTTGATAGTAAGTTAAAAGATACAAGGCTAGTTCCCCATCAGAAGTATGACAACAGAACAATTTTCTATAATGCCACAAATATTGGGGAGAATAATTAGAAAACATTTTGTTGACGTAAAATGTATTTCTAGTCAATAATTTTTTTGCACGTAAAATTTGTCCCGTTTGTGTAAATTAAAGTTATCCTTTTCAATCCAATTACAATGAACTTGGATTTCATAAACAGAAATTAGGCAACCATGTACACATAACCCGCACTATGCCCACCATCCATACATACAGAGTTGTACCTTCAAGCAAAATATAAGCACGCAATCCAATATTTAACAAGAGAATATTGGAGCGCTCGGGTCGTATGAATAGGAAAGCAGTTAACCACTGAAGTAAGAAGAAAAACTATTTTAAACCTTCTGACGTAAATGGAAATCGGCCAAACAACGAATCTGACTTTTAACTAAAAAGTAATATCTGTGTGCAGAGAGTGCGTACGCACTTTTGCATATACACTGGCAGCCATTAAGTCGCTGGATGCTGCGCTTGTAAGATCAAAATTGGTGCAGAGAGATAGACCAGCCTTGAGGAATTGACTACACGGTACAAGGTGCCCCTATGTTGGATTTCGAAGTTAATAAGATGACTAAAAACTGCTCCGAAGAGGATAGCTCCACAGAGGTAGCTTATGTGAGCATCCAGATCAGAGATTTAAAAGAGTATGTCATCAGGGGCACCAGAGTGAAATTTTTCTTTTACTTGTGTATTAAGGTTTACCACTTGTTTTGAATCAGTTAACCTACAGAACAAACATAGTTAGGAAGGTTTGAACATAAAATTAATATGATTATTTGAACTGCATATACTCAAAAAGGTAAAAAAAAAAAAAAACTCTAATTATACGCTTTAAAGAAAATTAGTGTAGTATCCACTTATATAAACATTGATATAAAGTTCACTCGCATCTCTTTACCCTCACAAGTCTTTTATGCGCCTTTTTTTGGTTTTCTTTTCTTTTTTCAATTATAGAATAAAAAAAATAGACATCCTCGTCATTGTCATCATTTAAGTTGTGTATTTAATAAACGTGCACTGTTTGACTTTCCATCTATAATATTGTTAATTGTACAGCAATGCAATAATGCAGGAAAATGGAGTTCTCGTCTATTGTCTGGAATCATGCGAATTTGTAGGCTTATTGGATTATTCCTGTTTTCCACATATATATCGACATATCTACATGCACATTGAATAATAACTAACTATAAGACGAGCTTGTTTACATAATTTCTGTTCTGTCCTGTATGTTAAAAAATATTTTAAAGAATTTATTTAACTTGCCTTGAGATATCTTAATATGTAAAATTTCCAACAAATTTCAATGAAATTTTGTGAATGTACTCCAGATTGAGAGATAGGATAGCTTTGGACACGATAGATGGCGCTGTTGTTCAGATATAAAAAGCTGCCTAAGAACCCCTCGACGCGGAAAGCTGAAATTTTGTAAGCCGCGTTTTCATAAAAATTGCAAATACAAGTTCAAAAATGGACTAACTCGGGCAACTCTTTATTAGGGTTACCAAACATATATTTCGTTTTTTAGTATATATTTGGCCACTGCCTAACAACGAATAAACGCAGAGAGCTGAAATTTGGCACGTCGTGATTTCATAGCAATAGTAAAAAAAATTTAAAAATGGTCTGAAACTGCCTCACGCGCCGACGTCGAGAGCAGAAATTTAGGTACGCGGGCCGTTTTTGTTTTTTTAGTATAATTTCAGTTCAAAATAGGATCAATCGCGGAACTCTTTCGTAGAGTTGCCATACAAGAAATTTGATTACGGCGCGTTTTCATAGCAATTGTAAATAAAATTTCAAAAAAGGACTAAATTGGGTTATCCCTTCTTGATGTTGCCATACAAAACTTTTGTTTTTCACTATACACTGTAAAAAATATTAGTACTATTCCCAAAATTTAAGACACGTTTTTCCCTAAAAATAAATTTAATTTTCTCTGATAGAAAGGGAAAATCAGTTTAATTTCCCCAAATCAATGGAACATTTAATGAATTTTTGTATCTGGCGCCAGAAAATCTCTAAAGTACGTAAAATTCCCGAAATGTTAAGCTCTCTTGGATATAAGAAAAGGAAGATTCAACGAATTAAGTATTATGCTACATTTTTTACGGAAATATATTTTCGTTTATATAATTCACACATTGTTCTTGAAAACAAGTCATGTATTGTTTTTCCATATTTTGTTTAAGCATGCCCAGTGCACCAATATAACTTCCGTACTACTCAGTAGTATGGACAATAAGAAATGAGCTATTCAGCTCCTTCTTATGTTTTTTAAAAAGGGGTGGTCTTCTATCAGCTTCACCTAAGGTGGAGAGTGGTCTGATGCTATCACCTATTCCCTACATTTCAGGGAAAAAAACAAAACAGAAATTTAAAATTCCTTATATTTTAGGGAATGTTCCCTACATTTTAGGAAAAACATAAAAAAAATGAAAATTCCCTACATTTTAGGTAATATTTCCCTAAATTATAGGGGGGTGGGGAACGAAAGTTCCGTACATTTGAGGGGGGAAAACTACCTACATTTTAGGGATAAAAACCCAATCTTAGTTTTCTAAGGTGGAGCTTTCCGTTATCTTATCGACAATGCCTAACCTGTGTTGCACAAATTGTTGCCACTTAGTTTAGGGAATTTTTTTTACTGTGTATACTTGGTAGCTGCCTGAGAAGGCGTCGAGTTGGGGAGAACTACTATTTTCGAAAATGCGACCAATCTGGCAACTTCTTTCTAGGGTTGCTATTCAAAAACTTTATGTTTTACTATATATATGGTCAATGTTTGCACGCACAGACACACGTACGCGCGCACACATAGGCGCAGAGTGTAACGGTAGAGTACGTAATCGGGTCAGATAATGGCTTAGACATTGTGTATCCCTAACTACCCCACCCGCATCCATCTAGGTATCATCACTATCGCCAGGGATCGCCGACGGTCTCCGCCTAGTCTTTCTATATTTTATTTTTATATGTATATATGCAAACTATCTTCTTGGTTCAATGAATTTTATCTATATGAATAGGTGCGAAGATGAAGATAGGCTAAGTCCACCGCAATCACTTTGATGCACATACAAAGGCAAACCTAAATTTTAGGGGGGTGGGGAACGAAAGTTCCCTACATTTGAGGGGGGAAAACTACCTACATTTTAGGGATAAAAACCCAATCTTAATTTTCTAAGGTGGAGCTTTCCGTAATCTTATCGACAATGCCTAACCTGTGTTGCACAAATTGTTGCCACTTAGTTTAGGGAATTTTTTTTACTGTGTATACTTGGTACCTGCCTGAGAAGGCGTCGAGTTGGGGAGAACTCCTATTTTCGAAAATGCGACCAATCTGGCAACTTCTTTCTAGGGTTGCTATTCAAAAACTTTATGTTTTACTATATATATGGTCAATGTTTGCTCGCACAGACACACGTATGCGCGCACACATAGGCGCAGAGTGTAACGGTAGAGTTCGTAATCGGGTCAGATAATGGCTTAGACATTGTGTATCCCTAACTACCCCACCCGCATCCATCTAGGTATCATCACTATCGCCAGGGATCGCCGACGGTCTCCGCCTAGTCTTTCTATATTTTATTTTTATATGTATATATACAAACTATCTTCTTGGTTCAATGAATTTTATCTATATGAATAGGTGCGAAGATGAAGATAGGCTAAGTCCACCGCAATCACTTTGATGCACATACAAAGACAAACCTTTTTTTTAGTGAATGAAAGTAATTACTTCCGATAATGTGAGCATTTGCTACAAAAGTAGCCCTTTCAGATTTAACTGATTCAACTAAAATGTAAGTTTTCTTTAACTAAAACAAAATTCAACTAGAAGGAAAGTCTAATGCATTGAAAACGACGGCTTAATTAGAGTAATAGGTAGGTTTTAAAAGACACACGTTCATTGTCTCATACAAAGTGATAGAATCAGAGTCACACTGGAAGGACGCGCGAATGAGTGCTAACCTGATGAGCTGGTGGTCGGCAGGACCGGTGGTCTCCAAGTTAATTCCCAGAAAATGTATTTACCATATACTGTAATCGATCGCTGCGGCTGCGGTTGGAGGACAGCTATAAGTTATAAAATACTCATAAATGTCCCACAACTTGTAAACATTGACACGACGTGGGGCCAAGGTAGAATGTTTCCCAGATAGTATTATACATAAATGGTAAATCTGTCATTGTAGTGGCCTCAAAACCATTCACTTTTCTTTTAAGCATTTGGCATTAACTTTAGCATAATATCTTTATATCCTAAATGAAATCATTACAAATTGAGTTAGGCCGTCTCTAACGTGCAGAGTTAATGCTGGTAGAGCAAAATTGCTTAGATATCCACGCATAATATTAAATGTTATTTTGATTTTCGCGTATCCGCCCCTCCGTCCGTCAGTCCGCCCATGTGTCCGTCCGTCCGTACTCACGATAACAAAAAAAGTAAATTTAAGTTGGAAAACCGGACCAAGCAGGCAACTCCTTTATAGGGTTGCCGTAAAAAATTCGTTTGTCACTGTGTATATTTGGATATAGCGGCCGAGTAGACGTAGAGAGCTAAGTTGATGTATATTATGCTTTCATAGCAATATAATATATAAAATTTCGGAATTTTGTTTTTTTACGTATACTGTGAAAACGATGTTTGTTACACATTTTTATTGGTTATAAGAGTTTCTACTGTCCGACGAACCGGTCTAGAAATAAATGTGAAAAATTACTCCAACAATCGAACTAGCACAGAGGGGTGGTCATACGAAATTACATACGACTATTCATCTAGGCTATCATTAGGTCAAAGTTTGATATAGTAAATTTTGGAAAATCTATTACAGAACCGAGTTTCTTAGGTCCTGATGAGAAGTTTGAGTACCCACACCCCTATGCTCGGAGGCTTAAATAGCTATTTGTAGCCATCCCAATACGCACATTTTTAGTATTTCCCTCTTATTCGAACTGAGGTACTAGATTTTTCGCACTTTAGGTCGGCTCTAATTCGGTACGGTTATGTCCGATCTGAAAACGGGTTTCAATGTTCGCCTCAACTCATTACCAGGGGGATAATCGTCTGGCGTCTTTGTTTGTGCTTCTCGATTTTACTAGGGCTTTTGAAAGTGTTAGCTTTAATATTCTGTGCAATAAAATTGAATTCTAATTTTAGTAGCTCTAGAGTAAAACGTGCGGTATTGGAACACGTTTTATATCGAATTAAAGGCCTCGGCGATTACTATCGGGTGGTGTATATTTTCATGCACTGGGGTTGCTAATACATTTCGAATATATTCTCGCAGTTCTTTCTTTCCTGACCATTAGTGCTCTGTTGCGAACATTATTCTCATAGGAAGTCTATTTTCACAACGCACCAGTTCCGCACAATCACGAAGAGTCCATTTTTTCACCCAAGAAAGTCGCTCAAGCTACATCCGATCGCTAAAGCTTTCTCCGCTAGATAGAAATAAACATTGTTAATAATAAGTGTTCAGAGTATCATAACTCTAAAAGTTGTATGAAAAGTGGGCATTCGGCTTTCTGGCGTAATTTAAAAAAGTGTAACCAATAAAATGAAGATTCAACCTTATTGGTTAATCTTAATAAGAGTTATAGTTTACAGCGAATTCGTGCAGGTTATTATAAAATGTTGGAAAGCTCTAAACTTTCCTTTTATTAATGAAAACAAAGCTAGTGTACTGTAAAATGTATATTTTAAAAGTAATAAGACCTGAAAATTAAGAAATGCTCTAGGCCAAAAAGCCGGAATGGTAAAAAATTTCCCAACGTATTTGTTTCACACATTTAAAGCCTCATAAGCGACAGGAAAAGTACGGCTTGGAACATAAGGACGGTAATAGATATGGTAACATCCCGGTGATATGATTTATTGAATCCTGTTGTTCCTGATAATTAAAGCACATACGCTTTCCACCATTGCAATTCTTGAAGAATATTTAGTTTTGGTAGCTACATGAAAAAGTGTACCCCGAATTAAACAAGAATATCAAACGATCTTGTAGAGGGATTTCTTTTTATTAATTTGACTTCAATTTTCTTGTTTTCTTTTGAGCAAGTTTCATTTCCTCAACAAAGCTCAAATTATCGAAAATATCTAATTCACTAATAACGAAAACTACCCCCAATGTCGATGGATACCTCACTATCTTACATGAATAGCTATACTAGAACATCTATATATACTCTGGCCTACTCACGCAAAGAACACGTTCCTTAATAAAAATGTTATGCGGAAAAAATTTTTCATTTTCCTCAAACTAATAAAAAAATAGTTTGCCGCCAAAAAATTTGATTCAAAAGAAATTTATTACATCTTGCCAGTCTAGCCATATTGGGAAAACTCCAGGAAGTAAAAAGAGAGAGGGCTATATACTTTTATTTATTACGGGAATATAACGATTAATTTTCTAAAAAGACGCCGACGTGCATGTATATCTAATTAGGACAATTATGTGGTAGAAGCTTTTTATGGTTATGACCATGATTGCCCTGAATTCAGAATTCACACTGTATGTAGACATCTCCTTTGATATAATTAAGAATTCGATTATGTCGACAGATGGTTCTGGTAGTACCTACCCACCTACCGGCGTACTTACTGTATATCAAAGGAAATCCATTTAAAATGATACTAAATTAACTTTTATAATCCATATACTATGGTCTATTTAATTATTTAGAAGGTATACACATTAGGAATAATATGTGTTTCATAAATTTTGGATCTAACGGAGCTTCCTTACCGTAAAACTAAATAACGTTAATTTCATTTATTATTTTTGCCGAATAATCTTTGAGAAGGATCGTACTAATTGTAAAACAAAATATATTACAAGATTTATAATGGTCCGTTAAGCCCACTGCAACATGCTCAAGCAACAAAAATCATTTTTTATTTTCTTCGATATGTACACGCATCTAGTTTTAATTAAGTTCTAAAAATTGAAGTCTTTTTTTCAACAACTGCACGTCGACTGCAATGACACTCTTAATTTCCCTCGCGTCACTCGCATCGATTTATCATTTCCTTCATTCTTTCAACTCAGCCATCCAATCCATCCAACCGCTTCACCATTCCTGTAATCCCAAAGAAGATCCGTTAACCCACCATCCCATTTTATTCTTTTCATTCATGCATTCGCCTCAGCCAATATTAGTTGAAGATTGGTCAATATATATATTTCATTTATTTACTCGCGCATACAGTAGACTCTTGCTAGTTTAATTTCAATTATATATATATATACACATGTATTTCTGTAGTCTATATTTCCAAATGAATAACGTTGTTGTATTTGAAGGAATTAAATTGTATATTGGAGCCATCTGCCTATCTACCCGTTATTCTAACTTGCACCACAGATTTTAGAATTGTAGATCAGTCGATCGATGACCGTGATAAGAATAACATGTAATAAATCGGAATTGTGTTAAAATCGGAGTAACTTGTTTCTCTTTACTGACACCAACCGTTTCCTATCAGTGGTAAACCTTAGAAGTCAAGCTATAGTGCTAACACATACCTCACCCCTGCTTCGTGTAGGGTTAAAACAGATGAACATTTATTACGTTCTTTATCAGATCGGCTATTCTGGCATGTGAAATCTACTTACTCGTTTGACAATATAATGCCGAAATGCTCCAAAAGGTATTTTTTTTAAATGTTATTTTACATTGCGCATGTTTGTTACTAGCTTTTTAATTGTTGGTGTGCTTTATCTACTTAGTCTGAAGCAATGCATTCCATTACATGATGTTGTTGTGGTTTGACTTTGTTTTCTGTAACTTGTTTTTATTTGGCAAAAGTCTTATATTAAAGTGATTTTTTCAAAAAATGTAAAAAGAAATGTCTGGCGGTGCATATATGACAAAATGATTTAATGAAATCTCATGTATACTGTAAATCTGTGCTGACAATAAATTTTTTGGATATTGTTATAATTGTTTTAGGCATATAAAACTAGTAATTTTTTCGTTGAGACCGAATTTGGTTGTAAGGCTTTCCGACGCTGCATCTTCCTCGGTTTATTTCATTTATTTTTTTTGTTCAGTGATTTAAAAATGACAGACCCAGGTTATCAGGAAACGAGCAAGTGATGCGAAGTGAAGAAAGTCGATGACGACTCATACCACTCGTTTACCCTGATTCCTGATTCCGCCTTCTTTCTTACTGCCTTTCCTATCAAGTAGTGGAAATAAATTGCGCGAATCATACGCCGACTACATACTAATACCGTATTTTCCTTACTTCGAAGATATATTAGGCGAGGATTATTAGCTGAGGCTGCAAGTGTTTATATAGTAGATTGTGTGAGTTCATTAGTATTGCGTAAGATATAATGTCTGGGAATTTTTGAAGTTGAGGCTTAGAGTAAAGAAATCTATAGAGACCGAAATTGTATAGCAGAAATTCTCATAGATATTGACCACAAGAGCCGAATCTAACAGCGCCGCATTTTTGAAAATAGTAACTAAAGAAAATGTATTTGCTTATCATGATTACCGCCATCTGGCTGCTCAGCTCTATATTGGTTCCTTATGCACTTGCTTGTATTCTGATATGGAACTTTGAGAGTTCTTTAGTTTATAGAGAAATACTTCATACGAAGCTTGTATTGTGTGAATGCAGATGTATTTAAATCTGTCTTTCTAATGAAAATAATTGTGCCTTGCTTTTTTTTGTGATGACTGGAGAGCTACTGTACTGAATTGACTTGCATCGGAGAACTACAATAGAAGCAATACTAAAAATTGTTGATACGATTTTTCACTTCTGAGTATAGAGAATGGTAGATTTCATATTTTATGATTTCGTTTAAGACTTTATTGATTTGCTAGTAATGATGGACGCATATTTTTATTTCCAAATCTTTCAAGTGATCATGCTTCTTGGCTGGAAAATGGTTAGAATTTTAAAAAATATGCAAATTTTTTTCAATTTTGTTCAGGAATCGTAACGATTATGAATGTTTTAAAGAAAATTATATATAAAAGATTATTTTCTAATAATCAAAAACAAAAATTTAAAAACTGAATTTTATTTAAAAAATCGATAATAAAAGCAGAAAATGATTTTGATTTCACAAAATTGTGAAAAATATTTTGACGGTTGATTTTGAATATGTGTCGAAATATGCTGAAGATTGTACGACATATGTGAATGGATGCAAATTACATATGGGCCATCATCTAAGGTATCATAGGAATTGTCCCAGATTTTTTGCTGATTTTTATATTTGATTTTTAAATTAACAATCATTTTATGATGTTTAAAATAAAAATCATGTTCAAATTTCTATTTTAGATTTTGATTTTTATTTTATTACATTTTAATTATTATTTCTGATTTCTAAACTACAAATACAAAAAGAAAGTTACTTTTTATAATTTCGAATAAAAATCATAAATTTAAAAAGTATAGAGAAAATTTGAAGATTCGGTAACAAGGATCATAATACTGCATTCCCATCAATACTTCTATAACTTTTCCTAAATGATTTTTTGGTTAGAATAAATGAAAATAATTATTATTTTCAGTTCTTTATTTTTTTACTTTGACGTCCTATAAGTGCTGACAAAATGGAGATGGACACTTGGAGAAGTGATTGAACATTTATTAGAAATTTTAGACATGACAAATATCTTCACAGAATGCGCAATAAGAAAGTTACAGGAAATTAACGGAGAAAGTATCTAAAGTCACAGAACCTCCCCTCTACT
The DNA here is from genome assembly GCA_963924295.1 of Dioctria rufipes. Taxonomy (NCBI): domain Eukaryota; kingdom Metazoa; phylum Arthropoda; class Insecta; order Diptera; family Asilidae; genus Dioctria; species Dioctria rufipes. The sequence goes on from CAWUPM010001333.1 coordinate 153,795, forward strand.
GCCAAAACGAAGCATCAAACCGCAGTTTACTCCATATCAATTTCCATACTCTATGGTAGATTTTAATTTCGCCTACAATTTTTATTGCAAATGTATAATCAAGTGACAGTGGTGTTTTATAGCGGCTGTGAAAGAATACATAACATTGAAAAGATCGAATAAGCTGTGAAATTTTTCGAAACTGTTTTTCGAACTGTGCAGTTGTTGTAAAATTTTCATTATGTAATTTGTTCAACTAATTTATAGTATGGATGGCTGACGCTATGATCAACATAATATTTGTATATCGGGCTTTGTTTCAAATTTTTGAAAGTAATTTTGTTCTACTCTTAGTTGTATTTTATGTTGTATTTTTGTTGGCATCAGCATCGTACAAGCTGTAATAATATCCCATGAAGCAATAACATCAGAAGTGTCCTGATCAAATTTAATTATTGTATTTCGCACAAATTTTTCTAAATGGATAGAATCATAAAATAAAGCTATTGAAACAGAATCATGTGGAATATTAGATGATCCTTAGTAACTCCATTCTTCTGTCTGTCACAGAAGTTTTATCGAAAACGACGTGACGTAGGAATTCGAAATTGGACAGAACGTTAGGTCTTCATAACGGGCACATATTCCAACAATTAAACATTATGAAATATGCTTTTTTTTAAATTTTAATGAGGTGGGTTGGGCTCCTTTGTTCTTGTATCATGTATTTGTATCTATTACTTTCAAGGATTCCAAATTTTTTTTAGTAAATTGATTATAAGGATAAAGCCCAAAATGTTCGAAAAAATACCTTTTCCCCTGAATTTCTAGGTTTCTAAAGCTAAAATTTTGATACTATCAGGGTTAGTAGGTTCGGAGTAAAAAATGGTTCCAGCAGAAAAAATATTTTTTCGAACATTTTGGCCTTTATCTTTATAAAAAATTTACTTAAAATCTGTTGGTATCCTTGAAAGTAACTCTTTCAAACACCCCACAAGATACAAAAAAAAAACAAATTTTCGTTAGGGAGCTCAACCCACCTATATTAAAATAAAAAAAAAAATTTTCATAATGTTTGACACGTCACGTCGTTTTCGATAAAAATCTCTGTGACAGATAGACGGACGGACACATGAAAGACTTAAAAGGGTTGCTTTTGTTGCACGGAACCCTGAAAAGATGTAGATGAATCTTGTAGTTACTAACGATCATCTTACATTTCAAATGATTCTGATTCAATAGATTAATTTTACGATTGTCTTCATTTAGTAAAATCTGTGCGAAATACAATAACTAATTTGATCTAGACACTTCTGATGGTATTGCTTTATAGCATATTATTAAAGCATTGTATGAAGCTGATGCACACAAAATTATGAAAATGTGTTTAAAATTTAACATAGAATACACAGAAGAGTAGAACCAAACAACTTTTAAAAATTGAAAACAAAACCCATCCGTGCTTCAAATAAGTTGTAAAGTTTAAAGAACATTTTACTCATAAAGCTGAATCAATAGCACAGTTAAAAAAACATTTCACAAAATTTAACAGCTTAACCCACATTTTTTATGTTAAATATATGTACTTTCACAGCCCCTATAAAACACCACTGTCGATTATTCATTTGCAATAAAAATTGTAAGTGAAATTAAATTCTACCATACAGTACGGAAATTTGTATGGAGAAAATTGTGGATGCTTCGTTTGTGCAGTAGAAGGGAAGATTTCTGACTTTAAATACTTTCTCCATTAAACTAATCTAACTTCTTTGTTGCGCATTCTGTGAAGATAACTGTCATGTCAAAAATTTCAAATATGTAAACGTCTAATTACCTCTCTGAGTCTCCATACCCATTTTGTCGGCACTTATAGGACGTCAAAAAGAAAAATTGAATTTTTTTGCTAATTTCTTAAAATTCTATCCGTTTTTCCACCAAAATGCATGATCACCATAGCATTCTCTTGCAAGATTTGGAAACCTTCAGAATGGCCGCATTCCGTTTTCCTGATCCGGATCAAAGGAAATTATTGATTGACGTGAGTGTCAAGAACAAATAAACATGATGTTCTAAATTCATAAGAAACCTTATCAGCAAATTTAATTTAGGTTCAATTTCGACGTTTTGTGAAAATTAAAATCATGGCAATTTGATAATCCTTATTTATATGTAATCTCATAGCTACCTACAGCCTTTTTTTAGATCCAAATAAAATTCAAATTTCCAATGAACCAGATCCAAACGCAGCTAATGCTCATTTCATTTGATCCTGCAAGTATACCCACCTCCATGAGCCTCCTAAAAACAGTTTATCGCAGGATCAAATAAAAATATCCGAGAAAAAAAATTTATCCATAATTACTAGCAAATCAATAAAGTCTTAAACGAAGTCATAAAATATGAAATCTACCATTCTCTATACTCAGAAGTGAAAAATCGTATCAACAATTTTTAGTATTGCTTCTATTGTAGTTCTCCGATGCAAGTCAATTTAGTACAGTAGCTCTCCAGTCATCACAAAAAAAAAGCAATGCACAATTATTTTCATTAGAAAGGCAGATTTAAATACATTTGCATGCACACGATCAAGCTTCGTATGAAGTATTTCTCTATAAACTTAAGAACTTTCAAAGTTCCATATCAGAATACAAGCAAGTGCATAGGGAACCAATATAGAGGTGGGCAGCCAGATGGTGGTAATCATGATAAGCAAATACATTTTCTTTAGTATAGTTTCAAAAATGCGGCGCTGTTAGATTCGGCTCTTGTGGTCAATATCTATGAGAATTTCTGCCATACATTTTCGGTCTCTATAGATTTCTTTACCCTATGGTTGAGGTAAAATCATTTTGACCCCTCTCTTACGAATCCAGACCTGAAGCCTGGGGGGGGGGGGGGCGGCGCAACTAAAATGTTCGAGGGAGGAAAAACTCGGAAGAAGTTGCTTTTAAACATCTTTTTTTGTTATCATATTTAAGTTAGATATCACAAAACCCAATTTTTGCTTTGATTTGGAAAACCTGTCGGTTATATTATCTACATCAATATATTTTTTTTTTTAAATGTTATTTTACATTGCGCATGTTTGTTACTAGCTTTTTAATTGTTGGTGTGCTTTATCTACTTAGTCTGAAGCAATGCATTCCATTACATGATGTTGTTGTGGTTTGACTTTGTTTTCTGTAACTTGTTTTTATTTGGCAAAAGTCTTATATTAAAGTGATTTTTTCAAAAAATGTAAAAAGAAATGTCTGGCGGTGCATATATGACAAAATGATTTAATGAAATCTCATGTATACTGTAAATCTGTGCTGACAATAAATTTTTTGGATATTGTTATAATTGTTTTAGGCATATAAAACTAGTAATTTTTTCGTTGAGACCGAATTTGGTTGTAAGGCTTTCCGACGCTGCATCTTCCTCGGTTTATTTCATTTATTTTTTTTGTTCAGTGATTTAAAAATGACAGACCCAGGTTATCAGGAAACGAGCAAGTGATGCGAAGTGAAGAAAGTCGATGACGACTCATACCACTCGTTTACCCTGATTCCTGATTCCGCCTTCTTTCTTACTGCCTTTCCTATCAAGTAGTGGAAATAAATTGCGCGAATCATACGCCGACTACATACTAATACCGTATTTTCCTTACTTCGAAGATATATTAGGCGAGGATTATTAGCTGAGGCTGCAAGTGTTTATATAGTAGATTGTGTGAGTTCATTAGTATTGCGTAAGATATAATGTCTGGGAATTTTTGAAGTTGAGGCTTAGAGTAAAGAAATCTATAGAGACCGAAATTGTATAGCAGAAATTCTCATAGATATTGACCACAAGAGCCGAATCTAACAGCGCCGCATTTTTGAAAATAGTAACTAAAGAAAATGTATTTGCTTATCATGATTACCGCCATCTGGCTGCTCAGCTCTATATTGGTTCCTTATGCACTTGCTTGTATTCTGATATGGAACTTTGAGAGTTCTTTAGTTTATAGAGAAATACTTCATACGAAGCTTGTATTGTGTGAATGCAGATGTATTTAAATCTGTCTTTCTAATGAAAATAATTGTGCCTTGCTTTTTTTTGTGATGACTGGAGAGCTACTGTACTGAATTGACTTGCATCGGAGAACTACAATAGAAGCAATACTAAAAATTGTTGATACGATTTTTCACTTCTGAGTATAGAGAATGGTAGATTTCATATTTTATGATTTCGTTTAAGACTTTATTGATTTGCTAGTAATGATGGACGCATATTTTTATTTCCAAATCTTTCAAGTGATCATGCTTCTTGGCTGGAAAATGGTTAGAATTTTAAAAAATATGCAAATTTTTTTCAATTTTGTTCAGGAATCGTAACGATTATGAATGTTTTAAAGAAAATTATATATAAAAGATTATTTTCTAATAATCAAAAACAAAAATTTAAAAACTGAATTTTATTTAAAAAATCGATAATAAAAGCAGAAAATGATTTTGATTTCACAAAATTGTGAAAAATATTTTGACGGTTGATTTTGAATATGTGTCGAAATATGCTGAAGATTGTACGACATATGTGAATGGATGCAAATTACATATGGGCCATCATCTAAGGTATCATAGGAATTGTCACAGATTTTTTGCTGATTTTTATATTTGATTTTTAAATTAACAATCATTTTATGATGTTTAAAATAAAAATCATGTTCAAATTTCTATTTTAGATTTTGATTTTTATTTTATTACATTTTAATTATTATTTCTGATTTCTAAACTACAAATACAAAAAGAAAGTTACTTTTTATAATTTCGAATAAAAATCATAAATTTAAAAAGTATAGAGAAAATTTGAAGATTCGGTAACAAGGATCATAATACTGCATTCCCATCAATACTTCTATAACTTTTCCTAAATGATTTTTTGGTTAGAATAAATGAAAATAATTATTATTTTCAGTTCTTTATTTTTTTACTTTGACGTCCTATAAGTGCTGACAAAATGGAGATGGACACTTGGAGAAGTGATTGAACATTTATTAGAAATTTTAGACATGACAAATATCTTCACAGAATGCGCAATAAGAAAGTTACAGGAAATTAACGGAGAAAGTATCTAAAGTCACAGAACCTCCCCTCTACTGCCAAAACGAAGCATCAAACCGCAGTTTACTCCATATCAATTTCCATACTCTATGGTAGATTTTAATTTCGCCTACAATTTTTATTGCAAATGTATAATCAAGTGACAGTGGTGTTTTATAGCGGCTGTGAAAGAATACATAACATTGAAAAGATCGAATAAGCTGTGAAATTTTTCGAAACTGTTTTTCGAACTGTGCAGTTGTTGTAAAATTTTCATTATGTAATTTGTTCAACTAATTTATAGTATGGATGGCTGACGCTATGATCAACATAATATTTGTATATCGGGCTTTGTTTCAAATTTTTGAAAGTAATTTTGTTCTACTCTTAGTTGTATTTTATGTTGTATTTTTGTTGGCATCAGCATCGTACAAGCTGTAATAATATCCCATGAAGCAATAACATCAGAAGTGTCCTGATCAAATTTAATTATTGTATTTCGCACAAATTTTTCTAAATGGATAGAATCATAAAATAAAGCTATTGAAACAGAATCATGTGGAATATTAGATGATCCTTAGTAACTCCATTCTTCTGTCTGTCACAGAAGTTTTATCGAAAACGACGTGACGTAGGAATTCGAAATTGGACAGAACGTTAGGTCTTCATAACGGGCACATATTCCAACAATTAAACATTATGAAATATGCTTTTTTTTAAATTTTAATGAGGTGGGTTGGGCTCCTTTGTTCTTGTATCATGTATTTGTATCTATTACTTTCAAGGATTCCAAATTTTTTTTAGTAAATTGATTATAAGGATAAAGCCCAAAATGTTCGAAAAAATACCTTTTCCCCTGAATTTCTAGGTTTCTAAAGCTAAAATTTTGATACTATCAGGGTTAGTAGGTTCGGAGTAAAAAATGGTTCCAGCAGAAAAAATATTTTTTCGAACATTTTGGCCTTTATCTTTATAAAAAATTTACTTAAAATCTGTTGGTATCCTTGAAAGTAACTCTTTCAAACACCCCACAAGATACAAAAAAAAAACAAATTTTCTTTAGGGAGCTCAACCCACCTATATTAAAATAAAAAAAAAAATTTTCATAATGTTTGACACGTCACGTCGTTTTCGATAAAAATCTCTGTGACAGATAGACGGACGGACACATGAAAGACTTAAAAGGGTTGCTTTTGTTGCACGGAACCCTGAAAAGATGTAGATGAATCTTGTAGTTACTAACGATCATCTTACATTTCAAATGATTCTGATTCAATAGATTAATTTTACGATTGTCTTCATTTAGTAAAATCTGTGCGAAATACAATAACTAATTTGATCTAGACACTTCTGATGGTATTGCTTTATAGCATATTATTAAAGCATTGTATGAAGCTGATGCACACAAAATTATGAAAATGTGTTTAAAATTTAACATAGAATACACAGAAGAGTAGAACCAAACAACTTTTAAAAATTGAAAACAAAACCCATCCGTGCTTCAAATAAGTTGTAAAGTTTAAAGAACATTTTACTCATAAAGCTGAATCAATAGCACAGTTAAAAAAACATTTCACAAAATTTAACAGCTTAACCCACATTTTTTATGTTAAATATATGTACTTTCACAGCCCCTATAAAACACCACTGTCGATTATTCATTTGCAATAAAAATTGTAAGTGAAATTAAATTCTACCATACAGTACGGAAATTTGTATGGAGAAAATTGTGGATGCTTCGTTTGTGCAGTAGAAGGGAAGATTTCTGACTTTAAATACTTTCTCCATTAAACTAATCTAACTTCTTTGTTGCGCATTCTGTGAAGATAACTGTCATGTCAAAAATTTCAAATATGTAAACCTCTCTGAGTCTCCATACCCATTTTGTCGGCACTTATAGGACGTCAAAAAGAAAAATTGAATTTTTTTGCTAATTTCTTAAAATTCTATCCGTTTTTCCACCAAAATGCATGATCACCATAGCATTCTCTTGCAAGATTTGGAAACCTTCAGAATGGCCGCATTCCGTTTTCCTGATCCGGATCAAAGGAAATTATTGATTGACGTGAGTGTCAAGAACAAATAAACATGATGTTCTAAATTCATAAGAAACCTTATCAGCAAATTTAATTTAGGTTCAATTTCGACGTTTTGTGAAAATTAAAATCATGGCAATTTGATAATCCTTATTTATATGTAATCTCATAGCTACCTACAGCCTTTTTTTAGATCCAAATAAAATTCAAATTTCCAATGAACCAGATCCAAACGCAGCTAATGCTCATTTCATTTGATCCTGCAAGTATACCCACCTCCATGAGCCTCCTAAAAACAGTTTATCGCAGGATCAAATAAAAATATCCGAGAAAAAAAATTTATCCATAATTACTAGCAAATCAATAAAGTCTTAAACGAAGTCATAAAATATGAAATCTACCATTCTCTATACTCAGAAGTGAAAAATCGTATCAACAATTTTTAGTATTGCTTCTATTGTAGTTCTCCGATGCAAGTCAATTTAGTACAGTAGCTCTCCAGTCATCACAAAAAAAAAAGCAATGCACAATTATTTTCATTAGAAAGGCAGATTTAAATACATTTGCATGCACACGATCAAGCTTCGTATGAAGTATTTCTCTATAAACTTAAGAACTTTCAAAGTTCCATATCAGAATACAAGCAAGTGCATAGGGAACCAATATAGAGGTGGGCAGCCAGATGGTGGTAATCATGATAAGCAAATACATTTTCTTTAGTATAGTTTCAAAAATGCGGCGCTGTTAGATTCGGCTCTTGTGGTCAATATCTATGAGAATTTCTGCCATACATTTTCGGTCTCTATAGATTTCTTTACCCTATGGTTGAGGTAAAATCATTTTGACCCCTCTCTTACGAATCCAGACCTGAAGCCTGGGGGGGGGGGGGGGGCGGCGCAACTAAAATGTTCGAGGGAGGAAAAACTCGGAAGAAGTTGCTTTTAAACATCTTTTTTTGTTATCATATTTAAGTTAGATATCACAAAACCCAATTTTTGCTTTGATTTGGAAAACCTGTCGGTTATATTATCTACATCAATATCTCTGGATGGACAGACATTAAGTACTCATATCCAGATACTCCTTCTCGTGCAAAGATTGTAGAAATGTATATGATGGAACCGAGTATGTCACGGGTGGAATAAATGACTGAGAGTAAAAACTTGCATCTTTAGTCACATCCAAAGTAATAGGAATAGGAGTGCGTAGTAGGTATGTCAATGAATATTTCTTTTGATGGGAACTTAACTGATCTTGCTTTCTTCTGAAACAAGTTCTCACTCTTCTCTTTTCCACTTTCGCTACTATTCTTACCTCCATCGCTAGCTAGTGTGAAGAGTTCATCCTTCTCTTACGAATTAAAAGTAAACGTGAAGTTAAATTAAACAACACTACTTGAATTAATACGAAAACACAAGCAGAACAACGGCAGCTATCGCAGAGGAAAGAGAATAGTTTTTTTTTATAGCCTTGCCGTAAACATTGTGAAGAAAGATTGAAGAACAAATTTAACTGCATTAATCCAACTGATTGTTTTCACCCACCAATAGTGTATAAAAATTCGAAAGAAAAATGTTCAGGTAAATTTCTAAGAACAAAAGGTATGCTTGACAACGCTTATAAATATATTTAGTGATCCAGACCAGCCAAGGCGCCTGAATCAATATAACTCTTTGTCTGCTACCAATAGTACATGAAAAATCTGAATATTTTTTTTTAAATCTTTGTTAAACCGAATGTGTGTGCCCCTGTCCGAAGGGATGAACCACTAGAATTAATGCACCAATTCGTTTGGACCGTTGTCGAGTTTTTCATTAAACTTGTTACAACATTTTGAAACTATACTTCTAAGAAAAATATAATGCTTTCCTACAATTGTAAAAAATTTAAACAACTCAGGCTTGAATCAGTGTGACTACGAAAAATCAACCGGTGGTTAGACGTTGATTGCACGGATCTAGGGTTCTACTGGAAGACCCTAAAACAAAATTTTTTAAGTCAAGACTTAAACGCAATTGCGACAGGCAACGGCGAACAAATGTCGCTGTCAAGCTTCTAACAGCACAGCGTCTTTTGCCAATGTCCTAAATTACGACGGGTTACGGTCAGTGGTCGACGAAGTTGTCATCGGAATTTATCAATGTCTAGTTTTGCGGTCGTCGCTGCAGTACTACCAACAAAAACAAAGGAATGAAATTGTTGTGGCATTTACTTTTGTCAAGGTTATCGCGTCAATTTTAAAACAATGAATTTTGATGAAAAATTGATTCAAGAAGTGCCTAGTCATAAAATAGTTTATGATTTACAAGACAAACAGTATAGACGAGTGAACACAAAAGAAATAGTTTGGATTGATATTTCGAAACGCTTAAGTACAAATGGTAAAGTTGTGATATTTTTGGCATATTGTTTGGTTTTAATGTAGAAAATTTTAAATTTTTATTTTCCACATTTTGGTCCATTGCATTTCTGTCAATTTTAATATATAAAAATCTCTCCGAAGCCGCCCAATCGATTTCAACAAAATTTGGTGAATGTATTTCGTTGGTTCCAGCTTGAAAGATAGGATAGTTTTGGTCACGATAGATGGTGCTGTTGTCGAAATCTAAAAAAGTGCCTGAGAACGCGTCGACGTGGAAAGCTGAAATTTTGTAAACGGCGTTTTCATAAAAATTGCATGTACAATTTCAAAAATGGACTAACTCGGGCAACTGCTTCCTAAGGGTGTCATACACAATATATTTGGAAATTGCCTGAGAATGCGTCCACGCGGAGAGCTCAAAATTGGTACACCGCATTTTCATGTAAATTGCAAATACAAGTTCAAAAATAGACCACAACGGGCGACGCCTTTTTCCTGAGAGCACGTCGACATGCAGAACTCACATTTTGTACATTACATTACATTTTTGACATATGGGCAACTCCTATATAGAGTTGCTATAAAACAATTTCGTTTTGAACTATATATTTGGGCACTGCCTGAGAACGTGGCGACGTGGAGTACTAAACTTCGGTGTATGGTGTTTTCATAATAATATTAAATAAAATTACACAAATTGTCTGAATCGGGCAACCCCTTTCTTGCTGTTACCACTCAAAAGTTTGGTTTTCCCTGTATATTTGGAAACTATGTGAGCGTCGACGTATAGTACTCAAATTTTGTACACGGCGTTTTTATGGAAATTTCAAAAACACGTTAAAAATGGATCAAATCGTGCGACCCTTTTTAGTGTTTCCATACAAAACTTTAGGTTTTCACTACATAATTGGACACTGTTTCACGCGTCGACGTAGAGAGCTGAAATTTATACATGGGCTTTTTTTTAAAAAAAAGCTAAATAAAGTTCAAAATTGGGACCAATCAGGCAACTCTTTCGAAGGGTTGACATACAAAAAAATTGGTACGTGGTGTTTTCATAGCAATGGTAAGTAACATTTCATAAATGGGCTAAATCGGGTTACCCCTTCTTGGTGCTGTAAATGGGCTAAATCGGGTTACCCCTTCCTGGTGTTGCCATGCGAAATTTTTCTGATTTTCACTACATACTTGGTAGCTGCCTGAGAATGCGTCAAGGCGGAGAGCTTGTATTTTGTACACGTCGTCTTCATAAAAATTGCAAACACAGTTCGAAACTGGGACCAATCGGGGAACTCCTTCGAAGGGTTGCCATACAAAATTTCATGGTTTACTTTATATTTGAGCACTGCCTGAGAGCACGTCGATATAGAGAGCAACACTTTCCCACACATATGAATGTATGTACGCACACTCATACACACATGCACAAACACGCATACACACATGCAGACACAGAGTGAAACCCTAGATTACGCAATAACGCAATCGAGTCAGATAATAGCTTAGATATTATACATCTCTAACCACCCCACCCCATTCCCACCAATCTATGTTATCGGCGAGCAATGCCGACGGGCTCCCCGTAGTATTATATAAAATAATCTCGATAAAATTCTCTTTCAAAACGCTCAAAACTAATAACAAATGAAATTTCAGTATATTCTTCTTCCACACTCGCCGCTCACCGGCTGTCAATGCAATTGTGTTTAAGCCTCCAGTTTGTTTGCTCCTGTAGCGAGCTCCGTACCATTTTTTTTTTATTAATTTTTAAACACTTTTCACAATTTCGAAGAAATGATCAACACCTTTCGGATAGTTTGAACTGTCAAGTGAAAAAAACTCATGGCTCTCATTGTATCATGAACGCCACAAAGTGGCGCCACAACTAAAATGCGTGGCGCTCATTTGATCTATGGCCTCTATCGACGCCGTAGTTAAAAATTTGGAAAAGTGCGTTTTTATCACCGACATCTCTCATCGCCAAGTTTACAAAGGTACCTTTCTGCTTCTCTAGGGTCATACTTATAAGTTTATGAGTCTAGTATTCGTTTTCATTGAAAATTAGACAGTTTAATGCTCATTTGAAATATATATATATATATGTAACTATAAATTGTAAAATATGTATATATTAGTTTGATATCAATGTACATACATACTTATTTCTGTAAAATAATATCAACAGAAAATAGTATTTTAAAATAAGCTGTACTTATTAACAATCACTGCACGCACTAATTAAAGTAGGTGAGTGTAATTAGCAAAAGTATCTATATCCTTTTATGTTGTCGTGTAAAGGACTATGTATATAGGTTATTTAGAATAATTTCCCGGGAAACGAAAGTTTATTTACTCTTGAAAATAAAAATGCTGAGTTACTGTAGTATTTAATTGTATCTAGCAGGTAAATTTTCAATTTGGTACTAAGTCGAATTCGGAAATATTTTAATTAAATACCCCATATTGCACCCCACTAACTACCCAAAACCCAGCGCGTCTCTGATGTTCATAAAGCGGAAGATAAAATCTCAACAATATTCATTTTTTTTTTAATTTCGTTAAAATTCGTCGGCTATTAATACTTCACTCTAGCCCAGTTTTTTATTGAAATTTTAATATTTGTTTTTGTATAAAATTTATAGTAAAATTAATAATAAAAAAAAAATTAAAATACAGAAAATCAGTATCCATGCATATAAAAAATAAAACCCTCTCACTACAACCCATCCGCAACTATGCTAAACAAGAATTCATTGCTTCACTCAACATTCCTCAACCCGTACTAAACAGACTTCCCAGAATGTCATGTATTTCTCAGAATGGGATTGTTCTGAAACACCACATTCAGAATGTCATACTCCAACAATTGATTTCTGACCAATGGCAGTACTTTGATATGACCAACCATGTCTACCTATGTACGTACATATACATTAATATATATATAAAGAATATGTTTGCTCAAGAAGGTATTTTTTTGAATTCTCCGGTATATAGCAAAAGCTAAAAAAAATTTTATTCGTTATTTCATCACACAACCCCTTTTATTTTTGATGACAAGTTTCAAGTCTTGGTTTTGCCTCATCAACAGGTCCCAAATAGCGAAATTGAGTAACTTGAAAAACAAATGAAAAAATAAAACAAAGAAAAGAAATGAAAAAAACCAAAAAATTTCTTTAGCTTTTGCTATATACCGGAGAATCCAAAAAAATACCTTCGAACAAATATAAGTTCTCCCTGGTAAAAAATCTTAAAGAGTAAATTCTATTTTTATAAGGAATATAATATAAAGAATACTACACTTCCACTGCGTTCTTGTCTATCTTGTTTATATAAAATATGGTTTCCAAAGAGCTTTGGGATTTCTTTTTCGTTATGCTTTTGACTCGTATATGTAGGAAGGCATGTGCAGGATGGAATCAGGTGCCCTGATTATCATCCATCACATCCTGCAGTATATATTGCAATCCCGCTGATTGTTTTGCTACCTCAGCTTTCCATTTATTTGTGGATACATCACTGCTAATGGCTGAGCTTTTGTCTTAAAATAATGCGAAGTATAATTCTACAACAGCAACCCACTTAGAGTAATTAATTTCTTGTCATAAAATAGGTATGTACATACATATGTATGTAGGTACATAAAAGTATTTTAGTACATGAGATTTAAGTACGTACATCCATTCGTAGGTGTAGTAGCATAAGCTTCACAGCTTGCAGTTCATACAAATTGGATTTATTGTGAGATATGATACTTCAAGCATACGTTGGATGAGTTTGAGGAGTTATGAAGGATGTAGAAATATATCTTGAAATTTTGAAAAAGAGTTGTTTGAATGAGGGTGTGAAGTAGACTTTGCGAAAAATACCTATATAGCGTGTTTGGAGGATGATTCTGTTTAAAGGGGTCCCACAAAAAAAAATTATTCGAATAAACAGAATGATTGTGCTTAAACACAACTCAGAAATATCCCAGTTAAATGGGTTGACTTTTTTTTTTGCTTTACAGACCTCACTTCAGGCTTTTAGAAACTATGCCCGTAACTCTAGATTTTCTGCTTACCGAAATTTTGAATTTAAGGTCAGTTTCTAGAATTTGAACAAACATTTTTCCAAAAATGTTAATAGCTGATTTCACCTCTTGTGATTTGAGAAATTTAAAAGAAAATGCGCTGAGCCTTCCCTCGTCTGGAACTAATATAAAAATTTTTAATACATAATTTTGTAATGCCTTCTGATTAATTTTCAATCTTAAAATTATTTAGGATGTCAATATGAAACTTCCTGATAGAACGTAACGGAGAATTTATGAAACTTAAAGCCTTAAGCCGTTTTATCCATTTAGTTTAAAATCAAAAAGATAAAATCTTGAGCCAGATGGCTACTGGTTGCTAGAAATTAGTAAAAGAACTGAAATTTTCGCCGAAAGCAAAATTGAAACCCCACTCTTTTAGATTTTATTGGGGAATTTTTACGCCTGTTTTTGTTTTAATCATATTTAAGGTGATAAACTCAGATCCTCAGATCTAGTGCCTAAGTATCAATCCCAAATTGCCTGGTATAGTGAAATTAATGAAATAATGCTTCATAGAAACGGGTAGCTACGTGTGCATAGTCAAATTAAAGGTAACATTCCGTAGTTTCTTAATATAGTAATAAAACTGTATACTTGTAATATATTTTGGCGAGAAAATCGTTAAAATTTGAAAACTGAGGAGTATTTCCTCCAATTTTTTGAATTTGACGTCCTATAACTTCCGACGAAATGTGACAGGCTGACTGGGCATTCATTGAAAAGCTGAGATAGTTTGCTATCATCTGAGATGAGTACCACATTCATAGAGTGTATATCAAAAAAGTTACAGGGTATAAATTTGAAGAAGTACTAACAATTTTAAGCCCCCCTACAGCCGAAACGACGCGTGTAGTTGCACCCTGTATATCACTGAATGCAATTTATTTACGAAAGTTGTTTATTTAAAAGTTCTTTTCATATATTTTATTTTCTATTTTTTAGTCAAAAATTCCATACTCTCTCCACTCACTACTCTCGATACTCCACTCTCGAATCTCGGCTCTCGAATCTCTCCTCTTGAATTACGATTTAATTTATAGGGTGGTTTCACTACACCGACATCATGTAATTTTGTTGAAGTGATTCCAAAATCACTGTCAGGTGTTTTGATATACTCTCAGCTGATTCCGCCTTTCGGTTTTCCGACATCGTAATCATTTATTTCGACCAAAGCACTTATTTATTTGTTGTTTACAGTTCTCTCTCAGTTGGTACTTGGTATTTAGACCGAAATAGAATGCTATATAGAAATGAGCCCATTTTTTGCAGTGTATTTCCATGGACGTAGTCAGTCCATATTATACATGTGAGTTATTTTACATTAGACCGCTGCAAGTATTTTAGAATGTGAAGAGCTTGGACTAAGTTAGGGCTCTAATGTGGTAGTGGGAGTCTGTTTTGTGGCTTAGAAAGTGTTTCCCGAGGGTTTTCGATCACCCAAAGTTGGGGTCCCAAACTCGAATTCTGAAAAAACCTGTTGTGTCCCAAAACAATCAAACAACAGATAATCAAATAATTAATCACGATCATTTTTCAATTAAAACAATGCTCGAATTTCTAGTATACAAATTTTATTTCACGCAAACTGACCTATCTTAACACGAATTACTCGAACAATTGTTTCGACTTTCGAACTGACCTAAATTAACACCTGCTAATCTGACTCGAACCGAAACTTGCGACTGATAACTAAAAAGGGGCACTCGTCAGACCAGTCACTACTCTGTTTATGTCCGATATTCGGAACTAAACTTTCTTTGCTTACAACGCGGATCGAAACAAACGACAACAGCCTTGTCGTTTATTCTACCGGTTGCAGCTTAGTAGTAAACAATCGCTTTGCATAATAATTACCATTCGAAGTTAATTATTATCATAATCGTCAATTGCCCTACTAAGCGCTCATCGCAGCTAGCTGTTGGGCTAATCAGCAAAATAATCGACAGTTGCAGAACAGTACAATGCGAGGTTATTGTTTAGCAACTGCGGATTATTTCGATAGAATGCGCCCTTGGCTGCTGGAAGAATCTTCCTTACATCGGGCCATCGGGTGGAGGGATGCCCCCTTGGAAAAACTAGTTTGCGCAGGGAACTAGAGCTGGAAAGTGCAACTGTCTTACTCATGAAAATATTTGGTTCCTTGTTCGGTTCAGATTCTCTTACAACTTTACTTGCTTCTTACTTTGATTGTGCTATTTTTCTTAATCTTATTGCATTTCCTATTTTTTTCATATTCAATTTCTTATATATCTTCTCTTCATATTTACTTTCTTTATTTGCCTCACATGTAATTTATTCCATTGTCTTTAAAAAAAACTGTTTTTTATTTCACATTCACATTCAATTTTTTTTTTTTTGCAAATTTTCTTTACTTTTCTAGTAAGCTATTTATTTCTATTACATTAAAATTTTATGAATAACCTATTATACAAGAACTCTTGAATTACCGTACACGTATTATCCCGTTAGAAAGCATTACTTATTACCTATATAATAACAAAATAATAAAAAGTCTTTTTTACAATCATTTATATTACCCCGAATACTCACAAAAATACTATCTAAAGCATAACAACCAAAATTTTCTCTCCCATTATTACAATTTTATGACTTTTGTTCGCTTTACCTTGATTTCTAATTAGACAGGTTGCCCCTAAATGTTACATAACTATCCTACCACATCTAATTATAAAATTTAATGGTTGCTCCAACTGTACCAGTTGTTTTTTAACGACGTTTGGCAGGGTTGTGGCTGGTATAGTGGCTTTTGTGGGGATGATTTCGATGCTTATGTTCTTTTCTTCCAACGTGGATAAAAATTTCTGCTGATATTACAAAGGTGACGATGTACCAAGACAAATAGATGAGACCGCAACTTGGATGTGATAAGGAATAATTTGTCTGAACCCTCATAGTTGATGGCTTCCTGAACGCTTTTATATCAGCTTCTTTGTCTTTCCAGATGCCTTAAAAAGCATTAAATAGGTTCCTCGTCATCGATCGAACTAGACTGTTCCACTCCGGAATTACTTCTTCTTTACATGATTTCGAATTGCATTTGCAAGTTGTCCAGAATTTTTTTTTCGCCAAATCTTTACATCAGTTGATAAAATTTTAAGATCTGATCGTATTACTATTTCTAGTTACCGGCGGTTCTTACTTTCAACAAACATGTCAAAGAAAATCGTTAGCTCTTATTGTCGATGTTCTAAGAGTACATTAATATATATATATATATATATATATATTTATTTTATATGGTTAGCATGTGAAAGTACTCTCAATTATCTCGTTAACATGATAACCAGTGGTTGGAAATAATGTGTCTAAGAATATTAATTTTCTTGATTATCTTATGGGTACGATGGAGTTCTCTCAATTATATTGAGAAATAAGATATTTTTAATTCTCCCATCCTCCTCCCGAAAAAACATCCCTTTGTTTATTCTCTTTTCATGTATTACCACAAGACGAATTTCCATGCGGGACCTCAGGCGCTCTTGGCGCTCGCTCGGCAAAGGTTCTGGCTTATCAATGGAAGAAGTATGGCTCGGTAGGTTGTTCACCGATGTATCCAGTGTTTTCGCTCGAAACCTTCCAGTGTGCATCAGATAATGGGTAGCCTGCCGTCTCATCGCGTTTAGCCAGCTCGTCCATTTTTCAACTGTGGTGTTGACTACTGTGGACCAATTTCGGTTCACTACAAGCTGCGAGGGAAACGTCCCTGTTACAGCTCCTATGGCTGTACATAAAAAAATTAAATGAAAATGAAAAATGGAATTAAAAAAATAGGTAACTTGCTGATTGAAAGAATTAACCTGCTTTTAATACGTTTATTTTGTATTCTTATAAACTAACAATAACTCTACAAATAAATAATAATTAAATAATTGAATTCAAACAAAAATCAAACAAAAAATTAATTCAAAGAAAAAATAAACTTAAGCTCTACTTATTGCTAATTATCTGCAATAAGAGAAGAAAACTCAAATTAGTGATGTGCACAAAAAAAGGTTTATAGCAATTCAAATTCTTTAAAAAAAAATTCAATATAAAAAAGGAGTTAATTAATATCTTCTGAAACAAAAACGTTAGTAAGTTTTATACTTATTTATTTCCTGTAGTATACTCAACCCTGAATGGTGTAGCTAATCCCTGTACCTGTTTTTGACCTAATTCTGGTCTCTGGATTGAACCCTTGAAAATCTCCCAAAAGGTTCAATACCAAGATATTGTCCCTTTCCTAAATCCAAAATCAAATCAGCAAAAAAATCCCTGGAAATATCCCAAAGGATTTTGCCGCCGATTTAGCCTAGATATTGACCGGGATTTCTAATTAGTATGGAAATCGCCCAATACTAATGATTTCCCGATTGACTTGAGTTTCCTGCCACACTTCACTTGGATATATCCCGAAATGAAATGTTTTGTAAAACCTTTTTCGTTAACCTTAGTTAATTGGATACTTCCCAAATTAACTTTGCTGAATAGTTAGTAAAAAAAAAGAGGGAGACAAAAACTTGAGACGAAAGAATTTTCTTCTTAGCTTGGTAATATCCCAAAACTGCGAATTAATTCTCTAATCTCAGTATATAGAAAAATTTTAATGTGAGATTTTCTGGTAATATCCCAGAAATTTTCCCTTTTTGCATATGAAGAAAGAAGATCTGAATTTATAGAAATTTATTCTCAATTTGGTAATATCCCAAAATCTTGAATTTACTCTATACTTCCAGTGGTTTTGTAATTAAATAGAAAATTTCTGGTAATATCCCAAAAAAAATTTCTATTTGTATTACCTGTGTATGGTGAAGATTTGAATGTGGGAATAACCCTACAAAAAATTTGAGGACAAGTGAAAAAATGCTAGTGGCAATGGTCCAGCTAGCTGACTCTACTGGTGAAATACCGAGCCACAAGTGATTTTTCTTCTCAAATCGCCCCCTTTTTATATGGTTGGGGCCAGCTGCCGCCCATTGTTCTGTGGCTTCGCTTAGTTGCTGGCTATTGTTTCCAACTTTGCGCAAGTTCACCACGGCGCTGTGGAAGTTTTACAATTTTGAGATGACGGGGGCGCCACAATTTAAATGTTGTGGTTTGACATTTGTCATTAAATGACAAATGTATTTTTGTTCGTGTCGTGTTTTTTTCATAATAATTATTTATATTTATTGTGAAAAAGTGTAACTCAATTTAAAATAAAATTTGTGGAACGTTTTTGATTTATTTGTGAGGACATATACGTCCTGCTGGCAAAAAACCCTGCACTGGATATTGCAGATGACAAGCTAAGTGATTCCTTTTTTTAAAAGTTGTTTTCTTTTGGTTTGGTCAAACTAGTGATTTTGTTTTAATTTTTAATTTTTAGCTATGTTTGCTGGTGTTGACAGCATATTCTAGTCCTTGCGTGGACAGAAATTTAAATCCTTGAGTGGCTAAATGTTTACATTCAAATTTACTAAGGTGTTCCTGAAAAGGTCGTCTTTTTCCGAAATCTTATATGAGATTTCAATTAGACTGGTGTATATATATACATGCTGCTATGTTTAAATATAGTAAGACCTGGGACACCTCACATCTTTATGGTAAATGTTAGGAATGTTCAACAGCCTGGCTGCTGCGTATATACTTTTTACTTGTAAGTAAAAATTCGAAAAGTGGCAAAGATTGGTCCACTGGAGGTATGTATATGCATTCTTATATACTTGTTAAATTTCTATATTGGTTTACAAACTGTATTGTTTGTATTTTTTTTTATATATTTATATATTTTTATTTCGGTTGCTAATTGCAACAACTTCCGGCCCCGTTGATGCACTCCTTGTGCATCAACCAAATGACTGGATCATGTTTTGTTTGAAAAAGTGCACGAGCGCTTACCTTTGGTTTCGGCCAGTGGTAATTGTACCAAACTACCTTGTTTTTCACCAGCCTCAATCGAATGGAAGCGCCGTCCTTTAAAAATAGGTTAAATCGCATTCGTTTTGACTTACGAATGCGTTCCCACGGGATAGATTGCAGTTCTTCGTATTGGATGCGAACGTGTTTCCCGTCTACCGGGAATACGTCGTACCTTTTTTCGTTGGACGTTTTATTGCTTTCCTGATCTTCAGGTGTACGCTGTGTTGTAGGTGTGGAGGATACTTTCAACAAGCTGATGTCCTCTATTACCTTGTCTACATGTTCGGGACTGCTGGACCTTGGCTGCTTAGGAGGCAGAGGCATCTTGAACTGGAATTCTGCCTCTCTAGGCGGCGTGTTGAGGTCTGGCATACTTGGCAGCGGTGGTGTCGGAGGTATTGGGGATACTGCCCGTTCGATAGCAGTAGTGCCTGACATCTCTGCCCACGTCTGCTCAAATTCCTCCATTAGGCTGTCATACATGATGTCTAAAATGTCTTCCATTTTCTTCTTTGACCTATGTTAGTTACTTGAGAAGAATTTTATGTGTTATTATCTAATATGAAAAAAAAAAAAAAAACGTATATGGCCAGGACCCATACATGCATCAAACTTGACGTATACAAACATTTACGGACATCACAACTTACTTCCTTTACACCTTTATTGCAAATTGACTGGTAAGGGGCAAATTTTTTGAATTCGTCTTTGCAAAATATTGTTTGCTGTTTTTACAGACACCACTCTAACTCTGCCGTCCTTACCAGGGTGTAGCTCCTCAATGAGCCCCAACACCCATTTTGTTGGTGGTTGCTTTTCATCTTTAATGATGACAACTTGACCAATATTAATGTTGTTTTGTGGCACATTCCACTTTTGTCGTTTCTGCATTTCGGTCAAGTATTCTGTTGACCATCTTTTCCAGAATTGTTGACGTAGTTGCTGAATAAGCTTCCATCGTCTTAGAACGTGCATATTTGACTCTTCTTGAGTGGGCTCTGGTACAGCTAGTAGTGGTCTTCCAATTAGAAAGTGACCTGGGGTTAGAATTTCCAGTTGTTCTGGATCCGCAGTGATAGCGTGCAGCGATCTGGAATTGAGACATGCTTCTATTTGAATGACTAATGTATTTAGTTCTTCTATTGTTAATGTTGATGAACTTAGAATTCTACGCAAATGGTGTTTAATGCTTTTTACACCTGCCTCCCAAAGTCCACCTTGATGTGGAGCTGCAGGAGGTATAAAATGCCATTTGATCCCCATGGCTGCAGTATTGTGAGCTGCTAGTTCGTTTGCTTCAGCGAGTGCTTTTTTGTACTCTTGCTGAAGAATTTTGTTTGCCCCAATAAAATTTGTTCCATTATCGGAATATATATTAGCACATAAACCTCGTCTTGCAACAAATCTCTTAAATGCTGCGAGAAAGCTTTCAGACTTTAAGTCAGAGACTACTTCGATGTGTATGGCTTTTGTTGCCATACACACAAATAAACACAGGTATCCTTTGTATGTTTTGGATCCCCGATATTTTGTGGTTTTGACATCAATAGGACCAGCATAGTCTAACCCCGTATTCTCAAATGGGTGTGCCTGTGACACTCGAGGACTGGGTAGACTGCCCATAAGCTGCTGTTGTGTTGCAGCGCGATGTCTAACACATATTACGCAGAGATGAATCCTTTTCTTAACGGCTTGTAGTCCATTAATGATCCAAAACTGACTTCGTATGGTATTTAGGACCAGTTGTGGTCCACCATGCAAAGTTTCTTTGTGGTAGTGATCAATCACTAAATTAGTTAAATGATGATCTTTGGGTAGTATTGCTGGGTGTCGTGTTGAGATTGGCAGGTCTGAATTTTGCAACCTGCCACCTACTCTCAAGACTGAATCTTTATCTAAAAATGGACAAAGCCCTATTATTTTGCTATTTTTGTGCAAATTTTCTCCAGCCTTTAACTGCTTGAATTCATTTTCAAATTCTTGCTGTTGTGTTTGCTGGATTACTCTTATTTTGGCTGTTTCTATGTCAGCTGGTGTCAATCTGCCAATGTTCCTTTCTTCTTTATGTCTACAATTATGGATGAATCGGAGACATTGTGCAGTGACAAGCAACAATCGTTTGTATGACGAGAATCGCTCAATTATTGTTTCGAGCCCTTCGCTTTTTTGCATTGCAAGAGCTTTTACTGTCTTTAATTCGTAAGACGTCTCTCTGCTAAGGCTCTTATCTTGTGGCCAGTCTTGGCTTGGCTGCCTTAACCAACTAGGACCTGTCCACCATGGCTCACATTCTTGAATGCTCATTGGCATTAGACCTCGTGATGCCATGTCAGCAGGATTATCCTTGGTAGGTACATATCCCCACGTATTATTTAAGTTGCCTTCCTGTATCTCGGTAACTCTGTTTGCCACATAAGTTTTCCATCTATTCGGATGACCTGATATCCAGGCCAATACGATTTTTGAATCGCTCCATAAAAAGCTGCTGACATTACTCATATGCATGTCAGCTCGAACTTGACTTAGTAGTCTAGTTAACAACACTGCTCCACTTAGCTCAAGTCTTGGCAACGTAATGGGCTTTGTGGGAGCCACTCGAGTTTTTGATATGAGCAATGTTGTTTTTATTGTGCCGTCATCATTTTGAACTCTCATGTAGACGACAGCTGCGTACGCTGAATTTGATGCGTCGCAAAACCCATGCAATTGACAGTTGTCTCTGTCTTGCTTGGTATGTATCCAACGAGGAATTTTTATTTTCAATATGTGAGGCAGCTGTATTTTGAACTGCCTCCATTCCTCGCTGAATTCTTCTGGGACTATTTCGTCCCAGGTACATCCATGCATCCATAATTTCTGGATGATAATTTTCGCCAAAACTACACATGGAGCTATCCAACCTAAGGGGTCGAATAGCTTTGCTACTTGCGACAAAATTTTTCTTTTTGTTGTGGCTTCTGTTTCAAATTCTGAAGCCTTGAAAGCAAACATGAAATTGTCGGTGGCTGGATGCCACTGGATTCCTAGAGCTTTGACTTGGTTGTCATCTTCAAATTTTAATGGCAACTCTAGCTCTATGTCTTCCTTAGGTAACCAATCAAGCATTTCATCATGGTTAGCTGCCCATTTCCGGAGGTTAAAACCTCCTCCCTTTAATAGCTTTATTAGCTCTTTTTGGGTTTGTTTGACTTCTGCTATGGTATTTCCACCTGTTAGCAGATCGTCAACGTAAAAATCCTGCGTTGCAATTTCTGATGCCTTAGGATACTCTTCTTTGTCATCCTTGGCTAATTGCTGCAGTGTTTTTATTGCTAGATATGGTGCTGCCGTAGTGCCGAATGTTACGGTGTTGAGTTCGTAGTCTTCTACTGGCTCAACTTCACTACTTCGCCAAAGTATTGTCTGATACTTTTGGTCATCCTTGTGTATCTTAATCATTCGATACATCTTCTCTATATCGGCAGTCACTGCATATCTATGCACACGCCATTTTAGCAATGTTGAATACAACTTTGGTTGTAATGTGGGACCTGTCAACATTTGTTCGTTGAGGCTTCTCCCGTTTGATGACTTTGCGGAAGCATCAAATACTACTCTTAATTTGGTAGTAGTGCTGTCCTTAAGAACAGCATGATGGGGTAAGTAATACCTCTGCGTATTCGCATTTTGTGTGGTTTTATTTACCTTACACATATGCCCCAGGTCTAAATATTCTTGAATACATTTATGATATTCAGCTCGTATATCGGCAGCTCGCTCGAATTTTTTTTCGAGTTGAGCGAATCTTTTTAACGCCATTATCTTTGATTCCCCAAGCTCGGGAACCTTGCCTGCTTTGAATGGCAGCTTCACTTCATAACTGCCATTATCCAGGCGTTTATGATTCTCACTGAAGAATTGCTCACATTGCTCTTCTTCTTTAGTGAGTTTACGTTTTGGGTTGAGCTCTTCCCATTCCCAAAATTTCCGCACTTGCATATTTAGCTGTGCTAAGTCATCAGCACTACCTGTGGTGAATGCAGAAAAAATTTCATTTTTGTCCACTTGATTTAGTGGTGCTGTTGTTTCTCCGAAAAGAATCCACCCTAGCTTTGTATTCTGTGCTATGGGGGTCCCTTCAGGTCCACTTCTAATTCCCTTGCATAAAATTTTTGCATAGGTATTCACACCTAACAACAGGTCTATTTTCCCTGCTTTTAGGAACTCTGGGTCTGCTAAAGGCAAGCCTTTTATATGAGTCCAATCAGAAGACCTTATGTGTGTTGGTGGGAATATATTAGTTATCTTCTTGATAACATAAGCCCGCAATGGGATTTCAAAATCAGCTGAGGTGGCTGATCTCACATGGACAGACACTTCTTTGTTTGCCTTTGCCACTTGTGTAGATCCCAATCCGGTAATTTGAAGTGACGTTGACACGCCTTTCAATTGTAAGGATTGAACAGCTGCTTCGGTTATAAAAGAACTTTGTGATCCTAGATCAACCAAAGCCCGCATGGGAATTGTTATCCCACTTCTGTCCCTAACATGTACTATAGCCGTAGCTAATAGTGCTTGTGTGGCTTTCTGTTTATTTGAACAAGCATTTGCCGAAGTTGATGGGACAGAATTTTCTGACTGTCTTGATTGTATGGTCTCAACAGCCCTTGGCTTGTTTGAAGACATGTTTTTGTCTTCATGAAGCCATGTGTGATGACGCTTGTCACACTTGAAACATCCATTTTTATTTGGACATGCTTCTTTGTTGTGTGGTTTTAAGCAATTTGTGCAAAGCTTGTTCTTTATCACAAGTTCACGTTTTGCATTAAAACCCTTTTGTTTAAATTGTGTGCATTTGTGGATTGTATGTTCTCCTTTGCACACCGGGCACCTTTTACTCATCGTACAAGATCCATTATGTCTTTGTAGACAGTTAAAACAAATATTATGTTTCAACAGGATCTTCCGACGAGTGTCAATATTATGCCGTCGGAAATCATCGCAGTTTTGTATGCGATGGTCTCCCTTACATACCACGCAACCATATTGTTCGTTGACGTGATAGTTTAATGATTTATTTTGTCCATGTTTGTTCATGGCAACATAACCCACCTTACTTGGGTTAATAGCTTCCAAAGTTCGGAAGCGAGATTCTAGGAAACAAAACATTTCTTTTAACTCTGGAATCTCTGTACTCTTGGAAATTGATTGTTCCCATAGAGTTCGAGTTTCCATAGGTAGTTTTTGTGTTATTATAAAAATAATTATTGGATCCCAGGTCTTTGTACCTATTCCAAGGGATTCCAATTCATGTAAACATTCCTTTGTTTTATCATGTAAATTTTTCAGGCTACTTTCATGTTCACCTTTTACTATAGCTTGATTAAATAAGGCTTTGAGTTGTGTGAACACTAATACCTTTTTATTATTGTATCTTTGTGTCAACTCTGCCCAAGCTGGTTGATAATTAGTACTAGTTACATCGTATTGTCGCAATATCCTTTCTGGTTCTCCAGATAGATTGGACTTTAAATAGTGCAACTTTTGTACTAAGGGAATTTGAGAATCTTTGTGAATCAAAGATTCAAACATATCGTGGAAAGATCTCCACTTAGTGTAATCACCATCAAATTTCGGAATTTCAATTCTAGGCAATTTTATTTCCGTTTTGTGGTCATTGATTACACTTGCCTCTGGTCTAGTTACCTTTGGCATTTGGAGCTCTTGAAGCTTTGATAGCTGTTCTTGGAGCTCCCCTAAGAATCCGAAGTATACTCCTTCGCATTCCTCAAAAACATGGCTTGTTTCGTAGTCGTTGAGTGCTGTTTCCTCAAACTCTACTAATAATCTTTGATGATTATTCAAAAAATGTTCCCACAATTCCTCAATACTCCGGGTTCTTTGCTTCAGATAACCTTTAGTTAACTGTTGCCCTGAACCTACTCTCTCTTCATAATTAGAGACAGCATGAGTCAAAACTTTTTTGAAAGCTCTTTGTCTCTTTATAAGTGCTTCCATTTTAGTTAGTCTTCCTTCACCAAACACAGAAAAATTTGAATTGCTATTTTTTTATTATTGTTAATTTTAATACTCAATAAACGTATTATGCTACCGGTTTATCCGGGTTTGAAGGACCAATGTTACAGCTCCTATGGCTGTACATAAAAAAATTAAATGAAAATGAAAAATGGAAGTAAAAAAATAGGTAACTTGCTGATTGAAAGAATTAACCTGCTTTTAATACGTTTATTTTGTATTCTTATAAACTAACAATAACTCTACAAATAAATAATAATTAAATAATTGAATTCAAACAAAAATCAAACAAAAAATTAATTCAAAGAAAAAATAAACTTAAGCTCTACTTATTGCTAATTATCTGCAATAAGAGAAGAAAACTCAAATTAGTGATGTGCACAAAAAAAGGTTTATAGCAATTCAAATTCTTTAAAAAAAAATTCAATATAAAAAAGGAGTTAATTAATATCTTCTGAAACAAAAACGTTAGTAAGTTTTATACTTATTTATTTCCTGTAGTATACTCAACCCTGAATGGTGTAGCTAATCCCTGTACCTGTTTTTGACCTAATTCTGGTCTCTGGATTGAACCCTTGAAAATCTCCCAAAAGGTTCAATACCAAGATATTGTCCCTTTCCTAAATCCAAAATCAAATCAGCAAAAAAATCCCTGGAAATATCCCAAAGGATTTTGCCGCCGATTTAGCCTAGATATTGACCGGGATTTCTAATTAGTATGGAAATCGCCCAATACTAATGATTTCCCGATTGACTTGAGTTTCCTGCCACACTTCACTTGGATATATCCCGAAATGAAATGTTTTGTAAAACCTTTTTCGTTAACCTTAGTTAATTGGATATTTCCCAAATTAACTTTGCTGAATAGTTAGTAAAAAAAAAGAGGGAGACAAAAACTTGAGACGAAAGAATTTTCTTCTTAGCTTGGTAATATCCCAAAACTGCGAATTAATTCTCTAATCTCAGTATATAGAAAATTTTTAATGTGAGATTTTCTGGTAATATCCCAGAAATTTTCCCTTTTTGCATATGAAGAAAGAAGATCTGAATTTATAGAAATTTATTCTCAATTTGGTAATATCCCAAAATCTTGAATTTACTCTATACTTCCAGTGGTTTTGTAATTAAATAGAAAATTTCTGGTAATATCCCAAAAAAAATTTCTATTTGTATTACCTGTGTATGGTGAAGATTTGAATGTGGGAATAACCCTACAAAAAATTTGAGGACAAGTGAAAAAATGCTAGTGGCAATGGTCCAGCTAGCTGACTCTACTGGTGAAATACCGAGCAACAAGTGATTTTTCTTCTCAAATCGCCCCCTTTTTATATGGTTGGGGCCAGCTGCCGCCCATTGTTCTGTGGCTTCGCTTAGTTGCTGGCTATTGTTTCCAACTTTGCGCAAGTTCACCACGGCGCTGTGGAAGTTTTACAATTTTGAGATGACGGGGGCGCCACAATTTAAATGTTGTGGTTTGACATTTGTCATTAAATGACAAATGTATTTTTGTTCGTGTCGTGTTTTTTTCATAATAATTATTTATATTTATTGTGAAAAAGTGTAACTCAATTTAAAATAAAATTTGTGGAACGTTTTTGATTTATTTGTGAGGACATATACGTCCTGCTGGCAAAAAACCCTGCACTGGATATTGCAGATGACAAGCTAAGTGATTCCTTTTTTTAAAAGTTGTTTTCTTTTGGTTTGGTCAAACTAGTGATTTTGTTTTAATTTTTAATTTTTAGCTATGTTTGCTGGTGTTGACAGCATATTCTAGTCCTTGCGTGGACAGAAATTTAAATCCTTGAGTGGCTAAATGTTTACATTCAAATTTACTAAGGTGTTCCTGAAAAGGTCGTCTTTTTCCGAAATCTTATATTAGATTTCAATTAGACTGGTGTATATATATACATGCTGCTATGTTTAAATATAGTAAGACCTGGGACACCTCACATCTTTATGGTAAATGTTAGGAATGTTCAACAGCCTGGCTGCTGCGTATATACTTTTTACTTGTAAGTAAAAATTCGAAAAGTGGCAAAGATTGGTCCACTGGAGGTATGTATATGCATTCTTATATACTTGTTAAATTTCTATATTGGTTTACAAACTGTATTGTTTGTGTTTTTTTTTATATATTTATATATTTTTATTTCGGTTGCTAATTGCAACAGTCCCCATAAGGCCTACGTCGCTGTGTTCGTTTGCTTTGCAACCAAAGCAGTGCATTTGGAAGCTGTAACAGATTTAACCACTCAAGCCTTCATTGCGGCCCTGAAGAGATTCTTCGCTCGCAGAGGACTTTGTAAGAATCTTTACTGCGACAATGCGACTAATTTTGTTGGCGCAAGAAGAGAGCTTGCTGAGCTTCATAAAGAGTTCAATTCAAAGCAAACACAAGAACAGATAACAAATTTGTGTTCAGAAGATGGCATCAATTTCCCTTTTATTCCGCCCCGTATTCCCCATTTTGGGGGATTGTGGGAAACTGCTGTAAAGGTCGCAAAATACCATCTTGTTCGAATAATAAGTAAGGCTTCATTAACTTTTGAAGAGCTTTCTACCACACTAGCCCAAATAGAAGCTATAATGAATTCTCGACCCTTGACTCCACTTTCATCAGATCCAACAGATCTAGAAGCTCTCACCCCTGGGCATTTCTTAATTGGAGGCCCAGTGAGAGCAATTATTGAACCAAACTGATCGGATATAAATATTTCTCGCCTTTCTCGTTGGCACCAAATTAGAGCTTTACAACAACATTTTTGGACTCGTTCGTCTCGAGAATACATTCTGCAACTGCAAGAACGAAGGAAGTGGACTACTTCATCCCCAAACATCGAAAAGGGAACTTTAGTCTTAGTGGTCGATGAGGGATTGCCTCCCCAACAGTGGCTTCTTGGTCGAATTACAGAAATTCATCCTGGTGCTGACGATCGAGTTAGAGTGGTATCAATAAAGACAAAAAGCGGTGTCATCAAACGCAGTATACAAAAGGTGTGTCCTTTGCCCATGGAAGTAGTGATGATTGAAAGTTATTCTTTCAAAGGCGGCGGCATGTTGCATCTTAGTCACAAAATTGTCAGAACTTTTTTATTACTTGCGATCAAAATCAAAACCAATTAATTTGCATTAAAATCGATAATTGCATTGCTAGTAAATTTATATTATATATATATATATACATGTGTACATACATATTTGCTTTAATATTTCACACAAAAATGTAACGTTACATTTGTCTACAATTTCTTGTATTTTATATACAGAATTTTTTCTTGCATTGCGTCTCGATATAATTATTGAATTCTCTTATCTCATCTGGATGTTATCCAGTTATCTTTTTCAACGTGCAATGTTGCGTGCGCAGAATTTTACAGTCTCTAGTTAGTTAGTCGTCAATCTAGGAAATTGTTATCTAGTATCGACAAAATAAATTTTAAGCGTAATTAAAAGGATTGTGTTTTTATTTCTAAAGCAACTCAATTCACAAAAAAGCTTGTGAATTCTTCAGTTGCAATTTATTAGAGCAATGGACAACATTTTTGGATTCCAAAATGCTTCTGTTTAAAAAGCAAGTAAGAGACAAATCAAGCTTAAATCTACTAAGGGAGCTCCCATCAATTACAAACGAAATTAACTTTGGAGTAATATGTATTTTATAATTATTTCTTTATAGCATATCATTTTACATCATAAAGACTTGACAATTTGTCTACTCCTTCATGCGATACTGACACCCAATGGTAAAAGTAAAAATAAGTCCACAAAGAAATTCTGGAAATACAGTATAAGCGACAGCCAAGACGCATTTTTTGTACACGTTAAAGCGTTGAATCACCTTCTGCCTCTGCTGGAAAAAAGGAAAAATAAATACTTAGAGTATGACTTAACATGCCAACCGTTCCTTCTTGCTGTATGTAGGTAACGAATTAGATAAAGCTGATTTTTACACAATTTATGACGATATTACTTATAAGTTTCCTAAATTTAATCTTGCATTATCATGCGCGTTTAAGATACACTACGTTTTTAATTTGAAGTACCATGAAAAATGCAAACGTATTTGGGAATTTGTCCAAGGTTGTTTTTTTTTTAAATTGATGAAGAGCACGTATCACCAAGCGTATCTTCATTAATATCTTTGCTGAAGTAAGCTCACAAGTTTTTTAATTAATATTGCATGCAGCTAAAAAAAATTAAATGAAATATCGTGGATTGATCTCATAATTTTTTTTTAGTTATATAAGTATCGAGGATTGACCTCATAAAATTTCTTAGATATTTGCTACTGATTTCAATAACATAGAAAGTTTTGGAATTACTAAATTAAATACATATACATAACTCTTAGAAATATCTACATCAAATGTAAAAATGTATTTTTGCTATATGTACGCAAAATTTTCCTAGTGTTCAACTTCTTTCTGTACATTTAAAATATTTTCATATGCTAAGCTCGAATCATTTGTATGAATGCGCACAGGATAACTGCCCTCAAAAATTTTCTAATTTGAAAGCTTTTAAAAAGCATATCATTAACCGTCATAGTGATATAGAAAGTAGTCCCCAAATAATGCCTAATGATGAAGCTACTGTGCCCTTCTATAAAAGTAAAGTTATTTTAGGAAATAATAACAATGTCATTTTGTGTTCTGATACTAACGAGGACCAATTGACTTTATGTAATAAAACTGAAACAAAATTCGATATCAATACAAACATTAAAAATGCATCTGTTAATTTTCTCACTAAATTTAACAGCAACAGTAATCTAACAAACAAAGTTATCGAAGAAATATTTTATGATTTCACTAGTAATTTCTCCGAAGTATTCCATTCGTTGCAATCAATGGTATTGAAAGAAATCCCTGACAATAAAAAAGAACACATATCACAACAAATCAGTTATTTTCTAATCCTTTTCAGGACGTAAATACTGACAACAAACTGAATAAGTATTTATATGAGAATGATTTCATGAAACAGCCGATCCAGTTTTCCATAAACAGCGAAGTAAGGGAAAATCTCAGGAAAGGTATACCTGTACTTGAAGATGTAAATTTCACCGGTACAATTATAAATCTCGAGTTTCAAATGAAAATTTTTTTTGAGCTTCCGAATATTCTTAAAGACACACTAAGCTGCATTAAAGACTTGGAGTGCGCACGAGTTTCAAATTCAGATATCAGTCATTTTATACAAGGCAAGCTTTGAAAAAGTAAAAAGGATAGTTTTGCAGATAATATCGCAATACCGTTCTTTCTATATTATGATGACTTTGAAGTGAAGAATCCCATTGGTTGCCATACCGGTTCACAAACGATTGCAGCCTTTTATTATAATTTCCCCTTTATTCCTCTTTCGAAATATTCAGAACTTGAGAATATTTTTCCTGCAATGTTCTTAAAAAGTAAGATCTTCAAGTCATTCGGGAATGACAACTGTCTATTCCAGCTCGTCGAAACTGTCAAGAAATTAGAGAATATCGGTGTTGACGTAGAAACATCCGAAGGTATTTTTCGTGTTCATTTTGTCCTTGAGCTTGCAATAGGGGATAATTTAGCGTTAAATAATATTGTAGGCTTTGCCAAATCATTCAGTTATATTTTTTTTTGTGATTTTGTATAAAGCATAGAAAGAAATGCAGTTACCTTCGTTCGAAGATAAGGATCTTGCCAGAAATAAGATAATTATGAAAGGCAAATTGCGGATTATAGGTATTCGGAGTCTGGAATACAAGGTTTATGCCCCTTAAATAAAATACCTTCGTTCCATGTAACATCAAACTATTCTGTCGATATAATGCATGATTTATTTGAGGACGTAATAAGCTACGGGTTAGTTCATTTCATTACTCACTTAATAGAAAAGAAATATTTCTCTTTAAATACTCTTAACTATAGAATACAAAATTTTGATTATGGTGAAATTGAGGTACGAAATAAATGTGCTGATTTTAAATTAAGTCATTTTCGATTAAAGAAGCTTAATACTACAGCTAGAGAATCATATAACTTACTTCACGTTTTTACTTGATTTGTTGGTGATTTAGTTGATGAATATGACGAAGTTTGGAAATATGTTCGACTTCTGGAAGACATGGTAGACTGTATGCTTGCCACAAAAATTTCAACCAGCGATATTACTTACTTAGAAAATCAGATATTAGAGCACAATACAAGATATGTTACGCTATTTAAATATAATCTGAAACCAAAGCATCACTTATTAAGTCATTATGGAACTATAATTAAGTAGTCCGGTCCTCTTTGGTGCATGACATTTGAATCGAAGAACAAAGAAATGAAATGAAAAATTACACAAAGTCAACCTCTTCTAGAAGAAATCTTCCTTTATCTGTAGCAAAAAATGTGCAAGAAATTTGGATCTAAACTGCAGACACCAATCCTGGGGTTGTTTACGTGCTAATTGTTGGGGAAACTTGCTCAACGATCTACTTTCGACTATTCCGATAGCCATGCTTTTACCCACCTTCTCCGACATACGTTCTAAATAGTACTGCTACCAATCCTTCCGTACTGGATGTGTACATCACCAATGTTCCCTCTGTCCCTAATCGTAGCATTAATAAATATAACTAGAATTCTAAAAATGAGTAATATTAGCTCTAAATCTGAAAATAGTCTATTCCCTTGTTCTGTATTATTTATTGCTGAACCTGCATTATTCTTTATTATGACTTCTGCTTTGGATACTTTCGAGTGTTTTTTACCCACTTTGAGTGACAAAAGAAAGTGGTAAGTTAACAAGAAAAAAAAAAAGTGTTTGTTGCGAGCCGATATTGAAGACAAAAGAAAGGAACAAAATAATTTTGGTATTCTATTTTTTGTTTTTTGTTTTGTATATATATATACATATATTGAATATAATAGTTTTAATGATCATAATTTATGATTAATTAAAGTTTAATATAGGACATTTTTATTATCCTTATTATTATTAGCTGTGGTTTTTTATTTATTCCTTCCTTTTTTTTGTTTTTCTTTTCTTTTCTCCTTCCTTTCCTTTTTCAGCTCTGCTATTTTCATCAGGAACTGCTTTCTCTGCTCCCCTTGTGATATCACAGCTACACGGTGATATTCGCTGATTTCCTTCTAAATTTTTCCTCGAAGCCAGCTCTGCTTTTTGTGTAGCTTTCCTTTGGTGGTTGTACTTCAGGTTGTTGGTTCTTGTCTCTACTTTGGTACTCCTCTATTGTGATGGGCCTCAAAGCCCGCAAAACGTCTATAATTGATTCCTTTAATTTTTTCCAGGGTTGTAGATTCTCTTCATAGATTCGATCCGCAGGGTCGCCATGTAAATAATTTAATCGATCCATACAATATTATTGTGCCATTCTGATTTACTACGTCTAGTTGTTCCTGTGGTGTTGGTACGATAATGAAGTTGGAACCAATTTTCTGAGTTACCTTTTGAATAACAGTTTGGATTTCGTGTAAGAAATAAAATTCAAGAGATATCCGTGATTGTGTACGGCATTTAACCAGTAAGCATACTTCTCCTGCAGCTCGTCGTAGTAATCTTCTGCACTTACGTATACGGCTATCACATCAATGCTGAGCCTATTGTGATCTGCTACCGGTGAGTATCCTACCAAGATGACCTCTTCTACTTCTGTTCCTTGGTTCTATAAATCGGGTTTTATCTATTGATCTTAAAAGATTCCTCCTCCTTGTGGATAAGTGCCTGAATAGTTGTGAGCAGCGCATGATTTCAGTGAGTTTCTCAGTCTTGTCACACATTTCCTGTATCTGTTCCCCAGTGGACTTGATATTTTTCTCGTCATCAAAAATGCCAACCTGCAATCGAAGATTTCCTCGTTTTAGTTTGGCTCTGCCGAGGTTCTCTATGTAGAGGCCGGATTTGGACTATATGATCTCATAGTCTTGTGCGAATGCTATAGTTAGGCAATAAAGTATCAGAAAGGTGGAATGTAACAGTCTTGAGGCCCAGCTACATGGTGTGATTTTCATTCTTTTGCAATGTCGAGCTTTAGTCGGTTGAGGCCCCTTTCCGTCTTTACTGGTGGAAAGGTGTCAAAGCGCTCTGGTTTCGACCATAGCCCAGGTTCGGCTGCAATGTAAGGTAATCCCTTTTAGTGGATTTCTGGAGAGTTGTCAGTGCTATAAATGTTTTGTGGCCGGCATCTTTATGGTCAGATTTATGTATGCTCATAGGCCATTGGCACACTTCGATAAATCGCCGTTTCTTGAGAGTGTTTCTATATTGCACAGAAACTACTCGCACTATTCCATCCTCGCCAGGATGAAGCTGCACGATTCGTCCGAACGGCCACTTTTGTGGGGGCAAAATATCTTCCATTACTAGAACCAACTCGCCGAGAACTGGGTTCTTTTGGTCTGTTCTACATTTGCTTCTTTCTTTTAGTAGTGCCGGATATTCTTGTGACCATCTCTTCCAAATGTCCTGGTATAATTTCATAACAAGCTTCCATCTTTGGTGGATTTGTTTACACTGAATATCTGTTCAGGCGGTGCTAGCAGAGGCCTTTCGATCAAGAAATTCCGGGGAGTTAATGGTTCTAGATCTGATTTTGTTCGATTGGCCTTGAATTCAAGCAAGCCTCCACTTCATGTAGTACTGTGCTAAATCCCTCATATGTTAGCAAGGTGTCTCCCAGCACTCGTTTGAGGTGTGTCTTAACGGACTTAACGCCAGCCTCCCACAGACCTCCAAAATGTGAGCTGCCTGGGGGTATAAACATCCCCTCCTCCCATCATTGGCTGTAATCTCTGGTGCTCGTTGGGAGGAGCTGGAAATTGCAAGTTAAGTGTGACGGTTCCTATTGAGTAGATGTGTATTGAATTCGCTCCCGCTTGGTTCAAGGTTTTGTGTTCTTTATTCACGGTGTTTTTTATTCTGTATCTTGCGGAGGACAGTGTCGAGAAATCTTAAGGATCTTTATATCTCTCGGTGCTTTTGTGACAAATCTTATCCTATAGTGCATATTTATTACATGTACATATACGATTCATTTAAAATCCGGCAGCCTATAGTGTCGTGGAATCTAATGTTCTTATCATGTCTGTGACTACATTTGATTTTGCCTATAAATGTCGATCTATTGTGCATAGTTATTTACTAAATCTTGTTCTATCGTTCAATTTTATTATGTAAGCCGAAACTTGCATCTATCGAGAATGGGTACTAAACGTCGCAGCAACACGGAAATGAGCACATCGTTATCGACGGCTGGAGGGGCTACACACAGTGATGTCAATAAAAAAACCTGTACAACCTTCGCAACTTCTAGCCTGATGGAGACAGTCGCTACCGCATTATTGAGTGCTGGAATCTCCCCCCCCCCCCGTGTTAAACAATACGACTGGATCAAGTGCAGACGACAATATAATATGCAAATTTAATAGTTTGCTACAGCTATTTGAATCCCGATTGCAAGCGACAATAGCCGACTTCAGAAATCGCCTGCTATGCAAAATTGATGACGTAGTGGGCAGCCTTCCTGTCCATCGGAATGCTTGCAAGAACAGATTATCTGATTTGGAGGTAAATAATAAAAACCTCGTTACTGATAATGACGAATTACGACGTATCAGCCGACAAAGCGAGGCAGTCATCAGGGGCATTCCTGAGATGCCTAACGAGAGCCCGATTAACCGGTTGAAGGAATTGTCATGCATACTCCATCATGAACTGTTATCTTATTATGTGGCCTTTCGCTTGAAGAAAAACAATCAAAACAAATCCATAAAAGCTGACCGACCATTAATTGTTCGCTTCTCTTGTGTCAACGAAAGGAATTCATTTTTCTCTGCATTGCAGACACATAGGCAGATTAAACTACGGGAACTCAATGGATTCTCCTCCGATAATTTTGTTTACGTTAATGAGAGTCTCACTTCTCATAATCACCAGCTGCTTCCTGAGGCCCTGGAATTGTTTAAACTAAAGAAGCTATCATCTGTCTACACGGTTAATGGTCTTGTATATGTTAAAAAAATTGAAATGAGGCCTCCCTTATAATCTTAAACGCAGATCAACTGACAGCCCCTGCTTCAACCACCAATTGAATTAAATGTGGATGCGGATGAACGTCATTAAACCTACTGATAGAATAATATCCATGCTCGCTACACATTATTTCTTTTAAGTTTTTGAATTACATTACCTTTGCAGATGCTGATCTTTTGATTGTAATGTTTATTTTTCATGTTTTGTACTCTTGCTGCATCAATTATGGCCGTGACTGTGAAGCTGGTGGTCGACTCTAGTGGGTAATACTGCTCGATTTTGGTTGATAATTCCTTTAGCGAGAACACGATAAGAACTTCGGTTAATATACTGAACGGAAACACAGTGGGTCTCAACGTCTGTTACTTGAATGCTAGGGGTATTAGGTCGAAGATAGATGAGGTGCGAGAGATGTTTTCGAGGACGGACCTGCATGCGATTCTCATCAGTGAGTCTTGGCTTACTCCAAGTACTCTTTCAGTTCCTGTCTCAATACCTGGTTTTAAACTCTTACGTTGTGAAAGGGAGGGATGGGTCGGGGGCGGCGCTGCGATTTACATTCAGGAGTGTTTTAAAGCTTAGATATTGTGCCACTCCCGCGATAGCGCACTAGAATTCATCTGCGGAGAAGTTGATAATGGGCTCGATAAATACGCTCTTTGGTCTGTTTACTGCCCGCCAAGATTATTTGATCCCGACAGTGTAGGCATCTTCGATGACTCTCTGTGTGCTTTATTGAATAGATACTCTCACATTATTGTTGCTGGCGACTTCAATGTCAATATCTTTGGTAATGATAATATGCCAGATGCATTTCTATCTTTTGTGCAATCTTTGCATCTTAAAGTAGTTAATTCTTCCCCTACATATTTCAATACTGAATCCCCTTCTCAGTTAGATCTCATACTCACCACTGACCCCTCCCGTATAATATGCCATTCGCAACTTTCGCCTCCTGCCAACCTCGACTACGACATATTATTCCTTAAATATGATGTACCCGTTCTACATTAATCTACTCCTTCTCGCCTTGTAAAATTTCGTAACTTCAAATCTATTAATACTACTTTCTTATTCGAGGAGTGCAGAAATATAGACTGGAATTTAGTACTGGGACGAAACGCTGCTTAAATGTACATGCTTTCAATGAAGTGCTCTCATACTTGCTTAATAAATATGCCCCCTTTCAGTCTAAAATCATAAAAATAAAAGGTTGCCCCTGATTCTCTCCGGAGATAAAGAATCTCTGAGCGTGACTTCCTATACCGTCAGTGTAGAAAGGTTAAATCTCGTAATAGTCTATCTGTATTTAAAAAATTGCGAAATCTTGTCAATAAAAAAGGAAAGATGCAAAGTCCTTATATTATTCGTCCAAGTTAGGTTGTGATGTCCCACATAGGAAGCTTTTGAGAGTCTTGCGTGGCTTGGGAGTCAGTGGTGGTGATGTCTCTGCATGTGACCTAGACGCTGATGAGCTCAACAAGTTTTTTACCTCTAGAAATGGAAACGAAATTAGTGCTGGCTCTTCATCGGCCTTCCCGGATACGCCTATTGTTCACTATGGATCAGAATTCTGTTTTCGCTATGTTGATGAGACTGAGACCGCCTCTGCTATCGGATTTATTCAATCCGAAGCTATTGGACCTGATGGTATCCCTCCGCGTTTTTTGAAGCTTATCTTACCCTTCATTATTGGCCCTATCACCAAGATATTCAACAGATGCTTAATGTTCGGTTAATTTCCCTCACTTTGGAAGGAAGCGCTAGTAGTTCCAATTGCTAAGAACACTACGCCAAAGGACGTCAAGAACTTTAGGCCAATAAGCCTACTATATTTTCTTGTGAAGACTCTAGAAAAACTAATGGCAAATTAAATATCTGAACACTTAGATCATATAAATTCCTTATCACGTTGGCAGTCAGGCCTTCGCTCTGGGCATAGTTCTGAGACAGCTCTTCTAAAAATAACTACGGACATTAGAGAGGCTTTGGACGATGATCGCATTGTGCTCTTAGTACTTTTCGACTTAATGAAAGCCTTCGATAGTATTGATCATATGATGCTTCTTAGCAAACTAAGGAGGTGCTTTGCTTTTGACTCGCCTGCGCTGAAGTTAATTAGTAGCTTTTTGGAGAATCGCTCGCAGCGGGTTAGAGTTAATGAAGTTAGTTCCATCAAGCTTCGCTTGACTACCGGTGTACCGCATTTGTACGGTGATGATGTGCAAATATACCTTGATCGTCCCATTGGTCTCTTATAGGAGTAGTAAAGGTCCCACCTCCCCATACTTTTACATTACGTCCGATAGAGACAATTGCCACGAGGATCCCACTTGCGGGTTTTCTGCAAGACGGTTCCCACCGCCGATAAGAAGTTGTGCAGGAGGGAGTAGGA
The DNA here is from genome assembly GCA_963924295.1 of Dioctria rufipes. Taxonomy (NCBI): domain Eukaryota; kingdom Metazoa; phylum Arthropoda; class Insecta; order Diptera; family Asilidae; genus Dioctria; species Dioctria rufipes. Next base: position 191,638 of record CAWUPM010001333.1, read on the forward strand.
TAGACACGTCCCTGTCGCAAGCATTGGGGGGTAAAAATATAAGGGTTGGGTTGCCACCGAGTTGTGTTGTTGCAGGATGTTGGTTGGAAGGAGAAGCTGGTGCCGTCTGTGGTAAAGACGGTAGATGGGTCCCTGTCGCAGGCACTGGGAGGCGAAAAAAAAGCTGACTTGATACCGAGTTGTGTTGTTGCAGGATGTTGGTTGGAAGGAGAGAGCTGGTGCTGTCTGTGGTAAGGACGGTAGATGGTCCCTGTCGCAAGCATTGGGGGCAAAAATGAAAAAAAGCTGACTTGATACCGAATTATTTTGATGCCGGCTATTAGTTGAAAGGAGAGTACTGGTGCTGTCTATGGCAAGGATGGGTGATGGGTACTGTTTTGGAAAGGTCCAGTTGCTAGGATGGCTGAGTCTAGTGGGTGCAAGCAGGTGTACTATAGGCGCCTTACGGACAAGCATCGTAAAGTTTTATAAAATTGCACTACCAGGCCAGCAGATAACTAAAGCACAAAATCTTCCGACCATTTGTAGCAATCATGCATGGTTTAAACCTGTATCGTTGTCTTCACATCTTCAGCGGTTATCGCGCCTCTTTTTTATATTCCGTTCATTTTTTCTTCCACTCCAAACAAGCTTTGATCAGTTACTCACACTTCTTCAACGTCATTTTTCAATACGAGTTTTAAAACTTGAACTTGCCCGCGATGTAGTCACGAGTTGTTGTTTCTTTATGCATAGAATTTTATATCTACCTGAATTAAAACTGCGAGACATGTGGGTGACTTTATTTTCTGAATATTTTTTGATGTAAAGGAAAAAAGATTGATTCTTGTGACGTTCAGTACTGGCGGCGTATGATAAAGAGCTGCAAAACAAGAAAAGATCGGCGGCAGTCAGTGAACTTGATGTTGTGAACGACACGAATGTGGGGTAGGTGAGCTAAAAGAAACGGGTTGCTTGAGAAAAAAACGAATTCGGCTGAGATGCCTTTATTGAAGGTCAGCAAAGATAGACTGCGGAATGTTGGATATGATTAGTGCGGGTGGATAATATGCTTTTCGATAAGGCGGCAGTGAGAAAGGATGGGGCTATTGAAAAAAAAAATTCGAATTCGATAAAGATATTTTTATTTCTTGCTTTTTTTTTTACAGTTTTAAATCGCTCGATAAAGATTTTGCATCTTTGTGAGTGACGAAGAATGGAACTTAAAATTAAACTGCATTGCATAATGCGCACCTTAAATCTGCATCGATCCAATCCGTAAGTGATCCACGGTCCCTTGCGTGCATTTTGATAGGCGTAACTCCATACATGTAAATATCTGACTTCAGGCAGGGTTTGGAATCTTACTTGTTTTTTCATACTGGATGTGCATAACGTCAGCATGCTCACACACGCATACATATACATACGCAAACGCACATATTTTTTTTTATACCTCCCGTGCAAACTGTTCGTAAACATAGTAAATTTCACAACATAAGCCAAACAAAATTAACACTCCAGCTAAAACTTTTAAAGTGTTTAAAGCCCACTTCGTGCATTCTGATGGTGGTTGCGGGATATTATACGGTCCACATACGTCCCTACCATTGGCATAGATATAATTAGGTGAACGTCGAAAATGTTCGGCCTCAACATCTTCAGGACAATTTAATGCACTCATTTCCATACAGCAAAAATAACATTTTGCTATGTCTTTCAGGTTGGTGTAAAGGAAGCCGCTCTTGCTAGCTTGTGTGATTTCCTGTCATCCAAAGTTAAATTCTTAAATGTCTTCAACCGATCAGATTCACTCTTTAAGATCAGCATTGTGACTGCAATAAAGGCTGTTTATAAAACGTCTTTTATATTAATCCATGTGTTGTGCTTTTGTGGAAAACTAAGCCATTTCACATAAACTTTACCACCTCGACTTTTTAAAACTTTTTCTACAAGGTAAGTTTCAGGATATTTGACTGGAGATAGCTCGAGCTGGTAAAAGCCGCCCTGTATTATAACTCCCTGATAGTCTTCAAGAATGTAAGTTACTGGATAAGTGTTTTTTATTTCTTGTATTTTGAAAATTTCTGTAGACCAGTTTGGGGTGTAGCCTTTTTCAAAAACATGTTTGTTTCTACTTATACGAACAAAGTCTCCCACTTTGTACTTTAGACGTGATTTTGTTTTTGGCTTTTTATACACAGTTAGCAATAGAAGAACCTCATCAACGGGGCCTACGTCTATTGGACTCATCATAATAGTTCGATGTCCAACATACTTAACCAGTGATAATTACCATTCACACTAAACTCTTTCCACATAATATTTTTCAGCGTTCTATTAAATCTTTCTACAATTGACGCCTTTAATGAACTATAAGTTGAATAATGATTAACATCATATTTACCCATCAAAAGCTTAAACGACTTGTTGTAGAACTCTTTCCCATCATCTGTTTACAAGTTTCTTGGAATACGATCGTGATTGAAAATTAGCTGCATTGTTCTAGTGACTTCTATCCCACTTTTGTCTTTAATTGGTAAAGCCCATGCGTATTTAGAAAATGTATCAATTACAGTTAGCAAAAAGCTAAAGTTTTGATTTTCTTGAGCATATAAACGCATATCAACTAAGTCTGCCTGCCACAGGTCATCTTTGCCTTTAATCGTTACACGACGACGTTTAAAGTTTTTGCGGGCTGGCCTATGTAGTTCATTAATAATTTGTCTTCTGCTCATTCTTGAAAGATTATATAAGTACATTTTTACAAAATGTGGGGGTTTATATACAAAAGACCTGCTGTTATGAGCTTTTGTTTTTTGCAGTGAAAATGATCGCGTTCAAGCACCCGTTTACAATGATAGTTGCTGGACCTTCAGGTTGTGGGAAAACAACATTTATAAAAAGCCTTCTCGATAATATGTTTTTAACACGGCTACAAATAACAAGAGTTATATGGTGTAATACAGAACATGTGGCTCTACCTTCAGATACGACATTCAATAACATCGAATTTATTGATAGTATCCCTGAAGAGTTTGTAAATTATACACAGGAACCTACATTAATTGTACTGGATGATATGATATTAAATGCTTTTAGCAGACAAGTATGTGAACTCTTCACAAAATGCTCTCACAATCGTAATCTTTCAGCAATCCTTGCAACACAAAATGTATTTCACCAGGGTAAGTTTTGCCGAGATATATCACTTAACTGTAAATACCTAGTTGTATTTAAAAACCCTCGAGATAAAAGTCAGTTTATCCATTTAGCGAGGCAGATTTATGCAGAAAATAGTTCAGAGCTGCTAAAAGTATATAAAGAGATTACACAGATGCCACACGGATATTTACTGATAGATTCAACTCAAGATATCAACGAGGTGTTAAGATTCCGTACTGACATTTTTAATAAAAACTTTACAGCTTGCTTTTGTCCGTATAACTCTCTGATCGATAAAAATGGTGTCACGAATGAATCGATTAAGGGACAACAAGCATATGCTATATGTTCTTAGAACAGCGAGACCAAAATTAAGACACGCCATTATTAAAAATGACGACCCCGAAGTTATAAAAACAATTTGTGAAATTAGTCTTAATACTTTAAAGGGAAATCATATTCCTCGCGGAAAGATGTACAATTCGCTCTGTAGGTATAAAAAGGATTTACGAAAACTAGTTGATGCAAAAATATCTGTGCACAGACAGTGTAAAATACTGATACAGCGTGGAGGTTTTTTACCAGTGCTGTTAGGAAGTGTATTATCAGTGTAATTGGTTCATTAATTGAGAAATATGTTTAAAAACAATAATCTGAATAAAATGTTACTTCTTTCACCAGAAGTTTACGAAAAATGGAAAATCGAGTTTGAAGATTCCGTGAATCAATCTAGGTTCGATAAGACTATGGATAAAATATTAAATGACAAGAATGTATCTGATAGGGAAAAATTGTATAATTACCGAAATGAATTAATAAAATTTTCAAACTTAAGACAAAACGCTACGCGAGTGACAGATGAAAAAACAAATATTCGCATGCTACCAGAAAAGCCTATGAAACAGAAAAGCTTGCAGGATAGTACTAATCAAACTAAATTTATTTTTAAAGATGAAATATCAACACAAACACCACCCTTCAAAGAAAATACACCTGAAAGAATGGAAGAGGATTTCCTCGAACTGGCTGAAATATCACCACCAAGACAACCGTTATAACCTGCCTCCAAACGCCGCTTATCAGCTACTGGTATAGGCAAAAGTCTGAAACCACCTTCAAAAATACCTAAGACGGCTTCTGAAGTTAAGTCTCGCGATAAAGATTCTAAAGTGATCACGGCTGAGGATGGTATAACGTAGTACACTGTACCTGTAGACATGAGTATAGATGAAGCCGCGAACATATTAGATGTATTCGATACGGAAAGTACTACGGGTGACAAAGGTAGAAAACCATCCAAAAATCAATCTATATTAAAGCCGTCTCTGCTAGATCCGAGTCAATATATGCTTTCGCTGCCAGTTAAGAAAGTTGTCCGACAAAGTGACCGCCTAAAAAACGCAGTAACAGCCAGAGGTGCCAGCGTACCAGCAATTGCTTGGGAAAGCCTGTAAAAATAATAAGTCTGCTGAGCGTTGATTGGGAAAGAATTTAATAATGCCTGTGGATATAGAAGATAATGACTTTTACGTATGCCTTTTAAGTAACAACTCCATCCAGCTTTATCCCGAAAATACACTATCGGCTTTTACAAATGCACTAGCTAGACCGTGCAAGTTTACTGATGACTGGTGTGTTGGAATAACTGAAATTTCATTGCCATACCATGCCATAAAAGGGGGAGTCAAGCGAAACACAACTGAAGAAGTAAATCAGAGTAATGTTAAAAGCGTAAGGCGTGATGCGCCTGATCCGTTGAAAGAAATAAGAGAGCAGCATAGAAACAAAATCAAATCACTTAGCATCAAAATAAATGAAACCGTTAATCTTGAGTGGACTAAAGAGTGTCTTGAGCAGGCTAGTTACAGAGTAGGTCAAGTAAATTTTTCTGCATTCCTACTAACATTTTATAACGCTATTTCACCGTCATGGTATACCATGTACTTGGATGATGTTAAGAAAAAGATGTGGGATTGGTTAGAGCCTGACTTTTTTGATGGCGTTATACCTGAAGTAAGCTACAAACAGGATGCAGACGAATTTACATTACATATATATCAGGGCATCAGAAAATGTTGTTTTAAAATATAAAAACTATGAGGCAGTTGAAGCCTTTGTTGATGACGTATTTGGACAAATTCCTAGACAGAAGAGAAAGTATGCTATCATACAAGACTCGATAGACAATTACACACATCCAGCGCTTAGCATCAAAAGAGCTCGCGAGACAGAAAAAAATACTGGCGGCAAAAGAGTGCACGGATGTATTTGAATTGCGGTTGGAAGATTTGGGAGTCACAATCAAAATAAAAAAACCACTACCATCTCACCTTAATGTTAAAGATCTTACTACGCTTTTTTATATCAAATGTACACTTTGATGATCAAACCCTTAGCGAGCAAGTAAAACAAAAGATAATTATTCAGATTAAGAATACTCGTACTATTTTTAACATCTTGAATATATTGAGCAAAGATTCGATTGGTGCTAAACCATCCGAACAGCGAAAAATTGTTAAAGCTAGCAATATTTTGGATGTTCCATACGAAAAGCAAAGTTCTGGTGAATATTTAACTACACCAGTGCCTATTGATACTAGTATAGACAACCTGTCCAACTTCTTTACGGATATATTTCTCCAAACACCTGAAAATAAGCGTGAACCTGACGCCATACTGGCAGAAATAAAAGAATCTTTTAATACGGCAGGATTACGTCAGGAACATATGTCAATAATAGACACACTTAATAGACTGGAAAGATCAGTTACGGACTTGACACTAAGGTTGCCGCAAGAGTCTCGGCCAACAGCAGAGGACTGTTATGAAAAATATATAATTTACGTCTACACTGATATTATTCAGCCCAGATTTATAGGTGACCAGTTAGTGCGATACTTACGTGTAATGCCTTTAAAAGAATGTGAAAGCATAATTAGATTTCAACACGTAGATTACTGTCCTATTGAAAAAACTTTTATCGAAAGTATTTCTATAAAATAACTAATCAGCAAGGGGAGCTAATTAATTTAAAGCCAGACTATATTCCTACATATATAATACTCCATTTTAAAAGAAAATGGACTATAAATACTCATACAGCAGTCAATTTAACATAGTGCAAAGTTAAGAGCATTTTGTATAGCTTCGAAAATGAATTCATATTATACTAAATATTATTCAATTCAAAGTGGCGGGTCCTTAGCGGATATTGGAGAATTATATCGATCTCCTCTTATTTACCAGCGTGGAAGAGGAATTGGTAGTTTTTTCAGCGGACTATTGCGATATTTACAGTCATTGGTTACATCGGGGGCAAAGGCTTTGAAGCAGCAGGCAATTAAAACAGGAAAAGCTATTTTAGAAGAAGCCGGTGGTAAGCGTTTAACAGATATTTTAAAAGAACATGGAAAAGCAGCTGCCGAAGAACTATCACAGAAAGGTATAAATAAGCTGTTTGAGAGCATGGGTGGTGCAGGAAGAAGCAATCGCATGCTTATAAAAAGGCACAACCCTTTTACAGCTTTACATTTAGCTCCAGCTTCTAAACGTAAAAAGCGTGTTCAGGATCAAAAAAGTCCGTAAAAAGAGGATTAAAAACAAAACAGACAGCTAAAAGAACATCTATTAAAAGCAGACGTAAGACACAGACAAAAAGGACAGCTAAAAGAGCATCTATTAAAGGTAAACGTAAGATACGTAAACGTGTGTTAGATATTTTTGATAAATAGACAACATGCCGTCATACAAAGAATGCATGAAATCTGAGTTAGACCTTTTCTCTACACCACCTGTACAAAGCTGCATCTTAAAAACTGAAGAGGTATCTTATAAACCTATAGCTTCTCTAAATAACTCGTCGGTGCTCGAATTTGTATCACTAGGACATGGTGACACATATCGACACTTATCAAGCATATACCTTCGTTTGAAACTACAGTTGGTTAAAATCAAGGATGGAAAAGAAGAACTTTACACACGCGAAGATATCGAAATAACCAAACCAGATAAGACTAAAAATACTGTTCGTGATGAAGGCCTCGGCCTTGTAAATAACATACTCCACTCGCTTTTCCACCAATGTACAATTTATCTAAATGGAAAACCGATTGCCCAAACAGATAACAATTACAACTATAGAGCCTATATTGAGAATTTATTAAATTACGGAAAAGATGCCACTTCAACACATTTGGAATCGGTTGGCTGGTATCTCGATCAAAATAATATGGAGGTTGTTGAAAGTCTTATCACTCGAAAAACCGGCATTTTACCTTTGGTCAAAAGATGATGACAATTCTCCACTAGTTAAAATAGTAGAAGCAGCTCTGTACATGAATCATGTAACTACCAATCCTAACATCTTGCTGGCTCATGAAGCTGTTCTCCAACGCTATATATGCGTATAAACGAGTTGAAGTTAAGACTTATGCATATATATATATATATATATATTTACATTGTCACTGGACAATGTGGTTATAGGACAATTACCAAATCTACTAGTCTTTGGCATGGTTGACAACGATGCATATACCGGAAAACGAACAAAAAATTCTTACAACTTCAAGCACAACAACATCACCAGGTTTAACTTATCAGTGAACGGGGTACAGGTGCCAAATCAACCGCTAGAATTTGATTATTCAAAAGAAAATCCTGCTAGCACTCGAGGATATATCACGCTGTTTAAAGGACCCGGTATACATTATTTCGATAAAGGACACCAAATTTCAAAAAAAATCTTTGACAACGGGTGTTTTCTACTTGCTTTTGATTTAACGACAGATCTCTCGTATAATTCAACATGCGGAAATCTATTGAATCAAGGAACGGTGAGAATTGAAGGAAGGTTTAAGGAAGCACTAAGAAACACAGTGACATGTACTGTATATGCAGAATATGATAGTAGCCTTGATATAGGTAAAGGTAAATATGTATATGTATACCAGCTTCTAAGAAACCTACATATATAAGGCTGGTTAACTGTTATTCGAACTTAATTTCACTCAAGACTCTTAATACGTAATCCATAATGAGCTACTGTTTAGTAAATGTGGAGTTCTTTTCCGGAGGACCCTTCACCTTTTTAAAAAGAGTTTCTTTTGCGGGATTCGCTGCGCAAAATAAGTCTTTTGCGAAAGAAATAATTTTCAAGTACAAATAAGTAAATTTGGTAATCTCGAACTTAAGCGTATGGACGAAGATCTTATAAAAACTCTATCAAAATTTACCACAATTTTTGTTCGTGGAGCTGCAACCAGAGAATTTATAAATAACTATGCTACTTCTCACACCAAGATAATTAACGTGGAAACCATCATTTGTTCTGAACAAGAATGAACACGCTTGAGCTTACAAATGTATTACCAAACAACCGCATGACATACAAGTTTTTTAGAGGCATCTTTCCATGCAACCAATTACCACAGAAGATAAGAAAGCCTGCAAGTGTAATAGCTAATACGGATCCTGCAAATAAAGGTGGAACTCATTGGGTAGCCTTTTATTTCCCAAAACAAGGCCCCGCAGAGTACTTTCATTCATTTGGAAAGTATCCCGCAAACAGGTTTTTTCGAAAAATTTTATTAGCTAATTCAAGCTCTTTAGTAATAATAAAAAACGACTTGCAAGGCCAATTTTCATCAACCTGTGGACATTATTGTTGTGTATTTCTATATTCTCGCTGCAGAGGACGAAGCTTTCATAACTTTTTAAAACAATTTGATTCGAACAATCTAAGTTTAAGTGATAGCAAAGTTGTTAATTTATACCACCGTATATATCTAAAGAAAAAAAATCGCGTACAATCTGGAGGGGTTTTTTGTAGCCAAACATGCAAAGCCGAGATCAAAGCAATAAAAACCTGAATCCTAGGTAGAAAAAATGGAGAAAAAAAAACACCTCCACCAAGCCCATAATTTTAGACTAAATGATAATAAAGTTGTGAATTTATATCGCAAAATATACTTGAAAAATTGTCTAAAATCTGGAGGGGGTAACTAGCTATGTATATCGGCGTATAAGAGTATAAATACGAGACGACGGTGATGCACATTTAATGTTGAACTATAAGTCTACGCATCAAAATGGAGCAGACACCTAAAGTTAAAAAGTCTAGAAAGGCACGAGCAAAAAGGGAGTGTGCAGAAGAGTTTAAAGTGATGGATACAAAATCCAAAAAGCAAAAATCTAGGCCGATACGGAGAGAAGGTAGAAAGGATTCAGAGGCCCCGGGCGAAGATCTTTTGTTAAACTACACTTATCATCTGGATCATCATCATAATCAGAAGGTTGTCCTCGGATTTGATCCGACCTCGTTTGAAGTAAAAATAGTCTTTCACCGTCATGGTTTTGAACCTGTGTCAACATTTTACTCTGGATGGTTGGAAGTTTATAAACATCTAACAAAACTAAAGGACGAGGTTATTCCAGACATGTTCCCGCCAAACCAAGAAGAGCTTCAGACGAAATACACAATTCCCGTTGGTACACACAATATTCAGCTCACCCTTAATGAGCTCTATAAATTAATTGATATGCTGAGTTTCTTCAAGGTTGTGATGTTCCACAATAAAAATGCAGCCGAAAGTGTAAAAGAATATTATAAAAAATATTGCGAAAAGTGTAAAATTAAAAATTTAATTTTGTTACCTGACGAAGACTTTTTTATACCGTCTAGGACTTCTTATGTGCATCTGAATTATTCTAGACTTTTCTTTGAGATACCTTTGTATTGTAGTACCAATATTTTATTTGATATAGTAAACATTTAATCATTTTTTTTAAATAAAAACGACTTAAGTTTTTTATTTTTTTATTTTACTTTATAATTTTATTGATTAACATATACAGATACATATTTACACAGTTTTGAAGAGCGCAACGTAAAAAAGATACATTATTGTCGATCTTACAAGGAAGTTGATAATTTGTAAGTTCACTTAGTCTAGGTATTTCTCCAAGTTCGATGATTTCTGAAGTCGGCGAGTATTTGCTGACAAATGAAGCCTTGATTTCGCCTTTTACATACACTGTTGTATTTTTAAATCTTGAAAACACTTCGGGCAAATTGATGTAGCTAATATCTCCATCATTCCAATGCAGTCCATTTATATTTTGTACGTCATACTGGATCTGTCGCCTTGCCTTTAATCACAATTCCTGGTATGGGTAGGGAGGCATAAAATGATAAGCATCTGGGATGATTGTTCCAACAACAAGTACGGAGAGTTCTTTAACAAAGTACTGGCCGTTGTTTCCGCACACAAATTGGAGGTCCAAAATAAATAGCAGAAAATACGGTATGTGGCTATATATATATATATATATATATAAATATCTACAGTCAGATTTTAAGCATGGCGCATCCACATTATTTAGCTGTGACTATTTTACAGATTCTCGTAACAAAATAATATCCGTATACCTGATTCCAGAAGTATTATACTGATAGCTTTGTTAATGCTGCCTATTATGGGCTGCTATGGTTAGCTGATACTTTATCTGCGCACCTGTCTAGACTACAATAATCCTTATAACAACATATTTCTTAAATATACCCTGAATTTACATTAAGTTATTTAATACAATAAATTCTTGACAGTTTTAAAAATTCTAAGCCTTTAATTAAAAGTACAATAAGCTTTTAAACAATCCTTATACCTATTTGCCTAATTTCCGCTTTTTGAACCCGTAGGGGTAAGAAAAGTAATTTTCAGTAACAACACGCTTGTCAAAGGTAAATGACAAATGTTTTTACTCTAGTGAAGATATAATAATTCCCGGTCGTTTTCGTTTGATTTTTTTCTCATTTTTCACGCAGACTCGATCTTGAAAACCCTCTTCAGTAACCAGCGATTTTAAACACTCGAAATTGACAATTTTGGAATTTTCGAAATTAATTGTAATACCATTACATTTGATAATGTACTCAGGACCTTTTTCAGTTTCAATTTTTAGACTGTATGTTTTCGGCCCGGTGCTTACAAATTCTGAAATAAAGGCATTAGCTCCAAAACATTCAACCTTATACGTTAGGTCACCCAGAAAGCTGGAAATATCAAATGGTAAAGGATCTTCTTTACGATCCACAAAAATTAAGCTATCGGTATCACAATATAGAATATTATCTCGCAGTAATCTAGAAAATTTTTTACAGCGTTTGTCTCACTACCGTATTTAAACACATGCTGCCTATCACCACAAACATCACATTTTTCTCTAATATTATGACATATTTGCTGTGCAACAATTAAGTTCACAATTGCAAATAAGATGTGGTGCTATTTTCACATAAGGTGCTCTGAGTGCTCTCGCAATCAAAAAATATTATTCAAATTTTTTTATCGACACTTCCGCTATACCTCCTAATATAGCAAAGATGCTCTTGGGGAACAATTTTAGAACAAATCTTGCAAAAATATTCATTGCAAGAATGTTCTTTGAACTATCTCTTATTAAGAACAAGAAACTTACCACACAATTTACATATTTTAAAAGTCTCGCATATGCTTTTATTCTGAATTTTATTTAGGGTATGATTCGTAAAACAAGCATCGCCTCTAAACATGCGATTGAAGTTTCGCATGCTTTGACTTTTTCAACAAAAACACACCGCGGATAAGAGCCACAATATCGACACTTCTGATCACATTTATGCATTTTCATGTTTGTTAACCTGTCGCAAAAAGAACAGGCATATTTTTTAATTAAAAAGGCCTGTTAGCGACTTAATTACATAGAAATGCTTTAACGTCTCTGAATAATAAAGAAATATTCTTTTTACTAAATCGCTTTCAACAGGTAGCCTAAAAATAATCGAATCCGAATCTCTCAAGTTATCGAAAACAATGATTTGGTAATTTTTCAAAAATTTTTGAAATTTGTAAATGTCTTTTATTCTACACCCTTTGTCAGTAATAACCACCTTTGAATTTTTACACAACGATAGTGCTAGTTTATCCAATGAGTCAATAACAGAAAAACTGCTTCGATTATTAAAATTTTCTGACGTCATTTCAATACCGTGGCAAATGCTTCGAGGGAGACAGCTTACGTCATACATCTATCACACTTGTTTTCCGGGATAAAACCAGACTTTCTTCCACATGCCTAGGATCTATTTTGCCTCCAGCGAAAGGAAAATTGACGATATTTGCATTGAGTTGGAAGACATCATCAGAAAGAAAAATAGCATTGGATTGGTTAACATTAGCAATCAATCCAATAATATATGCCCCGGTTAATTGGTCGATAGGTCTGAGACTACTCCAAATGGGTTTAACATGAGGTGAATTTGGAAGCATTAGTGAAAAACTAATCTTTCTGCCTCTTGCAGAATTTACCGCCAGTTCTTTAAACACATGGCCAAATACTTTTTCTAAAACTTCCAAGGGGTTTTCACTTACAGCAGAAAAATCCTGTAATTGAAAGGAGATTTTTACGCCTGCCGCTTTAAATTGTTTGAAAAATGTTTGCTGTCTTGACAGTAATTTATAGCCACAACCGTATTGAGATACCTGACTTTGCTCACAACTTGTTTTTGGTAAAGCACTATCTTCATTTTCGCAGACGAGAGAATTATTTTGTTTACTCCCAGACGCCCCGTTGTTAACGTCACAGACCGCGGAATTATTATCTTCACATACATCTAAATAATCAAAGGCGCTCTTTAAGACCCCATTTACAAGCAGAATTGAAAACTCTGTCAACAGCCTTAATAAAAAAAATTTTTCACGATACGAAAATAACACTTTTTCTTTTTTCACCACCTTTATATAAGTGTCTAAGGCGGATATGAAAATTTCCGAGTTTAAATTGAGCGCACTTTTTAAATGCAAAATTAGCTCGTCCGACTTCATTTTTTTTTAATTTTCTAATTTTACAGCTACTTAAATCTAGTGAAGATATATCTTTTATACAAAGACCACTCTATTAAATCCACACAGACACGGTACCTCTGCCTCTAGTTGAAGGATGTTTTTCAGCGGGGGTGAGCTGCTTGCCTTTGGGGAGTATCATCAATGTATCTTTTTAAGAAAAAAAAAAAAAATAAATATATATATATATAAATAAAAAAATATAAGCCTATAGTGATAACGGATCGGGCAAGTTTTTTATACTTACTTTTTTAAATTTTGGTTTAATGCCCCTTTGAAACCACACTCGAGCTTTTCAGAAACAAATAAAGACTGATTCCTTGTGACTTCGCTGTAGGCTTTTATGCCATTTTTGCTCGACCCAAAAAGAAAAAATTCAGGTAAGATGAAAATATTTCTACTAAGAACTCAAAACCTTTATTCGCTAACCAGACAAAAATCCAAACTTCTCTTTTAAATTGCAGCAAAGCTGCACCTCCTACACAAATGGAAGACAGTTCTCAACCTACGCGAAAATATTACTAGAATAACAATTCTACAATTCCCTTAACATAACTCGTTTAAATTGCAACTAAGTTGTACCTCCTTCATAAATTAAGAACAGATCTCGGCCTATGTGACAATATTACTAGAACAATAACGCCACAGTGCGCCTAGCATAACTTGTCATTTTTAAAACACGCTCTGCGGGTAAATTAAATTTAAATTATCTTGTAAAGTTCCAGCAAGACAGGATCTGCCTTATGATTAAAGAACAGCACTTATTCTAGGTTGAAATAATAATGTTGCACATAAATAACCTTTCAAATCGGCCATAATAATAAATTTACTTTTAACTACATCGGCCATAATAATAAATTTACTTTTAACCATCCCTACTTGAAAAAAAAAACGGAGAACCCAAACAGTATATAGGGCCGTGTTTTCTCTAGTCGTCCTCAAAATAGTTTTCAGCATCAACTACAGTTTAACTCACGAGCCAGGAAAACTTTTTGGTATACAATGGTAGGTACCGAACATTTTCTGATTATTGTAAAGCAGGCATTACTATAACTCTATTTTTGTACACACCTTTGAACTGTTGCAAAGTGTGTCGGAAAATAGCTACGATACTCTTGTGCCAATCACAGAGTTTGAGCTGGGGAAGGAGTACCAGGTGAAGTCTTTCAAGCTGTTAAAGACGCAGTGCGGACTTCGCGTGACAGTACACTTTGTAGACAAAACATATGTGTTCTTCCCCCCCCCCCCGTTTTGCCGAAAAAATTAAAACCCAGCGACAGATTGAGGATCTTAACCAGCAGCACGTGGGATGTTATCTAACCTTTGACGGAAAAGATGACACCAGAGGAGGATTTTTGAAAATCAGTTTTAAAAAGCGCGAATAATAAAATTAAATATGTACGTCTTTTGTAGAAGAAATTGTCTATCAGCCATACAGTCTATCTTTACTCACCTTCAATACAGGCATCTCAGCCGAATTCGTTTTTTACTCAAGCAACCCGTTTCTTTTAGCTCACCTTCACCCACATTCGTGTCGTTCACAACATCAAGTTCACTGACTGCCGCCGATCTTTTCTTGTTTTGCAGCTCTTTATAATACGCCGCCAGTATTGAACGTCACAAGAATTAAGAATCCTTGCATAAGCAGCATCAGAACTTGCTCTTTGCCATCTTTCCTTAATCTTTTTTCCTTTACATCAAAAAGTATTCAGAAAATAAAATCACCCACATGTCTTGCAGTTTCAATTCAGGTAGATTTAAAATTCTATGCATAAAGAAACAACAACTCTTGACCGCATCGCGGGCAAGTTCAAGTTTTAAAACTCGTATGGAAAAATGACGTTGAAGAAGTGTGACTAATTGATCAAAGCTTGTTTGGAGTGGAAGAAAAAATGAACGGAATATAAAAAAGAGGCGCGATAACCGCTAAAGATGTGAAGACAACGATACAGGTTTAAACCATGCATGCTTGATACATATGGTCGCAAGATTTTGTGCTTTAGTTATCTGCTTGCCTGGTAGTGCAATTTTATAAAACTTTACTATGCTTGTACGTAAGCCGCCTATAGTACACCTGCTTGCACCCACTAGGCTCAGCCATCCTAGCACCTGGACCTTTCCAAAACAGTACCCATCTCCAGTCCTTGCCATAGACAGCACCAGCTCTTTTCTTTCAACTAACAGCCGGCATCAAGATAACTCGGTATCAAGTCAGCTTTTTTTATTTTTGCCCCCAAGGCTTGCGACAGGGACCCATCTACCGACTTACCACAGACAGCACCAGCTTTCTCCTTCCAACCAACATCCTGCAACAACACAACTCGGTATCAAGTAAGGTTTTTTTCTTTTGCCTCCCAATGCCTGCGACAGGGACCCATCTACCGTCTTTACCACAGACAGCACCAGCCTCTCCTTCCAACCAACATCCTGCAACAACACAACTCGGTGGCAACTCAAACTTTTTATTTTTATCCCCCAATGCTTGCGACAGGGACGTGTCTATCCTACTCCCTCCTCAACAACTTCTTATCGGCGGTGGGAACCGTCTTGCAGGAAACCCGCAAGTGGGATCCTCGTGGCAGTTGTCTCTATCGAACGTAATGTAAAAGTATAGGGAGGTGGGACCCTTACAACTTATAGGACTGCGTTAGCAGTATTGACGAATATCTTTATAACATCTTAGACTGGTCAATAGAAAATAAGCTGACAGTTAATCCCAAAAAGTCTCAAGCACTAACGGTAGGTAGAGGAAGTTGTGACCCTTCCTATTTTCCCCCAATAGAACTCAATCTCTCAACCATACCATATGTACAGAAAGTGAAAACTTAGGCATTATACTCAATTCTCAAATTGGTTATTGTGACCATATTAAAATGATCCTGAGGAAGATTTATGGGGTCCTTCTTCGACCCTGGCTGTATGCTGATCTGCTTCGCACCATCCTTCGCATGAGGCTGGTCAGAACCCTGGTATTGCCGTATCTAATGCATGGTTCAATCATCTTCCGCAAACTCGATGCACGCTTGAAGCGTAAGCTTGAAGTATCCTATAATGATTCCATTAGGTTCGCGTTTGGGCTACGTAGACATGATCACATCTTTCCTTTTCGACATATAATTTTGAATAGCTCTTTGGAAACGTATTGGCAACGGAAGGCAATATTTTTCCTGCATAACATAACATACGTAGACCGGCTTATCTGTATGAATTTTTAAACTTCTTGCGTAGTGATCGACGTTGCGATTTACTATTGCCTCGCTTTAAATATTCTGTTTTGAATGCTTCTTTCTTTGTTCAAACTATTCAGATTTGGAGAGCTCTTCCAGCTTCCATCCAGCGCGAGAGTTCGACCTCTAGCTGTAAACGGTTACTCTCTCAGCACACGTCATATGGATAATGATTTCCTAATCAATTGGAATCAATTGAGGGCACCTGCATTGGGATCTTTCTACTTCTTTTTTTTTTCTTGTGCTATTTTATTTTGTTCGCTACCGAATTTACGTAATTTAGTTATCCTTATTTTTTTTTATTTTCATTTTTATTTTTATTTTGGTTTGCTTTACTGTTATTTTTTTTTTATTTTTTTTCTCTTTCTCTTTTGTTTTCCTACTCTTGTTTGTTATTTTCTCTCATTTCTATTTTTTAGTTGTAGTTATAGAATATTAAATTTTTTTTTTTTTTTCTTTTCGATAGAAACTATCATCTCTTTGATTGACTTTAATCTTAGTGTAATTTAGTAGTACTAATAAAAGGCTTTTGTCTTATTGTACTTATGGTAAATAAATGCTTATTTACTTACTTACTTACATATCGTCTACTATTCGTCCCAATGTCGCTAAATATTTTTTCGTTGGTTGTTGGTTCTCTGGTAAGTTCTGGGGATAGTTCCAAATAGGATCCAACCTAACTTTGTGTTTTGAGCTGCGGAATGCTCTTGTTTGAGCTCTTTTAACAATATACTGGCATAAACATCTGCACCTAGTAGTAGGTCTATGTTCCCTAGGCTGTTGAATGTGGGATCTGCCAAAGTTATATTTCCATATTTTTCTATATCAACTGATAATACAGGTGAGATAGGAAGGAATGAATTGAGTTTAGGCAAGACAAGTGCTTCTACCCAAACATATGCGTGCAATTTTTCCTGAAGCTGGATGCGTATCTTCACCTTACTGCATGCCTTTCCAGATTTAGTCTCGCCAACCCTTAATATAGTGGCTGATATACGCTCCTTAAATTCTGGACTGCTTCTGCGGTAATAAGCGATACTTTTGAGCCTGGGTCAATTAATGCTCTGAGAAGCTCTGATTGATTGAATATGTTTGTAACTCTTACCATGGCAGTTGGTAATAGCATATTTGGCATCTTGATTTTGTTGTGGAGAGCAATAACCCCTTTAATTAACGAGGCATCTGGAATGCTTTCTATAATTGTATTAGTAGTCATGTAAGAACTAGATTGATTTCTTGAGTTCTCATCGTATTGATGAAGTAGCGTATGGTGTCTTTTTTTGCAATAAAAGCACGATTTCTTGTTTTGCATTCCTCAGATTTGTTGTGAGCCATGCAGTTGATACAAAGATTCTTTTTTGCGATGTATGCTTCACGATCATGCACGCTGTTTGCTACTCTTGATGCAGTCTAGGATTTGATAGCGGTTATCTAAAAAATTTAACAATTCAGGCGTAGATGGCATCTCCCTTGGGTTCGCAAGGCTCTCCTCAAACAGTCTTACACTTTCTGCATCAAGTTTTCTGATTGCAATGCAGTCAATCATAGGACCCCATTCGTCTGTGTGACAGTTTAGCTTTTTAATGCTTCTAGGTATTCTCTTATTGTGTCATAGAGGGCTATAATATCTTCTTGGGATCTGTATTCAACCTTCTTTGCATCCATGATGTTGTTATTATATGCCGTTATGATCTTCCTGTTATTCTTAAACCTTGACTGGATTAACTTGATGGCAGTTTTATAGTTGTTGTTATTCAATTGTAGATGACTTATTACTTTTCTTTCGTCGCCTTCTAGATGGTATAGAAGCTATTGTATCTTCTCAACTTCGCTTAGATAGGGGTTGTGGTCTATAATCTGCATGAAAATATCGGTGAAAGATTTCCAGTACTTGTAGTTTCCACTGAATCTGGGAATTTTGAGTGATGGCAGTTTTGGAAAGTTATTCTCCCTGTTGTCTGCCAAATATGGATTGGTATTTATCTGGTGTCATGTGGAATCCCACAAGTCCCTCTGAGTATCATTACTAAGAGGTGTGGAAGATGGTGCAGAGGATATAGGTTGTGTGGTATCCTGCCCTGGCGCAGAATGTGTTAAGGGTGCTGTGCTTGTTTGTTTAGTAGATGTAGTGGTTACTGGAGTTGGATTTATTCCATAAATTTCTAACAAGTTAAGAATTTCATTGGCTTTCGGTTTAGTTATTCCATATAGATCTTCAGTGAAGTAAAGATGCTCTTTAGGAAATAACTCTTTTAATTGTCCATGCCGTTTGGTAAAGCTATCCCAAAGCGTGTTCAGCTCTGCTCTCTTTTTAACTATGTATTCCTCAGTTTTTGGAGAAAATCCACTTTTCCTATATTCCTTAACAAGTCATCAATTAATTTAGCTAATTGCATTTGCTCTTTCAAAAGTTGTTGAGACATCCTTGAGCTTGTGGCTTCAAATAGTGCTTTCAGGTAGCGATGGTTTAAACTTGTTTTTAGCCATCTGATGTGGTAATGACAATTACTCAAACCATGTAACAAACACTCAAACTTAATTTGAGAACTTGTTAAGCTGACCAGGTAATTGATGAAATTGTTTTATGGCGACTGTGGCGACTGTAACGAACACTCAAACTTAATTTAAGTGCCGCCGTTTTTCCTGGTGATTGCGACTGTTGCCTTGTATAACCACACTCAAACTTAATGCGAGAACTATTATCTGAAGAATATTTCTGAAGATGATTATACAGCAATACTCAAACTTAATTTGAGAACTGCTGTTTGTACGTAGTGGATGTATGTTTGTTTGTGAACTTGCGCTTACCACTGGTGGGGGCACAGATATTCACTTTGTACAGGCGTTAGTTTTACTTCTTGAGGTTCGAAGGACCATGTAACAAAGACTCAAACTTAATTTAAGTGCTTGATAAGCGGGCGTAAGTAACTTAAGAATAGAAAGAACTTCGATTCAGATTGTAAACTTACACTGGATTTTATTGTGCTAATACAAGAAATTAAGTACAGTTTTTACGCTCACATGATAAATTTTGCTATTATCGTAAGTTCACTTCATCAGATTGGGGCAATGCATGCGGAAATATTTTCGTGAAATATTTTTATGAATGATGCAAGAACATGTGTAAGTGAACTTACGTTTGACTAAATTTTTACCTGATTGGAAGAAATGTTCTACAAAATAAGCGAAGTGACAATTTATTTTGCATTTGAGAAATCGGAATGCAATTAGGAAATATTATAGTAAACGTGACCATGAACGTGAAATTGGAACGTGATTGAGAAATTATTTTTTGTTCAGGTATGAACAGATATCGTACACATGTAAAAAGAAATAATAAGAGTAATATTAATCACATTAAACTTATGGAAAAAATGGATTATAAGTGTATGTGCCTTGTTTCTATATAACAAAAATCCTTTTGTCTTCTCCGATTATAGGCTAGGCTACAATAGTAATATCAGATTAAGAAAAACATTTTTTGAATTCATTGTTTTAATTAATTTAAACAAAGAAGGCCGAGAGATAAAAGAAAAAAATATACTATCCAATACCACTTTGTAAGTTATAACATTTCCCTCTATACATGTAAAATATTTTATATCTTAATCAGCATTACAAACCTACACGTAGATGTAACGATAACATTACCTTTTCTATTAAATCATTTAGACTTAAAATATTTTTCTTAAGAGGTGTGCATATTTAAAAGTATTAATTACCGTAAATTCTAATTTTCATATACATGTACTTACCTATTTGTTTGTTAAAAGAAATTTTTCTTCTAGAGAGAATAAAACTTTCTTTTCCACAGGGGGAAGGGATGTTGTGATTGAGGTACCGAATCACAACCATAAGATCAATACATCAATATATTGTCCTATACAATATATTGATGTATCCTTATGTTTTTGAAAAATTTATTATTAACTCCGATGGACTCTTTTCTGCTGCGATTGGATATTTGAATCCTTTTATGTCAAGTGTTACGGGTGCTCCTTTGCTGTAACTTGGACTTAGGAGTGCTTGCGTACAGCGAAGATCACTAGCCCAATTGAATTATAACACTTTTCTTCACTTTAAAACTTCTTTATTTGTTACTTTACTTTGCAATACAATGCTTTAATATGCATTTGTGTAAAACTTCTGTTTAATACTTGTTATTTAGACATTTACTTTATTAGAATAGGTTGCTTCACCACTGGTGGGGGGTCAGTCTTATTCTTTAGACTTTTGAAAAACTATTTTAGACTTTTGAAAAACTCTGTGTCTTGTTCCTGAGATGCATCGGCTTTTTATTTAGTTAGATTTTGGCAACGCTCAGCAAAACTGGTTAAAATTTAGGATGGGGTAAAAATTAAGAAATTCCATATAGGAATTCTAGAATTGGATATATCGGGAACGCCCCTCCGATATATCGCACATAGTTAATTTTGCATATTCCGCAATATCTAGTAGTTTCACAAGAACATTTCCTCTTCATTCAAGGATTTCTCTGCAGCCATTGGTTAACCATATATACGGAAGAAACCAATGTTACAAAAAAACTCGGCACTATTGCCCAATAAGTGGGTCAGTTGCTATTTCACTTTCCATAAGGGATTTCCCAATTATGTACAACTAAAAATATCAGCACATGAAATATCTCAACTTGTGTCTGGTAAAAAAATAATAAGCGGCATGTACTGACTGTGGGTTAGGTCAGGGTTAACCTGGTGCCGTTATGATATATGAAATTGGTCTCGTGCCGTGTTTGTGTTTTGTACTAAGAGCCGGCGTATTATAGCACAAAAAAATGTTGACGCTACCAAGAACTTATGGTTTAAAAGAACAACGGAGAAAGTTGTGTCATAAAACGAAAATAGAATTGGTTAACCATATGAACCATATGGGAAATGCGTCACGTAGAAATCATGAATAAATTGATGTTGAATCACCGCGAAAATTCTTGAAATGCAATTTGATGTGCATATTCACATTTGTCAATTTAATGTATGTCTGTAAGTTTGAACGTTATATGTATTTACGCATGCGCGTATGGTTTGTTTGTAAGAAATAATTATCATGTATGTACGTTTGTAAGACTCCTGTTATATATGTACGTAACAAGATTTTTATTAAGTATATACTTATGTAAAATGACAATGATTCATTACGAGCGTTATACGTTTGTACATATTAATAGTAAAAATGCTGTATGTATATATGCATGTTGAGCTAAGTTGAACTAATTACCATATTGTGGCGCTAATATGGAAATGTGGGTACATTACACAAGGCAAATACTCCACAAGTTTATTTATGTAATTTTCAGCCAGTGTGCAAAATCTGATCTGATAGCAATCAAATTTTACACTCTGCCACTATTTTCTTAGTGGGTAATTCCTGGCCCATGGATTATTCTGGATAATGTTTTTCTCCTTTTGATTTATTTTGATGCAGAAATTTTGTATTCTGTATTTCTTTTTGGGAGATATTTTCTTTATACCTATCTTCTTGGAGAATAGTTTTATTTTTTGTATGCGACCTTAAAATTTTTCTAAACATATACAGGAAATTTATGTTGGCATGCAATGCTGATTACAGATGGAAGGTGACTGGGAAATCTGCCAGGCTTCGAGTGCTGGAAGGTGCAGCTAGATGGCCTCGAGGCCTTAAAAAACCGGTTAACTTACCTGATTTCATAATTTGTGGTGTGGCAGGTAAGAATTATATTACATGATCAAAGGTAAAATTGGCAAACACATTGAATGCTGGGAAAGTGTTGGCAGACGCGGAAAAATGTGTATAACTTACGTCATACCAGGCTAACTCGGGCACGCTTCCACTTACACTCTAAGTGGAAATCTTGCACGTAGGCTTTTTTAGAAATAATGTAAATTTACGTTCGAAAAGGGGACCACTCGGGAAACTCCTTCGTATCGTTTCCATACACAAAATTTCGTTTTTCGCTATATATTAGCGCACTGGCTAAGAACACATTGATCTAGAGAGGTAAAATTATATACAAGGTATTTACATAGCAACAGCAACTATTAGTTCAAAAATAGACTAAATCGAGCCACCCCTTCTTGATGTTGTCATACAAAGTTTTAATTTTTTGATATATAGTTGAGCGATGCCTGAGAACGTGTCGACGTACAGCTCTGAAATTTTTAACAAGGCGTTCTCGCAAGAAAATAATAAAAAAACTTCAAAAATTAAATAAATCGGGCAATCCCTTCTTGCCATATAAAACAAGTGGCACGAAGCAGTGCATATGGCCATCTCCGTATGGATCTACGTAGAGCAGAGTGAAGCTGCATGAAGAAAGGCTCTAAGAATTTCTATTTTCACGTCACCATTTTCGAAAGCTAACAAGAATTTCGAACTACTAGCATGTAGATGGTGTGGAAAAAGCTCTTACTTCATTTTTATCATAACTACTTAATATGTTTTCACGTTATTTCCTGATTTAATATATTTGTGAATACTAATAATAAAAAAGAGTTAGTTTTTGACAAACTTTGTGATTTAAAAACTAAAAAAAGAAAGCTTTAATTTTTAATTGGAACCAATCTGATGGTGCCAAAAGTTTTTTTTTTTGACAACGATAGTTTCTTGCTTATTTTTTGATTTGGTACTGCTATTGTAATTTATGCCATCAAAACTGTGCATACAGATGTGCCCAAAATAATTTGATTTCTATTCATTTTCACAAAAAAAAAACGTACTGCGATAATATGAGCACTTTCAATTACTAACTTTTTATAAACAACCTAAGGATAAAACAGGTAATCACAACTATTTGTAAATTTCGAAATATGTCATGATTTGTTATTGCGAGTGAGAGGTGGAAGACTAGGAAGAAGCTGATACACACAAATCCTGAAATGACGTACCCATCACTTACGTTAACCGTCGGTGGGGGATCCCTGGCACCTGTTGAGGATACCCGTAATGTACATGAAAGTGAAACGAAGGGGAGGAGCAGACCTAGTCAAACTTTATGGCTGGAGCGGAGCCCTGTGAGAGAGAGAGGCTCAATACTTCGCCCCCATAAAGATTTCATTGATTCCAACCGACATATTAAATCCTAATAAAAATGCTTCCTTTATTTGCCACGCAAGCTGGTGGAACTAATAAACAAGGGCGAATACTTCTTTCGCGAATTGTAATTTTTATTTTCTGCACAAATCAGTGGGACTGAGTTCACGCTACAGGGAACATGACTATGAGCTCTTATTATTTTCTAGTATCAAGCTTTCAATTAGTAATATGAAAATGAATGAAGTATTTCTATATTGTGCGGAGTACAGATACGCGCTTCCTTGGTATTATAGCAAAGTACTTCGCCACATGAAAATTGAATGATATTTTTATGGCACAAGGTATAAAAATATATGTTTTTTCTATATTATAGCAAAATTATTGTAATATGTAAGCTTAATAGACTGCCTCTAAGTGTAGCATATATATGTAGATACATACACCGTTTGGATCATAGAATAGGATGTTGCAAAGTGGTAATTGAATAACTTAGCTCTATATTATGTGGTAGGTAATTTTTTTACTCAGACTTAGGACTCCGCGTATAAAGGGCCGTGGGGTATCTATCTGGGAATCTGCAGCTGCATTAGAATTTAATTTTAAGGCTGGAACTACAACAAATTCCACCTTTATTCTGGACGCAAAGCTCACTCTGCTCCACTCTGTATTATGCATTCGGCATAAAGGTGTTGATTAGACAAGAATGAAGTCTTCCAACAATAATGCACCTGGAGATCTCAAGGATCAACATACACAATTGAGACGGATCATCCTAATGAGCAAAAATATCATAGCAGTAATGAAACGAATGAAATGGCTCACCTAAAAATAGCATAGAGTCTCGAAAATTGACTCTCGAAACCCGACTTTCAAAAATCGACTTTCAGGACTCAACTCTCGAATACCGACTCTCAGATCTCGACTCTTGAAACTGTTATAACCCCGTTTACCGCCGTGCTTTCTTGGGAGAGAAGAGCGGCACAGGGGGAAGGCTCAGGATCTTTTCAGTACAAAAAAAAACACTTTTGATTATGAATATTTGTTACACAGGATTTTATTTTATTAGAGGAAATTAAACGATTACACTTTTATTTACTTGCACGGATACATGTACTCTTTCAAACAATATCTGTTAATTATACAATTCAATTACAAACAAAACTTCTCGACTTTGAAACCCGCCGTGCTTTCGCTTTGAATACCGATCCTGAACTTCGACTTTCTTTTGATTGTCGTATATTTTTATCACGAAAAATAACTAACGCCCTTGCGTCAGCAAAAAGTATGAAGAATTTTCGTCATTGGTGCGTTCAACTGACCAATAAGACGAAAAGCAGTAAAAAATAGAACGAAAATAAGCAAAAAATGAAAAGATAAGACGATATTTGTTGGCTTGGGTCTTGCAGTAATTTGATCTTGCTCTTGATATTTTTGAGCGATATGCAATGTGGAGTACATTAACTCCGTGAATTATGTTTACAAAAAAATGTCAAAAATGTCGAGTAAGTATTTTATTTAAGTGGACTGATGGGCTATTTATGCGAAGTTAAGTATTTTACGAGAATAAGTAATAAGAATATTTATGCATTAGGAAAATTTATGAAGGTAAGTATTTATGCATGTTGCTGTAATTTTAAGTGTTTGTGCAGGGAAATTTATGGAGCGTGCACAGTGTGGTATTTTGAGACCACAATTTGAATGCTCATGGATTTTTAGAAATCCTCAGGAGGTAAGTAAATGTAAATGAAATGGTTGTGATTTTGGAATCACAACATCCCTTCCCCCTAAAATAAAGAAAATTCATAGCCTGAAGGGTGAGGAATTTTCTGTATAATTAAAGCCCAAGTTTCCAACAAATTTCAAATTTTGCTGATATGTATGGATAAAAGTAGAGTTTATGTACGTGGTTATAGTGGTTCCGTCGAGATAGTCTTGTTGTGTTTGCTTTTATTATTTTTTGAATTCTTTAACACATTATTTTTTTGAATTCTTTAACACAAGTATTACTAGGTATTAGGTGTTAACTATTTTCGTATAATAGACCTTTTGAGTTTTATTAAATCTAAATCGAATATGAAAATCAAATAAAGGGATAAAATTAAAGTATAATTAGTCAAAATTTAAAATATGTGGTTTTCTACAGACTAAATTACATATAAAAAATATGTTGTACAAATATTTAGACAAAAGTAAGAAACGTAATATAGTATTTAAACGCTCTAATCATATAGGTAAACTCAAGTATAATAACTAGTTATAAAAAGGTAAGTATATAAATGATATTTAATGATTAATGGTAAGGTTTTTTTTTTTTTTTTAATTGTATTAAATTTCTAAAGTAATGTAGTTTTATTAAGATTGAACATATCTATTTTGATAATATTACGCATTAAACGCTATTAAAGATATACAGTTTTTGTTAATTTTTGCTAAAATTATTGAAAGCATAAGTTTTAATAACCTTACGCGCTAAACATTTTGATAATCTTACTCTTATAGTTTTATTAATTATAACCAAGAAATACCAAAAAGGTGCAAATTATTTTCATTTATATTCGTTTTCGTACAGTGTGTTGGTTCGTTTCCGAGCGAAGTACCAATGAAAGTTAATTAGTTATTAAGAATGGGGATCGTTATTTATTCAATTAATTGATTTATTGCAAGAATAACACTAACAACAAAAAAGGGGGAAATTTGGAGACCGAGTTGCGATCTAGAGGATGAAATGATGTCCATTCAACCGGATTGTGATTTAATATTTCCAGAACATGAAAAATCTGGATATATGTATATATATATGTTACGCTCGAGTTAACTGAATTTGGGGTTCCTGGTACGGATTTTCCGAGTTACTATTCTCATTTTTCGTTCCTGATCTGTTTTTTCTCTGGCAAACACTACATTTCGGGTAAATAATGTATACTATTATTACTAATATTATCAGTAATGATAAGTAACCAAGCGTGTAATGGTGTACTGTGTGTGGATCTATTGGTTCCAGACTTATTTCTTCTTGTTCCTTTAAGGTGTTTATTTGCTCGGATAGTTCCTTAAGCTCGTTAGAACTAGAATATTTGATTAATCCAACACTATCAGATTTCGGCTTAAATTTAATAGTTCGGTTAAAAATTTGGGTTATGTTTAATGAAGGTACAAAATAATTTTTCAATTCAGTTACGTTCATGTTGTATGCTTTGATGGTTAAGTATTCTGTTCTCAAGTAGCAGTTATTACTTATTTCAATGATTCCGGTTCCAACCAAAGTATGGGGAGTAATATGTTGTTTACATATCACGTCTACTGAAGTATTTATTCTGGTTGCGAATAACCATTTATTTGCTTGAGACAATTGTACCCAGAAGGTTGTTTGGTTAGAGGTTCGGAAATCACATGATTGTAACCTAGAATATTCTCGTTTGAGTAGATTGACCTCACATACTGAATTATCTTTATTTCCATTAAAAATAGGGTGGATTAGTCGACAAAGGAACTGTGCTTCACTATCAGTTGCACAACTTCCTAGTTCGTGTGCATCCATATTATAATAGTGTTCACGATTATAATCGACCACTAGGTATTCAGTACTAGGTTGGATGAAAGTGAAATCTTCTTTATAGATTGTAGGTAGTGAGTGAGTTTTGAATAATTGGTAGTCTTCCTTATAAGGAAGCGGAATTCTAAATTCGTATATAATTTTGCCATTATAAGCAATGGTACTCATTTTTCCCAAGCGATATATAGATAACAGATTCGTTTCCCTTAGTGTACTAGGTAGTCTAAGTTCACTGGAGATTTCTTTCCGTATTGTGATGAGGAGTGTTTCCAATTGACTGGGAGAGATAACTGAGGGATGTGGTTTTCCGTGTCTGACATCCGTTACGAGGTCAATAATTGTACTAACTACTCCTTGGTATCTTAATAAGGGCAGTAAGCGATTCAAGTTCAGCGACAGTTCTATTAGCATATGTTACGTTGTGAAGTTCATCCATAAAACCTCTAAGTGTTCTATATTTGTTGTTTAGAGTTACAAATTGCATTTGTATATCGTTTATCGATTTATTAAAGATATTGGCGGTGGTTTCCAATATCAAAGTTTGGTTTTTTATCAAAGACTTCAAATATTCTTCGTTATTTTTTTAATTTTTCGATTTCCCTATCATAATAGGTAGCATCTTCTTCATTTAGGATGCCAAAAAGAGGTTTGCCTATTGTTCCCACTATACCTAATAACGATCGCTTTATCCTCAGTTTTGGATCTAACAGGATAATGTTTTGCTCAATGTCATGTATCAGGTGATTCATTTCCAACACCGTGTGATTACAGACCTGTGAAAACGCTGGTTCGTTCCTTAACACATCGCACAAGTCATTAATTTCCATTGTGTGTTTCTTTAAATAGGTTACGCCCAAGTTTATTCCCAATAGGTCATAATATATTACAATTTTCCATTCGTTAGAATAGAATTCTATGTTTCCTAGATTTTCAAAATATATCCCCGCATTGTTTATCGGAGTAATCTTGATTCCGTTAGATCGAACTGCGGTTATAGTTGCGAGGATGATTAACGTCCAAATCATATCTGGAAAAATTTTAGAGTTAAGTTTGATGTGGAGAGCAATAGTTTGGAGCGTACCAGCGATCAGAAAGAACCCAAGCATAAGCATTATAATAAATAAGTCAGTATTCAAATAATGGACGGTTAGTTACATCTACACAATTTATTACGATTAAATAGTCTTCTAAGCAATAGGCTTAATTATTAAGAAAGTGTCAGACAACCTTACACTGGACGAATAACTTTCAGCGACTTACTGAGCTGAAATTACGTTAATTTTCGATTTATTTTGGCTAATTATTACGTGGGCTAGTTATTGGTAGATTGCTGATATATAAATTTAGTCAGAAGATAATGATATTATATGCATTCTACAAATGGTTTTAAGTTGTTGTTGTGGACAATTTTCATTTTATTTCCGATCTTTATCTTAGTTGTTTCTTCGGAAATTAGTTTAATTACCTCATAGGGTCCTTCCCATAGGGCTGAAAATTTATTCTGTCGCACGTGTTTCTTTAGTAATACCTTTTCTCCCACGTTAAATGATTTCTTCCGTTTGTTCTCGTCGTAATATATCTTGGATTTTTCTTTGTATTTTACGATATTTTCTCTCGCTAATCGATATCCATGCTGTAGTCGGACTTTAAGCTCGTTCGCATAATTTTCGTAATTGTAAGTTGTTTGGGGTGATTGCTTTAGAGTAACAGGTATTTTTGGTGGGTAACCATAAAGAAGTTCGTAAGGGCAATAGTTCGTACTGCTATGAGGAGTAGTATTGTACACGAACATTGCATACGGGATCCATTCATCCCAAGTCTGAGAGTCATTATTAACGTAGTGTCGTAAGTATTCCGCTAAAGTGCGGTGACTTCTCTCCAGAGCCCCATTCGTCTGTGGATGGTATGGAGTAGTCCGTATCTTCTTTATTTTTAACAACTTGCACACTTCTGAAAACATCTTACTGACAAAATTGCTACCCTGATCTGTAAGCAATGATTCGGGAATACCATGTCTTGGATTCGGGAATACCATGTCTTGATACGATATTTTTGAAAAATTCTTCTGCGACAGTGTGTGCCTCCGCGTTACTTATAGGAACTGCATCTGAGAATTTATTTAAATCATCCTGAAAGGTGAGGATGTATTTATTTCCTTTATAACTCACAGGAAGCGGACCTACAATGTCCAAAGCTACTCTTTCAAAAGGTTGCGAACTGGTTGTGGTTATTTTCATGGGTATGCTGTTAAGTTTGTTTAACTTATTCTTTTGGCATGATTCGCAGCTTTGAATATAATTCTTTATATCCCTGAGCATACTTGGCCAATAGTATTTCATTCTAACACGCTTGAGTGTTCTAGTAAAGCCTTGATGTCCACCTATTGGAGAGGTATGATATTCCTTCAGTATTTGCTGAATATCTTCAGAACTATTTACGTGAATCTTTGTATTTCGATAAAGGAATATTTTTATTTTCGTATGCACTTTTAATTCGTTCAGAATTTTCTTAAAGTCCAATAGTATGTCATTACTATACACAGGTATTGAGATGTGAAACTCTGCAATTTGATTTCTTTCACATGACTTCAAGAATTGTTTTAAGGATTTTTTCATATATTCCTTATCCTGTTCCGTTCTTATGGGGATAGGTATTCTGGTTATATAGAAGAATTCATTATTCAGTTTAAATGATTTGTGTTCACCTATCTTAATATTATTGATATCAGGGAAGAGCTCTTTTAGTTCAAGTCCTTCGGTTGTATTGAATAAAGGTAACAGAAAATATTTATATTCCACTTTTCGTGTTATAAGGGATTCCAAGTTCTCAGTTAATTCTATAGAATTTGTTTTTGTTGTATCGCTATTTGTACTAAATTTTTTTAGGTCATCCTTTTCTTTCGGGGAGTTTACTTCAAGCCGTTTTTTTGTTTGATTTCGGGTCAGAACCCGTATAATTTTATCGTCATTTTCAGACTCATTGGTCTTTATTCGACTTAATGCATCCGCATTAGCATTATATTTACCAGGTTTATACTTTATTTCGTAGTCATATTCCTCCAATAAAATTCGCCACCTCATTAGTCGGGAGGATGGTTCCTTCAAGTTTATGAGCCACTGTAGGGGCTTGTGATCTGTTAGAATGACAAATTTTTTTCCATATATATATGGTCGGAATTGCTTTACTGCGTAAACTATTGCCAGTAATTCCTTCTCCGTCGTTGAATATCTCGTTTCCGCTGGATTAAGCGTGCGACTGGCATAACAAATAGGGCGATCATTTCCCAGTTTACCTTGTGAAAGCACAGCTCCTAACGCTACGTCACTTGCGTCGGTTGTTACCAGAAATTGTTGTTCAAAATCTGGGTAGGCCAATACAGGTGCATGGATAAGTTTGTCTTTCAATAACACAAATGCCTCTTCACAGAAGGCATCCCATTTAAAGGTCTCATTTTTCTTGAGTAGCTTCGTTAAAGGTTTGGAGATTTTGGAAAAGTCTGGTATAAATCGTCTATAATAGCCTATGAATCCTAGGAAAGATTTTACATCCTTTTCTTTTTTTGGTCTAGGGTATGTTTTGACTACGCTTATTTTGTTGGGATCTGGCTTCAGACCGTGTTCTGAAATTATATGGCCCAAATATGTAAGCTCTCTCTCAATGAAATGGCACTTATCAGGCTGAAGTTTAAGGTTATTTCCTCTCAGTCTGTCCAAAACATGTACCAGTTTCTTATTATGATCCTTCAGATCATACCCGTATATAACAATGTCATCCACGTACACAAAACATTCTATTCCTTGCACACCCATGAGGACATTGTTCATTAGCCTCTGGAATGTTGCCGGGGCATTTCTCAGACCAAATGGCATTCTATTATACTCGTAGTGACCAAAAGGAGTACTAAAAGCAGTCTTCTCTCGGTCACGTTCATCTACCAAGATCTGATGAAATCCCTTCGCCAAATCGAGAGTGCTAAAATATTTTGATTTTCCTAACTGGTCCAAGATATCACTTATATTTGGAAGTGGGTAAGCATCTCCGACTGTAATGTCATTGAGCTTACGAAAGTCTACTACAACCCTCCATTGTTTGTTGCCTTGGCTATCTGCCTTTTTTGGTACGAGGATAAGTGGAGAATTCCACGGACTCTTGCTATGTCGTATGATACCTGCTTCATACATTTCATTAACTTGCCGGTGGATTTCATCTTTCTGGGACTCCGGCAACCGGTATGGCTTTATATACACTGGGGCTTTATCCAGTTGAGTTTGGATTCTATGAGATCCGGCATCAGTACATGTCAATACATCGCCCTCCAAGAAAAAGATGTCATTGTATTCTCTACAAATATTGATTATTGAGGTTTTTTCCTCGATATTACAATGATCGAGCTTTAAAAATGATTTCAGTTTTTCCAGTCGACGATTTACGGGGTCTTCATCGCGACGATAGTTCAAAATATTATACCTATTAAGTTTTTCATAGTCCACAGTGATTTCACGAGTATCTACAATGCTTTCTGTTTCGTTGCTATTTAAAAGTAATATTTGTAATTTATTATTACGGGGTTTAGTTACCGTTGCTGCGAGAAATATTCCTGGCAATATCTCCTTATTTTTTATAACGATTTCTTCGTCCACATGAATACGACATGGCATTTCTATTATTGTCTTACACCGAGGTGCTATTACGATTTTATCGCAAGTAGCCGGAGCTACTCTCGCTACATTTTCTCCTTCAGATTTATTATCCATAGAAGGTAAGGCTGTCCTTTTTTCCTGCTTTAAAAATGAGTCTAAATTTGCACAATTGAGCAACGGTCTTGAGGATTTATTGTCCTCCCGTGCTACCGGAAAACTTTCAATGAAACTCATCTCAGGTTTATATAACCTTAACTCCAGACATTTTCTATCATAGTCGATAATACAGCGATATCGCTTCAAAAAATCGTTACCTAACAGACCATCATATTCCAAGTCTATACACGAGGGATCTAGCAACAGAAATGATTGTTCAATAGAAAAATGAAATTGTTCATTTGACAGTATTATTTCACCGTTAATGGATCCTAATGTAGGGACTGATTTCCCCGTTATTGTTACTACATTAGAATTTTCTAAGTAAATTAATTTTTTAATCTTTTCGGGACTCGTATCTGATTTAATTAGGCTAACTTCAGCTCCAGTATCAATTAAAAATCTTTTAAATCCAACTTTAGATGGCTCGAATTGTACATTTGCTACAAGACCAGCTTTAGTGTCTTCTAAAGACGCTTCAATAATAGTGATTTTATTTATGTTGTTTATTGGTGAACGTCGGCTCTGACTTTGATTCGAGAGGGGGTGCCGACAACTTCCGCCCGAATCTCCTCGTTTCCCATTTCTCCAAAATGTGGATTATTTTGCCTTACGGCGTATTGAGTAAATTTAGCTCCACGATTACCTTGAGGTATATTTCTTTGCGGGATTGTTCCATGCATTTCCTCATTTGATTTAGAGGTATTCGGCTGGTCTTTCCTATTGTAATTATTGTGGTTACTATAGACAGGTGGTATATAGTTATTTGGTAGGAACCTGCCTTGGTTTTGTTGTCCATGCCAATTTCTAGTATTATGGACTTGTTGGTTTGGGTAGTTCATTTTTCTCACGTGTTGAACTTCCCTTTTAATTGTGGGCCTATCTATATTGGGAAATTTACCCCTTTGATAACAAGTATCTTGTGTATGTCCCCTCTTTCCACATATAGAACAGTTGGGAACAGGCCTAGTATTTGGTTTAAAAAAACTTGAAGCAGAAGGGGTATCTTTTTCAGAGCGCAACTCTTGCTCCATGGCATATGAAATGGCCTTTTGTAAATTTGTTTCGTTGTGCGCTTTAGAAAGTAACTTAAGATTCGAATTTCGTAAGCCATCCTCGAATACTTGTACAGCCAACTTGGTGTTTTCGCTTAACAGATAAGTTTTGGCACCTGCATCAGTTACTTCGGAGTAAGTACAGGAATTTAAAGTATTCAACATTTGTGTTACCCTATCTCCAAATTCCTTAACAGTCTCTTTATAACCCTGTTTGGCTTTTATCAATTCGTTTTGAGCCATGGCTCTAGATTTATCTTTCTTAAATTGAGCTTTAAGTGCTGTTACCAAATCATTCCAAGTACCATATGTTTCATATTGTACTAAATCGAAAGCGGGTCCTTGGAGCTTAGTTTTTATAACTTCAAGGAAAAATTTCTTATCTGCTTCAGTCTTAGCTGAAGAAAAAAGTATTTTGCCACAAGCGATGAACTTGTTCAACGTCTCGGGATTTCCATCGTATTCAGGCACTAAATTGTGTATGTCAGACAAGCTGACGGATAGTGCTTCGGTATCTGGCATATCTTCGTCGTGAAAAGGAAGCTCACTAAAACCGAATATTAGAGCGGCTCTTTCCCGTGTTTTATGACGAGTAAAAATTACGCTTCTTGACAAAGCGAAACCACGCCGCTTAGCAATAGATTTCTTATATCTTCCCGTTATGTTTGTTATAGGTTTTACTCTACTCGAGGAGTTATTCTAATAAGAAGGATTTCCCTTTTCGCTTGCTAGCTACTGTTAATGTTACTGTATAAAAATTTTTTTTTTTTTATATAACCATGTAATTAATTCTTTGACATTACACAACGTGTGGGAGACGTGATCTCCCTTTGGTACCAAAAGTGTGAGATCTTCGTATCAGACACGCAATTCGAATGAAACGAAACAATAAAAGTATAATTATCAAGCAGCTTTGTTCGATTTTAAATGTAACGAGACAAAAAATTCATTTTCTCTTTTCACAGAGAAGCTCTCCTCAACAAAAACCAAAATCATTCACGATTTCCATAATAACAATGATTAAATCTATTGAAGATATTTTTTTTTTTATAGGAAGGAAAAAAAAATATTTCAATATTTTAAAGTTGTTTATAAGAGCATAGACAATTAAATAAGAATTACTCACATATCAATTAAATGTGCTCTAATTTCGCTTTACGTGATGAAAATATATTTTATGGAAAGTTGATTTAATAAACTAAATCTCTTTTAATGTACGTTAAGTATATCCCGTTGCTCATTATATGGACGATGTAACGTTCCAATATTTCTATGTTTCGTGGTGATGTGTCTTACAATCGGAACTTAGCGTTGCACAGTCATATTTCACTTGCTTTCTTCTCTTCCCCTTTTTTTTTTTTTAAATAATAAAAAAAATATAACGGTACACGCCAAACTTAGAAAAAATTTATATATTTGTATAATAAATGACTATTTAAAGATAGCTCTTATCTCTTCCATATATGTTTATAGTTTCTCTGTTAGTTTTAGAGGGAATATATTTCTCACTGTCTGGTATTTCTCATGTGTTTATTGGGAACATTCGCTATTAAGTAAGAAAAATCTTTATCTCCCTTTTGTCAACACTCGAGTATAGTGTAAATGGTCAAATTTGCGTATAATTAACACCTTTGGGTACTCATCTATGTACATGCCATAATCTTTCGATTAAATTCAACGAGGAAAAATCTTACAGAAATTAACCACGGACTCAGTGTCATTTACTCACTAGGAATCACTAAATCGACGGTGGTCAAAACCAACATAGACCTCCACAATCACAAAATCCGATCCAGGCATGAATATTTGATTTTCCACCAAGATATTTGAAGAATTTCTAATTATTTTACAATTTATTCGACAAAATGAAAACTTCCCGTCGGCAAACCGCGATACGGAAACAAACCACTGATCAAAGTAAAATGATTTCACTAAAGTATTTGCACTTTTTTTTTTTCTTATATGTACATATATACTAGAAATAATTCCAATTTACTAATTAGATTTTTTTTTTTTTTTTTTTTTTTTATTAGGTATATTCCTGACTACTACAATAGTAATATTATGTAATTATGCGAGAGAAAAAAAAAATTCTTACTTGGTATATACAAAGATTCTATTCTCCGTGTAGTAAGTTGGGCATCAAATGTTCTGACCGACGTCTAAGTCTGTTGAATAGTTTTCTTTAACTTATAGTTGGTTATAAGAGACAGCCCGTCTCTTTCGGGATCACACCAGTGATCGGTCGGGACAGTCCGTCCACCGACCTTTGATTTTTTTATAATATTATTTTTATATGTGCTTATTTTTCTCACTGTTTACTTTTAGGTAGTTAGTAAGCCCAGTTTGTATGCGTTTCTTTATTTTATTATTATTATTTTTTTTTTTTTTTATATTTTTGTTTCTATTATTATCGTTTTTGTTTTTTTTTTTTTTTTATTAAAAAAAAATTTCAAGTTAGGTTCTTTTTGTTTGACGAAATTATTTATTGGTTTTGTTACGTTTTATTTTGATTTTTGACTAAATTTAGGCCACAATGTTCATATTATATTAAACACTCATATTTCATATGAAAAATGTTATATATATATATACGACCATTTGCACATCATTTTCAATTAATTAAGATTTGATAAACGCCGAATCAATTAATCTCATATCTCAATGGATTTATTTGCTGTGTCGTATTCTTCTTATTTTTTGAACTCTTTTGACATATTTAATATACACTTGGGTTCATCGTCTTTTAATTAAAGCATTCGCAATTTTTTATTTTAACACTTTTGTAGTGATAATGGTAGTCTTTTCAACAAAAACCGTTCACTTGATTCGCAAGTGCAAACGTGAATCCTTGGTTTTATATGATTAATAGGAATCATTTGCCGGGTTTTATAATTATGGTGTGATATCTTAAAAGATAAGTCACAAGTTACTCAGCTCTATTCAGCTGATTCCATTTAATATCCTATGGATATTGTATTGATTGTTGGTAAAGCAGGGATTTTTTTTTTTTTTTAAATAATAAAACCATTTTATTGGTTATTTTCGCGAAATCAATTCTCTTTGTTTTGTATTTGCGAGGCGCTCTTTTCAAATTTATTTAAATATCGATTAATTGCAAAGAACTATAACTTTTCACTTTAATTCAGGCGATTAATTTTCACTTTATGAGGGATCGGCACCGCTGCCACCAGTTGTTATAACCCCGTTTACCGCCGTGCTTTCTTGGGAGAGAAGAGCGGCACAGGGGGAAGGCTCAGGATCTTTTCAGTACAAAAAAAACACTTTTGATTATGAATATTTGTTACACAGGATTTTATTTTATTAGTGGAAATTAAACGATTACACTTTTATTTACTTGCACGGATACATGTACTCTTTCAAACAATATCTGTTAATTATACAATTCAATTACAAACAAAACTTCTCGACTTTGAAACCCGCCGTGCTTTCGCTTTGAATACCGATCCTGAACTTCGACTTTCTTTTGATTGTCGTATATTTTTATCACGAAAAATAACTAACGCCCTTGCGTCAGCAAAAAGTATGAAGAATTTTCGTCATTGGTGCGTTCAACTGACCAATAAGACGAAAAGCAGTAAAAAATAGAACGAAAATAAGCAAAAAATGAAAAGATAAGACGATATTTGTTGGCTTGGGTCTTGCAGTAATTTGATCTTGCTCTTGATATTTTTGAGCGATATGCAATGTGGAGTACATTAACTCCGTGAATTATGTTTACAAAAAAATGTCAAAAATGTCGAGTAAGTATTTTATTTAAGTGGACTGATGGGCTATTTATGCGAAGTTAAGTATTTTACGAGAATAAGTAATAAGAATATTTATGCATTAGGAAAATTTATGAAGGTAAGTATTTATGCATGTTGCTGTAATTTTAAGTGTTTGTGCAGGGAAATTTATGGAGCGTGCACAGTGTGGTATTTTGAGACCACAATTTGAATGCTCATGGATTTTTAGAAATCCTCAGGAGGTAAGTAAATGTAAATGAAATGGTTGTGATTTTGGAATCACAACAAAACTCGACTCTCGGAATTCAACTCTCGAAACTCGACTCTCGAATTTCGAAGGCTGATAGATACCACCACGCCCCAAAAGCCCCGACACGTAAGAAAATTTCACCTCATCGGAAAGGTCCCCATTCACTCATAAGTGTCCTGAATGCTTCGACATTATGTTGGAGTGATTGGTCAGGACGTGAAGTCCAAACTGCCAGCATGAGCTGACAGATCACTCGATGACAGCGATAGCACAGGGCGGCACGCTAGCACCTCGGCTAAGGGTGGCGGAGAGTGTGAGGGAGTTCCCGAAATAACCTGCCGCTTGTCATCACCCATAATCAAAAAATGTTCGTGCCTACTTACACCAAGCCTAGCACACACTCGGTCCTGAAGGGACCCTTACGTCACTTACCTGCATTCCATGGAAGGCGCAGATGGCATGCCTTCCTTGCCAAGCCCCATCCTCCCATTGACTTTGGGTGGCACAATCGTTCCATAAGCGAATGGTATATAAATGAGGTATCACAAAGTCCTGATTTCTCAGAGAAGCTGTAAATTTGAAAAATACTCCCAGAAAATCGGGCTTGCCTGACTTTAGGATATTATATTATAATACCAGCGTGTTTTGGTTTATATAATCGTTGAACGTGAAACTCAGCACTCGAGGAGGTAGATGTGAGACATGGTTGAATCTGTGCAGCCAAAAAATGAAACAAACACAGTCATTGATTATCACATCTACCTTACAGTGACAGACACTATCTAGCTTGGAAAAAATGATACTGGCATAAGTTAAATAAGCCAAGATGCTTTGCTAAGTTTTAGCTTAGCTCAATTGACAGCATATTCTTCTTAAGCCACTATAGACTTTTCCTATCATAGAGCCGTTATAGTCGCAGCAAGTCATCCTCACATTCAGCACAATTTCAAAATTAGATACTTTCCTTCATACTGGTATCGTAAATTCGATTAACTGTACTGTGGGAAAATCAATTAAATTTCGAGTGTTGCAGTTTCAATAAAAAATATGCATTGTGATTTAACTGGATTTAAGGATAGTTTATTATTCTGGGCCCACGTATTTATTCGGAATAGGTCGTCGTTTAATCGTGCCACGCAATCTTCAAGAAGACCGATTGGTCTGCTAATATACAGTTGGACGTCGTAAGCATACACATAGATTCTCATATCTTTCAGTGCATTTGGAAGATTATTTATATAGGCACTGAAGAGCAGTGGGCCGTGGACTCATCCTTGGGGTATTCCATATGTTAATGGTAAGAGAATTGAAAGAGAACCATTTATTTTTACACGCTGGCTGCGCCCCGAAAAGAAATTGCGTCTTATAGAGATTGCTGGAACTATCAAATGCCTTGGAGAAATCGAGAAGAACGAGGGCAGTATAGTATTCCCGTTCCAGACCACGTGTAATATCGGTAGAAACTTTTATGACTGTGATCTCCCAGCTGTGTGAAGAGCGAAAAGCAGCTTGCCAACATGACAATACTTTTGATAATTGGGCGAAAATCGGAAGGCTGTGCTGGAAAATAGTTTTTTTTTGAGTGGCAAGGACCGTGGCGATTTTCTAGCTGCTGGGGAAATACGAAGATGTTATGGATGGATTAATAACATGTAGGACATATTTGCTGATTGCTGTTAATAATAGGGGGTATCGGATTTTATGCAATATATTAATTGAATAAGCTCATCCAAGCAGACCTCGCGGAAAGAAAAGAGATCAGATATATTTGAATGTAAAGCATTGTTCTTTCATCTTAAGAGTAGCTATTCCTCGCTATGGGCATAAAAGGTATTACAGCTTATGGAGGTAAAGTAAGCATTTAATTCATCCGGATTAGAGCTGAAACTAATTTGCCGCATACTCCTGCCTTTTTCAGATTTCCCCAAAGATACTTTGGTCCAAGGGATCGCACTGTGCGAGAGATCCAAGGACAGCCAATAATGGATACTGTTTTTGTTTTAGCGGGATATATTTTTCGAATAGGTATGAAGTCGGTGCAGCAAGAGCAGCTATTTGATCATACACCTCAATGCAGTGAAAGATATTATCCCATTGCAAAAGCAGGCATTCGCTAAAAAGATACTCTATATAGTCCCGGTATGAGATGTTTTTAGAACGCGGTATCACATCCAGCCTGAAACCATAAATAAGGAATAGAACTTCATGGTCAATTGTGCTTAATATGAGGAGCTGATTTTGAAGATTGACCCTATCCCTATCCGAAACAAGAGTCAAGAGTCGAGAGTTTTGATGTATAAAAAAAAAGTAGGCGTGTCGTGTCCCAAAGGAGAAAAAACCACAACTTCTTTGAATTACACTTTTTATTTTAAATTACCCAAAGGAGAAAAGGCCACAACTTCTTTGAAATAAAATTTTTATTTTAAATTACCGTTCACTATTGTTCCGACCGCTTTCTAATTGAAACCCGAACTGACCACACCAATTTAGTTGTGCACCACGAAAACTTCCACACGGAACTCGGAAGTAGAATCTGACTCTCAACATATGTAATTAATATGATGCAGTAATATTCTACAACCGATGACGAGACTGCTGGCCAATGTCACCGATAGCAAGCAGCTGTTGTAAACAAAACGGGCAATGACCGTGCTCTATGCGAAGTAGCATGTTTAGTCACTGCTGCCGTAATGTAAACAATCATCACATTATTTAGTAATAAGCGGGAACTTTACTATGCGAAGTAAAGTGTTCCACTATTGCTTGCTACTTTACTACCGGCATACCTGCCAGCTTGTTGCTTTCGTATACCAGCAGACTGGGCCACAACAGGAGAAGTATTGACAATATTGAGATGCAGAGATTGAATAAGATAAGTAAGTTGGTATGTTAATGTTGTGCGATGAAGTAGATTTATGTGGAAGTCGCCACCAATTACCACATTTTCATAATGGTTGGTAACGTGTGATAACGTATTCTCTAACTCGCGGACTGCATCATCAGAAAATTGATTAGGTGGAAGACATACCGAGGTTAAGACACATTTATCGTTATTGGAGCTAACTCCAATACATGCAAATTCGCACGGCCGACTGTCAGAAGAAGAAATAGATTTGGTTTTAAGGTAATCCGTAATGTACACCACCGCCAACTTGCGAAAAATATTAAAACCAGGAATGGAGACTTGAGATGTTGTATGTATGTATACTCATGTATCCAATTGAAGCATGTGTCAACTCAAGGCCACTAATAATTCTAGCAGTTACAGCTTACTTTTTCCGAAATATTTTCCAACCGACAAGAATACAACGCGATTTTAGAGCCATCTATATCTGAAAACTATTCCATTCTCAGAGCTTGGAACTTTTAGAAGAAAAAAATAATGGTCGAACGATGACATTCATCACAAGAGGGTAAAACCTAATAACCGGTATTCTAGTTTTAATAACAAGCAGCAGATGTCCTCCAACTGATGGAAAGAAACACCCCTTATTCACATAGTCAAAAAATATATAGGTTGATTGGCTGGCCCTGAACACATATTTTTGGAGATAATCCTAGCTCGGCAAAAGTATTTAGTGGGCTGTGTATATAGGCCTCCAAGAGTGAATAACATTGCAACTCTCAGGAGCATATCCAACTAATGTGATATGTGGGGACTTTAATATCAATATGTTATGTGATCCGCAAACAACGCATGAATTTGTGATGAAGTTGGGCAGTATTGGTCTGCAGATCATTAATAAGAGACTTATACAATATCATGATAGTGGCGCTAGCTTTTTGGACTTAATTATAGTCAATATACCTAATCCCGTTAAAGGGCAAATTTAGGTTACTGTTCCTGGAATTAGTTATCATCACACCCTATTGATATCCGTAGAACTTCCCCACTTTCTCAGACCTCTCCAGCGCACCATCATTTGTAGAAATCTCAACAGAGTGGATAAAATACAATTAAATTAAGTAATGCTGCATGTAGATTGGGTCCGCATCTTCAACACTGCTGATGTTGACTTCCAGGTTGAATACTTTAGTGATGTTGTAGGTAATTTATATAATTCATTTCTGCCTCAGTATTCATTAAATACTTGTTTTCGGTGTCCTGGGTTCAATGATGACATTAGGGCACTAATTATGGAGTGAAATTTTGTTTACAATTGCAGTAAAAGGTATGGAGGTCGTGAGTTAAAATCAAAATACAAGAGACTTCGCAAGAAAACTGTTTCAGCAATTCGAAATGCGAAATTATCCTACCTTAATGCCAAATTCGACCCAAACCTACCAACTAAGATGATTTGTTGGAATATCAAAGAGGCAGCAATTATTCCTAAGGTTGATAACTTATGCTGTTTCGATCCAGTTGAATTGAATGTTTACTTTATAAATAGTGCACAACGTAATACTTTCTTTGAATCACATTTTCACGAGCAATCATATGATGGCAATAATGGTTGATTTGCATTTCGTAATGCGACTTTCGATGAAGTAGCATTGGCATTTAATTCTACTAAATCTAATGCAATTGGTCTTGATAACATAGACATTCGCTTCCTTAGACTTATTTTCCCATATATAATTTGGCCTATCTTGCACATATTTAATACGACAATTAGCACATCCTCATTCCCAGCTCAGTGGAAGATTGCAAAAGTATACCCAACGAAGAAAAAAAATCAAGCATCTACTGTTCAGGATTTTAGACCCATAAGTATTCTTTCTGTGCTGTCGGAAGTATTGGAACGCTTGCTATACAATCAAATGCGGGAAGTTATCGATAATAATAATCTAATTTCCAATCAACAGGCTGGGTTTAGAGCTAACCACAGTACATTACTGCTCTTCTTATTGAAAAGGTGCGGCAAAACATAGAACTACGACAACCCACAATACTATGTTTACTCGACTTTTCGAAAGCCTTTGACTCGGTGGATCATTGTATCTTATGTTTTAAACTACTTAGTCAGTTTGAATTTTGTACCTCAGCAGCGAGCTTTATATGGTCCTATCTCACAGGTTTGCAGCAAGCCACTGTAGCTCAGAATCAAACTTCAGACTTACTACCTCTTTTTTCGGGGGTACCGCAGAGTTCAATCATGGGACCATTATTGTTTATGATATACATTACTGATTGGATACTTATCCCGGAATCTTGTTCAATACTTCTGTATGCTGATGACGTTCAACTATTTCTTCCAGCCAATGTTTACAATATATCCATATCCGCCAGTGTTGATGAATTCAATAATGACTTATCTCGAATTAGTGCGTGGGCTGTGGAAAATAAACTGGTGATTAATCCAATTAAATCGCAAAGCATAATTCTTTTTCATAGACCGATTAGCACTATGAGTGTCCCGAGATTGTATCTAAACAATACCCGTATATAGTGAAATGGTAAGTAATCTAGACATTACTATGGATGCAATGTTGAAATGGCGTTATCACATTGACAAAACTGTTTCCAAAGTCTATGGGGGCTTAAGAAACTTATGGAATCATGCAATGTATACGCCTTATAAGCTTCGTGAGCGACTTGTCAAAGCGCTTTTGATTCCCGTCAAAACGCAAGGTGCTTGCAAATATTCCAATGATGGCAGCATTAATTGTAGGAAACTTAATGTGGCGTTTAATTCTTGCGCGCGATATAGTTTTGTTCTCCGGAGATGTGATCATATATCTGATATCACTGGATGATTATTTAATATTCCGACTTAGTGTCATGATATATATGATAATAAACAATAATTGTCCCAATTATCTAAAAAAAATTCTAGGTTTTCTCCCATTACGTCGTACCCAACAAATTATTCTTCCAAGGTTTCAGACTTCTTTTATCTCGCGCTCCTTTTTCATTCATGGTATCGTAGTCTGGAATAATCTCCCTCTGGATACTCGTATGAGTTTCAGACCTGGGCATTTCAGATTGAGGGCCTTACAACACTTTAGGAGTTCATAAGCTTATGTCTGTTACGTACTACTATCTTCTAACTGTTATACAATTGAATTCATGATGGCTCTATCGATTTATCATTATTATTTTTTCATCCTATAGCTATATCTTTTCAAGTCTGACTTATCT
Organism: Dioctria rufipes; assembly: GCA_963924295.1. Lineage (NCBI taxonomy): Eukaryota > Metazoa > Arthropoda > Insecta > Diptera > Asilidae > Dioctria > Dioctria rufipes. The sequence continues at coordinate 234,404 of CAWUPM010001333.1, forward strand.
ATTACTATTGTTATTATTATTGACTTTACCATAATTTTGTTATCAATTATCTTAACAGTTAGTTTGCTTAGATGATTAACTTTCATTGCTTTAGTTTGATTAGTATAAATTGTAGATTAAGTACACATATGAAAATTCAACAGTTGAATTTTGATAACATAGAGTCTGCGCAAAGTAATGAAAATTGTATCTCAATTTTGCTCTTGATAAAGAATTATTGTTATCATTGTTATTGTTGATTAGCTATACGATCAAAAGATCACAGCAAGAATATTTCCGACTAATCACAAAATTATGTAAATTACTTTCGGGAGTATGTAAACCTAATCAACAATTCTACATCAGTTAGACAACCTTCAATGCAGTACACAAATTTATACCTACAACTTCAATACATAAACCGAATTCATCAGAAATGTCATGCCAGTAAAAAGACCGGCATAGCAGTCATTTTCAGCTTTTAGTTTATTTTTTATTTTATTTTTGTCATCTTGCGTTTAAGCGATCAAAAATTCAAGCAAAATAGGTATTCATTTGGACCATCGTTACTCTTCCTCGATCGAACTAAGCCCACGTTGGAACTTGATTGAGCCAACATTATACAGTTATGACAGATAGTGTTTCATAGCATGCGCATTGTTACCTGTCACTCCGCCTGTAAAATTGTCGAATGTCACGACTCAATATTTTTCACATGTTCAACTCCACTTTTTTACAAAAGTAAAGTTTCTGTGTTACCGCTTAGATGAAACTTAAGTCATTTTTCTTTTGATCTACCAATTCTGCTATCAAAACAAAGATAAAATGATGTGACAGGTTACAGGATACTTCCTCATCCGCAAAACTTAAGGGGTTTTTGTTTTGCTTCGGTGTTAACCGTCATGTCCATTTTGTGTTCGATTTGCCGGAGTCATGACACTCGTGACTCCCGAAGCTGTCACTTTCTGTTTTGATTTGCTCCTGGTCTTAACTGGGAGAACCGCGGTTCTTGTTGAAATGTCAAAGAAAGAAGAAGAATGCAGTTGTTTACATCACATGTAATATTTTTCTCTATACATATCTACAACAAACAAGAAGTGAGGCTGTGATTTTTGTACAATAATTATTGTGATTTGTGTTGCAAAAATTTTAATAATCAAAATAACATATAGGATGTAACTGTAAGTATATTGTATTCGAAAAGTTGTGCACACTGTTTAAAGATCTGATATCATTTTGTCATGTTAAAATTATTCTATGGAGAAAGGAAATAGCATCTCACTGTCTCAGCTTTGTAGTTCTTAAATAGAGCGCACTATTTTTCGAAAAAAATTGTTAAGCCTGTAAAATAGTATGCTAGGACGATATCTCTAAAGCCAGCCGTGTTTTTCGGAGGAGACGATATTTGTTACCCCCACTTTTTTTGAAGAGCTGGAAACCAACAATTTATTTGAAGGATCAGAGCAGCAAACGCAGCCCCAAAATCGAGAAACCAGTAGCGGAAATAGCCGTATGTAGTTGTGAATTATACTTTAAGAAAGAAAATTTAACAGACGTTTGGTTATAGGAGAATGGAACAGTAATGAAGTACTGCAATTAATTGAGTGCTGACATGACCAAACAAATTTGTTCAGTACTGGTGTGGTGTGGTTTGGCTTTAAGCATTCCGCAGAAGAATATGCGGCAAAATGGAAAAGCCTAAAGCGAACCGAATTGTTTGCAACAATAAAAGTTCTGGCCGTGGCTACCAATAATGGCCATACTTCGATGCTATGGATTCAGCGTTAGCGGACCTTCTCGAAATTCGGCCTGTGTCTAAGGCGAACGAAATTCCAGGGCTTACGATAGCAGATATGGAAAATGTGAATGAAGAAATAAGTCCAAATGCTGCAGCCAGAGATCAGCCGAGGCCATCCGGTACACCTGTACCGGATTGGTTGGAGGATCTCCTTGAAGGTCAACAAAAGCGCCATGAAGATTTGTTGCTGGAGCAACAGAAGCGTCAGGAAGAACACATGTTGGCGCAACAAAAGCGTCATGAGCAGGCTATCAAATCCACCGACAAGTTGTGCTCAGTGCTGGAAAAATGTTTAAATAAATAAAAAGTACTAATTTCGGTGTGTGTTTAGTTTTAGTGTTTATTTAATTTTAAGTTTTATATAAATATAAATTAATAATTCTAAAAATTAGGTATTTGTTCTTAGACAAATCATAATAAAATTCCGCTTTGCTTTTCCCCTGGTGCCACCAGCAAAAATATCTTGGCCGATAATATCAAGTTCTTTTTCATCTTCAACTGTGACTTCTTCATCACATTCGTCTCCATATTCGATGCATATGTTGTGGAGAACAACACATGCCAGAACTATCAGCGGTATCTAGTCTGTTCTGTATATATATATATATACTTAAGTCTACGGAACCTTGACTTAAGTAATCTGAATGCCCGTTCGGTAACGACTCGAGTGGTAGACGACTTTTTATTATACAATTTTTGGCGTGCACTTAAAATTCCTAGTTTTTTAAAAGGAACCAATAGAATTTCTGACCGAGGGTATGCCGAGTCTCCAATCATATGGCTGCCGCCAGGAAATAATAGATTTTTCTGCTCCCGAATCATTTCGTACAGACAAGATCTTCGCAGCACCCTTGCATCATGCATACTGCCTGGTGAACTTATGTCCACGCTTATAAATTTCAAGTCCGAAGTGCATATTAAAAGCGTGAAAGCTTTTTCCGCAGATTTAAGATTCCAGATGCTTCGTAGGAGCACTACTAGGTACGTAAGTGCCATCAATAGCACCTACTACACCAGGGAAACCGCAAATCTTCCGGAATTTCCTCATTTCGCCTTTAGCCCTTTCACCTTTAGGCCACTGTATGAGTTCCTTCCTATTATCTACAAGCAAGTTGCAAATGTGAAAAACTGACTGCCAAGCAGTGGAAGCGCATACTTCAAACCTGTCAGCCACTGATCTAAAGTATAAAGATTTCTTAAACCCAAACCGAAAAGTATAACTAAATGTAGCCAGTACCTGTACACTTCATGGTTGCCCGATATCCATAAGGTAATTTCCAGCTGCTTTTTTAATGTTATTTGCGGATTACCAGCAGAGTCTTTCTTGATGGTTTTCTGGTTTAAGAAATCCAATAATTTCTCAAATAAACTTCTCTTCAAAGCAAATGTCCCTAGAGGTCTTAAACAATGCGCTTATATACTTTTTGTACATATAATAACAAAATATTTTAACTGCATCGGAAGTCCACGTGTCGTGTTTGTCCTCTTTCTAAATTATCCCTTAAGTCAAGTGCATCGAACATAAGTCAAAAATCGAGTGCTCTTGGAATATTTTAATTGCAGTGCCTTATGTGATATATTAAAGGAAAAAGGAACAAAACTCCCTTAATAGATTAAGCTATTCCCTAAGAAATATCAAATAAATTAAAATCACTTTCAGCTTCTGCCTCTATCAACATAAAGTCTATCCGCACATGGTACGCTTCTTCTTCCTTTTCTCAATTTCTTTGTACTCAAAATATCTCGAATATCGACCAGAGAATAAAAAGACCACAAATAGCCGTTCCTAATGTAAAATCGATATCCAGATTTATCAGAAGACTGGACGAACTTAGTTCTTGCAGGAATCCAAACACATGCTCTAAGCTTCCACTGTTGGCTTGGTTAAAAGGGAAATATTTTCCGGGGTTATCTCCTCACAACTCAATTTTATCGCTCATCTCAATTTGGAATAGCGTATAACATGTTCGTTAGTTCGTCCGTTCGTCACTCAATCTGATAGTGGTTTTGGATTTCTTCAGTGGCACTAAAATTAAGGTATCTCCGCAACGTTCAATTGTATGTCCTTTGTTGTTTCTCTTTTTTTCATTTCTATAATAAGTAGTGGAGGATATTATTATAATGTAATAAGAGAACATTTAATGAAAATATGAAAAATAACATTATGTTGTTGGTGCTGGAGAAGGCGTGATGAAGAGAGGTCATTACCAAAAATAAGATTTCAAAATCACTTTACACACGTACATCAGACTTTCTAGCGGCAGGAGTCAAACAAGTTCAGACAGGAAATGCTGAAATTAATAACGAATTTTTGGAATATTTCAAATATCTTCCGCTACGTAAATTTTATAATCAGTAACAGTCATAAAGAGCAGTTACATTATAGCTGAAATACTTCCATACCTACATACTGTTATGAGTTCACACTCACAGCGCCTGACCTACCTGCATCTATGCATTTCCGTGAAAATATTCATTTTTTTTTTCATTTCATTTCCTGTCATACAAAGTGAACTTTGTTACTCTCGCGTTCAGAACTGCTGACGCTGAACATTCTAGCCAGCCAGCGAAAAGACATCCAATATTTCTTGCTAGAGGATACTTCCTCCGAGCTTTTTCAATTTACTAAATCTGCGCCCGATTATTTTTTACCGCAAAACCTCTGAATCAACAAAAAGGGCAAGAATCCGCGTTGACCACGGGAGTTATGTGTGGTGAAGAGGCAGTCCACGGTAGACCTTATAAAAGTTCGTATTCATCTATTCAATCTTCGTTATAATTCTTTTATAAAACTCTCACTACGAATAAAGAAAGTGATTGAAGTTCAGTTACTCAAGTAATTAAAGTTTAATTATTAAATAATTAAAATTTATTAATTAAAACGCTAGCTATAATTCTTTTATAAAACTATCATTTCGAATAACGAAAGTGATTAAAGTTTATTGAAACAATAACTAACAGAGTTCTTTATTTATACGAATAACAAGTCGTCAAATTTCCCCCTATAATAAAGTTATGAAGGTCGCGACACAAAAAATACTCAAATAAGGATATATCGATATAATTCTTGTGGGGCTGGCTGCACGTTCTTCAGTTGACGAAAAGCCCACCCAGTCCTTTGTGGGTCCTTCAAAAATCACCACTCTACACACCTTGATCTAAATTTGGCATCATTTATCGCCAAAAATTCAAAAGAACATAGTTGACTTGTTTAATGCCACAGTAATCGAACGAATTCCATTGAATTGGCGAAAATTGCTTTTTTCGCCTCCTTCATAAACAGATTAATGTGAATTTTATTGACGTCTTGCTATTGTGTGCACATTTGATATTTCCGAAATGAGCCTTATGAAACTGCACAAAGTAAGTGGAGTAGAAATTATTGGAGAGGTATAATAGGATTTATGAGATAGGAATGCTGTTTGGTAAGCGACTTACACTGTAAGGGTCCCTTCTGTCCATAAAAATGCTGTCTTCTACTTTCCAGGGAGGATCTCAATGATGCGTGAAAAAATTACCTTCGTTTTCAACTAGGCTACTGTGACTTGAGACTGTCCGCATCTTTTATTACATTCGAGTGCGTATGAAACACGGCAATATTGCTTTGGATTATTAGTTGTCATAATGTTTGTGTAAAATGTACATGGTGATGCTCTTAACAAAATACTGAAATAATCTTACTCCTACTATTTTACTCTTTGAGTTTAATACGATAAGGACAACTAACGAAGTTGGAATTGGCATAAGACAAATTCATACGATACCTTAGATGATCAGATGATCATGCAGAAACTTATTTTATTTATTCTCCCTACAAATTAATGTTCACGCGAAATATAATGCACATTTGCATATAATTCACCGACCGTCAGTAAGAGTTAAATTTCATATGATAACGCTGATTCACATAAAAATGTTGGTTCCCATAACTTAGCTTTAAGGTAAATTGTATTTTAATACCGAATAAAATGAATGAAGACTTCACTTCTAGTTCAGATAAGGAATAAGTATGTAGTTTGATACACAATTCCCCACACCAGCTGTAAAGCTTCTAAGTTCATCTAATAATCCTAGTGTGTACTTTCATATGGTCGACCACCCATCTGTGGAAGTTTAATAGTTGAAGTGATTTTCTGCACATATTTCTAGCATTGTTCGTCGGATAGAAAAAATGATGATAACCAATTTCATAGGATTTCATATTTTGAAGAAATTTTAAGTACAATAAAAATGTCCAGTACTGATATTTTTCATAGCATACGAAAAAAAAATGACAACACCAGTAGTTACACTATGGCGTTTCTGGCCCACTTTTTCCATACAAAAAGTGCAAGGTAGAAACCAACTATTTTGGTGGCTCTGGACTGGGGTTCTGGGCCACTGAGGCGGATTCCGTCTAGTGGTATACGTCACAGGGCCTGCCTGGGGGAATTCCTTTCCTACCGTCTGGCTGATCAGGAGATCACGCCAACTTTTTGTTTGATCTGGTCTTGGAGGCTACAATTTGACCTTGAGATGCCCCTCCTGGGAATATCTGATACTATGACTAGGATTGTCTGGGGTATGTTGGACTGGGCTACGTTACCTGTACCAAGGCTTGGGTAAAATGTATGTATTGAGTAATGATATGAAATACCCCATGCGAATTTATATCGGGGCTATATACTTGTCAGCTTGAGTTTGGTGTTAGTTGTATACTTTAGTATGAGTGCCTGTGGTATATTGGGCTGGGCTAAGGAAACATTACCCAAGGCGAGGGTGGATGTGTGCAGCTGTGTATTTATGTGGATAAGAAATGTTGTGAAATTGCCTAAGTGAATTAGTGTGATTAGTATGGTATTATTAATAATTCAAGTTAACTCTTGAATATTTTTGTTCATGCCAATAGATGCTAGAAGGTGTCAGTGGAGATCTTTGTCCTGGAGGTTGAAAAAATTTAAATCAGAAATCCTCCACGGGTTATGGGTTTCGAGATATTAGTGATCTTACCTTTTGAGGTATAATTAGTAGTAGTAATAATTCAAGTTAACCCTAGGATATTTTTTGTCCATGCCAATAGTATTAGTACTATGGGGTAAAAATTGTCATCAGAAATCCTCTACGGGCTATGGTTCTAGATATTAGCTATCTTACCTTCTCAGGTGTAATTAATATTAGTAGCTCAAAAACAAACAGAAAACAACAAAAAACAACAACAACTATAACCTAAGTTGTGGATTAAAGATTTGATTATATTAATCTGTAGATGCCTTTTATAAACATGATTGCGCCATGTAATCATATATCTAATAATAGATCAGGCGAAGCTGGTCGGGGCGAATGTAGGTAGATATGTTCACTTAGATAAGTAATGGAAATTTGTAAATGCCTAATTTTCCTCTTCAAGTGTAATGCTTCTAATTTGATGCCTTGCATAAACAAATTCGCATAGTCCAGTAAAGTAAACAAATTCGCAGTCGAATAATGTAAACAAATTCGCACAGCGGCCGAGTAAAGTAAACAAATTGAGTGATTTATGACAGATTCCTAATTTCTTTAGTTGAAAACAACAACAACTGATATTTATCTGTAGGATATGATGTCTTAGATGAGTAGGGGAAGTTATAATTGAATATTTCTTTTGCTAAAAAAAACAACAACAACTATAACGTAAGTTGTGGATTAAAAATCTTTTATAAACAAGATATGATATTCGATATCTAAAAATAGATCACGGCTGCTTCGGATGTTAAGAAACATGAAGTAATAGAAATTAAAGCCTTATCAGAAAATTTTCGATGTAGGTGTGTGTATGTGTATGTATTGAAAATTCTTAGGTTATATGAAAAATTGTTTTTTTAATTTCAATAAAATTCCTATTTTGGGCAGGTTAAATTTAAAGTTTTGATCACCTATGATATCAATGTGAGGTGATACTAATATAGTATGATATGTTGACTTAGAAGAGTAGTGAAAGTTGTATGGGTATAGCAAAAGGCTAATCATCAAATTTTTGGTGATAAGGTGTAATGGCCAGACCAGTGTTGCAGGTGGAGGTTGAGCGTGGGTACTGTAAGTTGTGTATATATTGATTGTGTTGTATATTAATCTAGTAGGATATAAAAGTTTTAGTGAAGAGCGTGGAAGAGGATAGTATTATGTGTTTACCTTTAAATCTTAAGTTAGGTTGAGAGTGGGTTAAATTAAAAGCATTGATGATAGAAGATAGTACTATGATATAAGTAATGGAAATTGTATGGGAGCAGTAAAAGAATAATTTTTGGCTGTCAGGTGTAATGGCATGACTTAGCAAGTAATTTGATATTACCTTTTGCCAAGATCGTGGTGGTTGAGATTGGGTTAAGCTTAGTGGTGCTCGATGTTTATTTTATGGGTGGTGGGTGTGCATAATATAGTAGAAAGCTTTAGTGAATACCATACTTTTCAACCAGCTGATTCTGTCAAAACATCTGTGTCGCTCTAACATAAATCTGTGTTCATATTTTAGGTGGGCATGATAGCTTGAAATTATCTTATGGATATTGATCAATGAAGAAGCCTATAGGTTTTGTTTACAATTCGCTATATTTTTCGGTCTGGGATTAACAAATATTTTGAGGAGAAGTTAAGTTTGGTGGTGCATGAAGTTTCTTTTATGTGCGGAGGGTGCTAATAATCTAGTAGGAAACTTTAGTGAATACCATACTTTTCAACCATCTCACTCTAACACACACAACATCTGCCTTGGAGCTTTGTGTTATCAGTTGGGAAAAACAACAACAACTATAACCTAAGTTGTGGATTAAAAATTTGATTATATTAATCTGTAGATGCCTTTTATAAACATGATTGCGCCATGTAATCATATATCTAATAATAGATCAGGCGAAGCTGGTCGGGGCGAATGTAGGTAGATATGTTCACTTAGATAAGTAATGGAAATTTGTAAATGCCTAATTTTCCTCTTCAAGTGTAATGCTTCTAATTTGATGCCTTGCATAAACAAATTCGCATAGTCCAGTAAAGTAAACAAATTCGCAGTCGAATAATGTAAACAAATTCACACAGCAGACGAGTAAAGTATACAAATTGAGCGATTTATGAAAGATTCCTAATTTCTTTAGCAGAAAACAATGACAACAACTGATATTAATCTGTAGGATGTGATGAGTAGTGGAAGTTATAATTGAAAATGTCTTTTGCTGAAAAAACAACAACAACTACAACGTAAGTTGTGGATTAAAAATCTTTTATAAACAAGAGTGATCATGCTATGATATTCGATATCTAAAAATAGAGCACGGCTGCTTGGGATGGTAAGACACACGAAATCATTAGAAGTAATGGAAATTAAAGCATTAGAAAAGGTTGCCAGGTGGCTGGTAATTTGATATCTTGCGTTAACAAATATAGCCGAGTAAAGCAGACAAATTGAGCGATTAATGTTTTTTTTGTATCTAGGAGTTTGTATTGAAAAGTCTTTATGACGAATTGTTTTTTATTTTCAATAAAATTTCTCAATCAGTCACACTGTTATGAGATTTGATTGATTCCCCGATATCATAGTTCACATGAAGCTGATAAGAATATGATAATTTTATCTTCATACTATTGGGGGCAGGTACATTGTTTACTTACCATTAAGTTGAGAGTGGGTTAAATTAAAAGCTTTAATAGACGAACGCTGTGTTATGATATTAATGTGGTATGATATGTTGTCTGAGGTGAGTAGTGGAAGTTGTATGGGAGCTATGAATAAGCAGTAAAATCCTAATCAGCAATCTCGCTGGATATGTGATAATTCTCCATGTCCATAGTGAAGATCGTGGTGGTGGGTTGAGAGTAGGTACTGTAAGTTATGTATTAAGTTAAAAGTTTTGCTGGATGGTATTTGGCATTTATCTCCTCGAAATGGTGTTGTATGAGTATCATGAAGGTTGAAAAAAAGTTGATAATGCTTCAAGTTCAATAGTGAAGACCGCGATGTTGAGAGTGGGTATTTGGAATGATATAACTCTAGTAGGATATCTTACCACATTTGAAAAAAATTACATAATATGATTAAGAAAGCTTCATGATATATATCAAAAGTGATCCCAATGGATTACATAAGGAAAGTATGTTCACTTCATCTGCAAACAACAAATTTGGCTGAAAGCGACACACGGTGTGAGCAATAATCATTTTTTTGCTTCAATTATCACTATTAAGCGACATGTGTCGCAGAAAATATATTAAGTCTAGTCTAGTCTAAAATATGTATTGTAAAAAAAATTGTATTATGGTTATAATGCCATTTATTGATATAATTTGTTTTAATTACATTATAGCTTAAGTCTAAGGTCTTTTTTCTTTTGCTCAGGAAAGCCAGGATTTCATAGATATAGACTGATCCTTATAATGAATATTCCTTATGCCTTTAGACCAACATGACTTTAGAAGGTTCCTTGTGCACCATTTTCACAAATAACATCTCTCCGTCTTTACTTTTTGCAATCTTTGTTGGAATATCCTTATTTTTCGACCTGTTGGTAGGGGACAGTCGACTCGTTTTTGGATGAAAAACTTTCTTCTTTATTTCTGGAAAGCATCGATTTCATAGATGTAGACTTAGCTTTATATGAATATTCTTTACTCCTTTCTTCCGTAGGCTTTAGAAGGTTTGTAGTGTCCTTAGAACTCATGTTGAAATTATTGCGTAATTAGCTTGCCAAGAAACAGTGATCTTTTGGGTAAAGAGCACAATATCAATTGAAAAAATAAGTTATGAAACTACTATTTATATGGACTTGGCACATTGTCTTGACTTAGCGTTATATGAATATTCTTTACTCCTTTCTTCCGTAGGCTTTAGAAGGTTTGTAGTGTCCTTAGAACTCATGTTGAAATTATTGCGTAATTAGCTTGCCAAGAAACAGTGATCTGTTTGGGTAAAGAGCAAAATATCAATTGAAAAAACAAGTTATGAAACTACTATTTATATGGATTTGGCACATTGTCTTGACCTCTGACGTCACCTTAACCTTTGAAACCGAAAGTGTCTACTCTTGGGTTCACTTGGATGATGAGTAGTGCAAGTTGTATGGGAGATTATAATTAGCTGTGAGTAAACTGTAAAGAAGAAGATTTCTGGTAACAGTATGTTCCATACATAATCTTACAGGTGGAAGAAAATTTTATAAGAATCTGGTAACTGCATTTCCTTATAAACCTTATATAAATTCATATGTGACCAAACCGAGCTATAGATTTTTGTTCTAGATGAATGCACATTATATAATATCTGAAAATAGATAGCAGCAAAATGAAAGGCTATAAGAATTTGGTTGCAGTATATTCTATACAAAATCTAATAACCATAAGAAAAATTTTATAAGAATCTGGTACCATGCTCAGTTCACAATTTAAAAAGTAGAAGAAAATTGTATAAGAATCTGGTAATAGTATGTTCCATACAAAATCTAACAAGCGAAAGAAAATTTTATAAGAATCTGGTAAGAATCCGGTAACAGTATGTTCCATACAAAATCTAACAGGCAGAAGAAAATTTTATTAGAATCTTGTAACAGTATGTTCCAAAGAAAAATCCAAGATTTTATGCATTTCCTGATGTGTAAGCCTTATATAAATCCATATGTTCTATATAAAAAATCGGTATATAAATATCTGTTAAAAAACTAGTTAGGGTATATAGTGATTTTAAAAAATTCATATCTCCAAAACGGTGCGAGAACCAAAATCCAAAATCTACTAGGTAGCAGACAATTTTATAAGAATCTGGTATGTTCTATACAAAATCTAAAAGGGGAAGGGAAAATTACACGAGAGTTTGGTTAGTGTATTCCCGAATGCTGAACTGTTAAGATGGATATTGAAGAGTTTTTAGGAGAATATAATAACATTTTACTCGATGAGCATAAGAAACAAATTCAAGAATGCTATAACTTTTTAAAATTATATGAAAATATTGAAAAAGTCGAGTCAAAATTTGGTGAACACTATATAAGCTGCCCTTGGTCAAGAGATGATTCAACGGATGGACCAAATACATGTGAATGTTGTGGTGTTACTAGATGCCTAAAACAAGTTGTGAAGCTATATAAATTCTACCAAACATTGACAAAAAGTAATTACGAGGCATGCCTTAAAAAGTGCGATTTAACTTAGCACAAGAAATTGTCATTTTGTATACTTGGGGAGCTCATAAAGGATCATGTAAACTTACACTGTATGCAGATGTTGATTTCAACAACAGATCAGAAATACCAATGCATATAAAAGTGAATATGCTGAAGATGGACAAATAAAGGTACTAGAACGGCTAAGTATAAAGCTATAATCAGTTAACTTATACAGCATAAAGGCATGGGACTATCTTGAGATTTATCAATGAATATAAACGTGACTATGCTTAAGATGGACAAATAAAAGGTAATAGAGCAGCTTTAAATCTATAATCAGTAAACTTATACAGCATAAAGGCATGGGACTAGTGCATTGGTATTTCTCAAAATAGATCCATAATTACAGGAAGGGCATCAAGTCCTTGACCTTCATCCGGAACAGCTTTTCAAAACAGGGCTGATAACTGCTTGACAGCTTTTTAACAGGTCTGATAACAGCTTAACAGCTTTTAAACAGGTCTGACAACAGCTTAACAGCTTTTCAAACAGGTCAGATAACAGCTTAACAGCTTTTTAACAGGTCTGATAACAGCTTAACAGCTTCAAAACAGGGCTGATAACTGCTTAACAGCTTTTGAACGGGTCACATAACAGATACACAGCTTTTCGAACAGGTCATATAACAGCTTAACAGCTTTTCAAACAGGTCGGATAACAGCTTGTCAGCTTTAGAAACCAGCTTAACAGCTTTTTAAACAGGTCTGATAACAGCTTAACAGCTTTTCAAACAGGTCTGATAACTGCTTGACAGCTTTTTAAACAGGTCTGATAACAGCTTAACAGCTTTTCAAACAGGTCTGATAACAGCTTAACAGCTTTTCAAATAGGTCTGATAACAGCTTAACAGCTTTTAAAACAGGTCTGGTAACAGCTTAACAACTTATAAAACAGCTTTTTCAGCTCATCCACAGATAGAAGGGTAGACCCTAGAGTAGTCAGCGTCAAATTGATGCCACGCGTCAAATTGTTATGGCCCAATATAAGGAAGATTCTTCTTCCAGCAGCCAAGGGCGCATTCTAGCGAAATAATCAGCAATTGCTAAACAATAACCTCGCACGGTATTGTTCTGCTACTGTCGGTTATTTTGCTGATTAACCCAACAGCTGGCTGCGATGAGCGCTTAGTGGAGCAATCGACGATTACAATAATAATTAACCTCGCATGGTAATTATTATGTAAGGCGATTGTTTACTACTAAGCGGCTCAGGTGCTGCAACCGGTAGAACAAACGACAAGGTTGTTGTCGTTTGTTTACATCCGCGTTGTGAGCAAAGAAAGCTTACTTCCGAGTATCGGTTCATAAAAGACCAATGACTGGTCTGTCGAGTGCTGGTAGTATTCTCGCCGTTCAGCGTTCAGTTTAGAGTCGCGTTTTTTCAGTTAGCGTAAAATTAAGAGTGCGGGTCGTGACTTTCTTTTAACATTGTTGAGATAGGGCAGTTTTCAGTATTCAGTCAATAAAGAATAAGTTATCGTGAAAAACGTCTTTTAATTGCTCGAGGGGCACGACAATTTGGCGCAGCCGGTTAAAAGAGGTATTGTGATTTTTACAATTGATTTATTTTTATATTTGGGAGTTATGCTTTTTAGCTGCTCCATTTTTTTTAATTTTGGAAGTTATGCTTTTTTAGCTGCTCCATTTTTTTTTTTGTTATAGGAGTTGTGCTTTTTAGCTGCTCCGTTTATTTTTGTTAATTGTGGGAGTTAACGCTTTTTTAGCTGCTCCATTTTCAGCTACTCCATTTTTATTTATCGACTATTATTATTAGAACATTTCAGAGTGAAATTTGGTTGTGCGGCGACATAGGAAACAAAAAAGTGTTGTTATAGTTGTGATTTGTGTAATTAGGTATTCTAAATGTTAGGTTGTTGGAAGGGATTAAATTTTCGCTGCTTATTGATAGTATGCTCTTAAGAGAAAATTGTGTCTTGTATAGACATACAGTTTTAAAGATAAAGAAACGATAGTTAAAGAGTAAGAAAAGTAGAAATTGTTTTATTTAAAGGTACATTTTTGTGAGAGGCATATGATAGATCAATTTCATGAATATTATAAGGAAGTTATAATTTTAAGACGTTTCATTTGAACAGTGTTTGTGTTCTTCTAAATGTATTGTGTATTGTGTTACTCATATTAAAATCTTCTTTAACTCTTCCACTAAACTCGCGTACTGCTTGGCAGATAAATCCCTTCACATATTTCAAAGGGTAAACTTCAGTTTTGTCACTTACTTTAATTGTCGTATTAATATTACGTTTTCCCGACTGTCTCTAAAAAATTCTCCATGTAGCGTATTTTATTATAATCGTGGGCATTTATGTTTTGTGATATAATGATTTTTCGTTAATCAAATGTGTTAAGGTATCCTCGCGTTTGCAATAGTAGTTAAAGATAGGGTTCAAGATACATCTATGTCATTGGGGAGGTCTAATGTATTGACCAGGGAGCAATTATTGCAATTCCAGTCACAGGAGCAGGAACTGGAAAATAAATCAGAAGAATTGAAGCAGTGCCAAACAAAGCTTCAGTATTATGAGAGAGACTGGCAATATATCACAGATCATTTAACAGGAGAATTGAAAAAACGTGTGGCGAGTGGAGATCTCAACAATATTCTACAGGAACTAGAAACAGCCACTCAAACAAGCACGAAAGGAGAAGTTGTGGATCTTTTGGTGACTATAACCTTCGACATTATTCAAAAAGAAGAAGGGACAATAGAAAAGGCACTAAAGGATAGCCGCGAGGAAATTAAAGCTCTGGTCAAGAAGGTAGATACCTTAAACGTTCAATTGAAGGAAGCAGAGCAGACTGCGGCCGAACTCGAACGGGAATTGCCGATAGAACTGCAGGAACGTCAGTCAACCACTAAGGGCAATAGCAACCAGGGAAACAGCAGAAAGTGGTCACCAAGAAGATTAGTATTTTGGGACCATCAGTCGGAGCCAAAACAAAATTCGATCGCACGCGGCAGTGTAATTAGCGTAAAGGAAAATAAGGAAATAAGACATAAGGAAAGTGGAAAATCAAACGAAGATCACATAAAAATGGTGGATATACACGATAAAGTGATGGATATGGTCGTCAAGTACGTACCCATGTTTTCCGGAGATCGGTCTCCAAAACTGGTGAAAGAGGTGTACAGATTCTTAAGCTGCGGCAAGGATTTGTACGACCGACTGAAGCCTGAGGAGCAGAACATTTTTATGAAATGTGTGAAGTATCGGTTGACAGATGATGCTTACTATCTGGTAAGTTCAGAGGAACCAAAAGATTTTGAAGCTCTGCAACTGATAATTAAAACAGCTTATATGCCGAAGAAGTCATTTAGTGAATTGCGAACGGAGATGGTGGCCTGCAGACAAAGACCAGGTGAAGACATCCGAGAATTTGCGGACCGATTGAAGGAACTGTTGAGCCAGATCAAGACAGCCGTATCAGCAAAGTACCCAGACAAAGACGGAGGACTAATAGCGGAGTTAGAGTCTGATGCAGTGGCAACCTTCAAGGGTGGTGTGCTTAATCATGGCACTCAGGTACATCTGACGGGAAGGAAGTTCGAGTCTCTGGAGGCAGTGCGTGAGGAAGCGACTTACTTCGAGAAGGATGCAAAACGTCTTCAACTTCGGCCGTCAGGAGTAGGGGAGATATTTAAGAGTAACGGCGGAGCCCCTCAGAATACATGGGAGCCCAGGTTGGCCAAGAAAGATCCAGGGAGGCCATCTCAGTCAAATGTAAGAGAATACCGAGAAACCCCGCCCAGAAACAGTCAGCGAGGTTCTAAGCAATGCTTTCGATGTGGAAAGGAGGGACACTTCGCAAAGGAATGTGGTGCGGAACGACAGCCTCCCTTCTGCACCAGATGCCGGGGCTATGGTCATGTAGCGATGGAATGTAGGAAGCAGCAAGTGAGATTCGCGAATGTAGCCACAAGCGGAAGAAATGAATCTCGAGAGGAAAGGGAAGTTTTATACTGCCAGTTTTGCAGAACTTGCGATCACTTCACTGAAAACTGTCTGCGGAAGTACTTAGCAGAGCAAAACAGTCGGCAGTTGGGAAACGGAGAGCGGCAGCTGGGGAATTCATCCACAGCTGCCTTCCATTGACAAAATCAGAATTTTTTAAAAATCAAATAAAGGAAACCAGTACATTAGAATTAAGTCCGTTAAATAATAACATAATTACAGTAGGATCAGACATAGGAGTGGAAGATAAATTAAGATTACTTGTGGATACTGGAGCGACTTGTAGCATAATTAAGATAAGTCGAATAAAAAAAAATACACCCATACAGACGCAACAAAGAATAATGATAGGGGGATTATTTGGAGCTCAAAACAGCTCGATTGGAACTTGCAAGGCCCATTTACGCATCGGTTCGGTCATTCGGTCCTGTGAATTTCACACGATTGAAGACACAGACTCAATACCAACCGATGGGATACTGGGGATGGACTTTCTTAAAGGCAAGGCCATCATCGATTGTATAGATGAAAAGGTGGCAATACAAGGCGAGGCAAGACCTGTGAAACAAAATCCACTCTTCCGAAACATAACAGGAAATGAACGTGTCGAGACAATCGTCTTGAAGAAGGGTACGGAAAAAAGCACAAGTATACTGAGCATTAATAAAGTTTTAGTTACCTCAGCTGAGGAGGTAAAAAATAGGATTCAAGAGCGGATGTCAGCATTGAAAGATATTGTGAGTAAAGCAAATGGAGCTGTGGATAGTATAAACAGGTACCTAGGGAGGGTGAATAGTAGTAGTAAAAAAGAGAATACGAATCCAGCTGAAGACGAGACTGAATTAGATAAGTGGGACACCAAGATAGAAGAAATGATGCAGGTAAATCACACAAGTATAGAGCCACAGTTAGGCGGATGTGAAGGAAGCACTTTGCCAACAGCCCCTCGCATGGGTACTGAACAAAGGGTTAAAAGTGTTAAAACAGAAGCATCCTTAAGGTGGCCTCAGGAAATGTGGGGTGAATCACACATGGCAGAGGGCGATGGTGAAGATAGGGAATCCAAACCTCCTCGCAAGGAGGTGGGACTACTTAACTTTGGACCCAAGATATCGGAGGACCAGCGGAACCACCCACAGATGAGGAAGCCACCATTTTCCAGACATAATTCAGGTTCAACTTTCAGGCTAGAAGCCAGGACAGAACAACTGGTAAAGATAGATGTGGCCAGTCAAGAAGAGTTGGTATGCATGGCGGCGGAAATCAGACCAGGAGTATATTGTGGGAACACTATAATTAAACCTAGGAATGGACAGGCCTTTGTGGGTGTTATTAACGCCCGAACAGAACCGGTTGAAATTATGAATTTTCAGCCCCAATTAAAAAGATTAAACGAGTTTGTAATATACCCATTCTCACACCCTAGAAGTAGGACCCACGCCAGCCAACACCGACTTAAGCTCATGAGGGACTCGTTAGTGCTGGAGGAAAGTCTTAACGCAGAAGAAAGAGAGTCCGTTGCTCAACTCTGCTATGAATATAGCGATATTTTTTATTTACCGGGAGATAAGCTCACGTACACATCAACAAAAACTTTCAAATTGCCACTTATGCCTAACGCAGGCCCAATACATAAAAAACAGTACAGGATGCCAGAAGCTTACAGGGAAGAATGCCAGAAACAGCTAGCAAAGCTTCTAGAAGAAGATATCATAGAACCCAGTAAAAGTCCATTCAATTTTCCAGTTCTACTTATCCCTAAAAAGGGAATGGATGAAGATGGTAATCGGAAGTTTAGACTGTGCGTAGACTTTCGAGAACTGAACAAAGTGTGTATCCCTTACGCATATCCTCTCCCACGAATAGAAGATATATTGGACAGATTGGGTCACTCCAGGTACTTCTCCACGTTAGATCTAGCTAACGGGTACCACCAAGTACTAATTGATCCAGCAGATAGGGAGAAAACAGCATTCAGTACCAATTTCAATCACTTTCAGTATAAGCGATTGCCATTTGGACTAAAAACTGCCCCCCCATTCTTTCAGTCGTTATTGAATGGGATTTTGACAGGGCTACAAGGAATAAAATGCTTTGTTTATCTAGATGATGTGGTCATCTTTGCAAAAAATTTGGATGAACACCACGAGAAACTAAGGGAGGTGTTCCAGCGTTTTAGGGAACACAATTTAAAACTTCAGCCTTCGAAATGCCAATTTTTGAAGAAGGAAGTTGTGTACTTAGGCCATGTGTGCTCAGAAAAGGGAGTAAGGCCGGACGAACGGTTAGTTAAAGTAGTGCGTGATTTTCCAAGACCACGAACTATGCGTCAAGTACAGTCGTTTCTGGGACTAGCTAACTATTACCGAAAATTCGTACCGAACTTTTCTAAAATCATGGCCCCCCTTACGAAATTGCTGAGAAAAGGGGTAAAATTTAATTGGGACTCTAAATGCGACAATTCCTTTGGTATTATAAAAGAGGCTTTAACTACGCCACCTGTCTTGGGTTACCCCGATTTTGGTAAGGAATTCACATTAATTACAGATGCAAGTGGAGAATCCTTAGGGGCAGTCTTAGAACAAGAGGGAAAGCCGCTAAGCTATGCCAGCCGTACTTTAAATCCTGCTGAGAGGAATTATTCTACCACCGAACGAGAGATGTTGGCCATTGTTTGGGCTGTGCGGAATTACAAATGTTATCTGTTAGGTAGACATTTTAAAGTTATATCCGACCACCAGCCTTTACGCGGAATTTTTAAAGTGAAGGATACCACATCCCGTATGGTGAGATTTCATCAGAAATTGTCTAAATATGACTTTGAGATTATTTATAAAACTGGCAAGCAGAATAGTAATGCGGATGCATTGAGCCGAATTCCCCAAATCTCTAATGATAAAGACGAAGAAAATACTACAGAGTTTCCATGTTTTGCAGTAACGCGAGCCCAAGCCCGGAGGAAAATGGCATTAAACGAAAGTCAAAATCGGGAATCCGAAGACGACTGGGACGTGATGAGCGAGTGTGAGTTGATGGCCGGAAGAGCGATAAGACAGCCAGAGCCAAAATTAATTTCGGATCCGAAGGAGGTACAGATGATCTTGAAAGATTATCATGACTCTAGGTTCGGAGGACATTTTGGACGAACTAAAACGTTCGACAGAATTAAACGTTTCTACCGCTGGAAGGGGATGAAGGGTGAGATCGCAAGATATGTTCGACAGTGTGTAAAATGTCAGAAAAACAAGCACGCGCGAACCATTAAGATGCCTATGGTAGTGACGGAAATTTCAGAGAAACCGTTTGACAAGGTTTACGTCGATTTGGTGGGACCTCTACCCGTAAGTCACAATGGCAACAAATATATCCTATCATTAATGGATGATCTTACGAGATTTGTTGACTTCGTGGCTATACCAGATCAAGAGGCGAATACCGTTGCCCGAGCTTTGTTTGAACAGATTCTGAGTCGTTACTCACTGCCGAAACAACTGGTAACCGATCAGGGGGCGAATTTCACAGGAGAAATTATGAAAGCCCTCTGCAAGATGTTAAAGGTAAAAAAATTGCAAACCACGGCATATCATCCTCAGTCGAATGCGGTAGAGAGACAACATTCTACTTTGGCAAACTATTTGAGGAGTTTCGTGGATCGTGAACCACAAGCATGGGAGGAATATTTAAGAACGGCGGCTCATGCGTATAACAATACAATACATACAGGCACTAAACTCACACCGATGGAAACACTTTTCGGGTTTGCATCGAGAATTCCCAGCAGGTTACAAACCAAACCAGAACCATTATACAATGCCGACAGATATCATGCAGTACTACGTTTTAAGCTGCAAAAGTCATTTGAGCTGGCAAGGGAGAATCTGCAAAAGAGTAAGGTTACGTCAAAGAATTATTATGATAAGAAGACCAGGGCAAAGCGGTTACATGTCGGCGATAAGGTCTTGGTCAGAGATCCAGCCCGCGCAGGAAAATTATCAGCAATTTTTAAAGGACCCTATGAGGTCATACATGTACACAGTCCGGAGAATGTAACGATTCTTCAGGGCAAAAAACTTAAGCGGATTCACACTAACCGTTTAAGAAAATTTGTTGAATGATCAATTTCACTTCACCCTACTTAGTTGATTACTTATTAACCTCTGTTATTTTACAGGTATCATATTGTAAACAGAAGTATTCAGATAAGGGGTCAGGTATTCGGATGCAAAGGTAAAGAAGGGTATCTTAAATGAGGTAAGGTTTGGTAAAAAAAAAAAAAAATTTTTTTTTAAAAAAGACTCAGTAAGAGTTAAAAAAAAAAAAAAAAAAAAAGGAAGGAAACAGTAAAGAAGAGAATTATAAATAAAGAATAAATAACTAATTAAGACAAATAAATAATAAGAAGAAATAGGAGAAGCTTTTATTTTAGATATTAGGAAGGTTGCCAGTAGATTAAGGAATACAGATAAGAAGTAGGAGAACCAAAATGGAAAGGCTTATGATAATAATATTAGTTAGTGTGACATCACTGTATGCAGAGAATGCCGACTACAGCATCAAACCCATAACACAAACGGGGGTACTATTCGAGAATGTGGGAAAGGTGAACTTCTACAGCAAGCATTGGACGATTTTAACTAAACTGGAAATGCCCGATTTAACAAAAGAGTTGGAGTTTGCAAAAAATTGCAGCAGCCTAAGCAAAGAATTATGTACCAGGATCAGGCACATCGGAGTAGGTACCAGATGCGAAGTGGCAACGAAGGAAATAAGAACCTGGGTGTCCAGAATTGAACGACAGAATGAAGAGCTTAGCCATCATATGCATGGGGAAGCATCCCATCGTACGAAGCGCTCATTTTTTGATGGAGTGGGGGGTCCCTTTTTAAGACACTTTTTGGAACAATGGATCAGGCCGACTCGGATGACATTAATAGCAGACTTGAAGATCTTGATGGGAGGGAGAATCGTACCTTTCACCTTCTGAAGGAGCAGACGACTTTAATCAAATCAACATTCGACGTATTTAATGCATCACGAGCGCAGGCTGATGCAGAACGTGAGGAGCTCTGGAGTAAAATTTCATTCCTCATCGCTGCTCAGCAAAATAAGAGCGATGAGTTGTCAAATTTGCAGCAAAGAATGGAGATCAATGAAATTATTACGCTAATGACAATTCAGTTGCAAGAAATTAGCGATATACAGGAGACACTGTCCAATATTGTGGTGTCGTTGAATGCAGGAAAATTACACCCCGCTAAAATTCACGCTCGAGAAATGTCTGAGATAATGGCAAACGTTACCAGAGAATTTGATTTAGACGAAAAATTCCAAGATTTCCAGTTATTGATCCAGATTGCAAAGGTACAAGCTATTCAGGCAGATCAAAAAATTTTGGTCAGGGTAGAAATCCCCCAACCACAAAGAGTTTTATTCGACTTGTACAAAGTATATACAATTCCTACAGCAATGGACCAGAAGGGCTACCATATATATGATCTGGACGCCGAATTCGTGGCAGCAAACAACCACGAGCGACAGTATACCTTGCTAAACTACCAACAATATCACGAATGCCAGCAGCTTATAACTTTAGCAGATCATAAACAGATTCTGTGCCCTCAGCTAGGTCCCGTCATCACAGCTATTGGTGACAACTGCGTCCTCAACTTATTTCGCAGCTTCAACGTCAACGCAGGAGCATGCAAGGAGAAAGTCGTGGCCAAATGGGACAGCTTAGTCAAAATGGTGACAAGAAATCATTGGCTTTTTGTGATGTCCGGAAAAGCAAAATTAGAAGTGAACTGCAGGAACTCGCCAACCGCGATAGGAGAACTTACGTCAACGGGGGTACTGACGATCGGAGAACACTGTCATTTGCAAATGGGAGACTTGCTGATAACCTCTGAAGATGAATCTCGCAGTAATCAAGTTCTCTGGCAACCAGTACGGTCGGAGCTACCAGCTTGGGACAGCATAACACCTCAAGCAGGATTGAAGAAAACAGATACGTTGAAGCCAGAAAAGCACGAGATACGTTTATTGGTGGCGCATAATTTTAATCAGGCGTGGAAAGCACAAGAAGTCAACATTAAGAGAGTTCAGAGTGATATCAAGGAAGAGGAGAGCAACAGACATCAAATCCGGCCTCACCATATTCATATAGTGGCCACATCCATCACAGGAGGTTTGGGTATAATTAGTTTGACACTTATCATAGGAGTCTTCATGCACTTGAGACGGTGGAAAAAGAACCAACATCGAATAAACACTAGAGGGCTGTCGACTTTACCTACGATACTGAAATCAACCAGAAAATCGAAAATGGTACAGCTGGAGCAAGAGAATAAAGAACTTGACAACGGCATTGAACTGGTCATCCCCACAACAGCCAACTTGCCCACAACTCACCTACCAACCGCCGTCGGGAAGCAGTTAGTTCAGTTAGAATAGCTACTGTAGATGTAAAAATAATGTAACTTGTGTAAGTATACGGCAACCTTAGGAATTGGTATATTCGTAACTAGTGTTTGTAACTCTATATATAATATAAGCATAGTATGTTTGTGAGACCCGCACAATAGTAAAATAAAATAAAGATAAAGAGAATTTTTCAGAAAAATGTATAAAAACGTGAAGGTGTAATTATAAAATTATTAATTATTAATTCAATAAAAAAGAAAGAAATTAAAACATTAGATATAAAGATAAGTAAGATTATATATTAAGGTCCATGTGAATTAATTAGTTATGAAATTTTAATAAAATATGTATGAGAAGAAAAATTTTAATAAAGTATGTATGAGAAGAAAATGGAGAAAGTAAAATGAAAAAGAAAAGATGTAAAAATGGAAACTTTAAGAAATGAAAACGTAAAGATGTCAAATAAAAAAAAAATGTGTAAGAAATGAAATATAGAGAAGATACATATGTATAAAATTTGTAATGTGAATGGATTTAAACAAAGATACTGGTAACAGAAAATATGGAATGTTAGAAAGAAAAGAAAAAATGTAAAGCTAGTTAGTAAGTATGGAAATGAATCTGAACTGAACGCGAACCAAAATAGTTTCAATTTTAAGATTGTTGCACTCTTCAGACTAGTTTCCTGCGGAAACTAGTTTTTCCAAGGGGGGAGGGATGTTATGGCCCAATATAAGGAAGATTCTTCTTCCAGCAGCCAAGGGCGCATTCTAGCGAAATAATCAGCAATTGCTAAACAATAACCTCGCACGGTATTGTTCTGCTACTGTCGGTTATTTTGCTGATTAACCCAACAGCTGGCTGCGATGAGCGCTTAGTGGAGCAATCGACGATTACAATAATAATTAACCTCGCATGGTAATTATTATGTAAGGCGATTGTTTACTACTAAGCGGCTCAGGTGCTGCAACCGGTAGAACAAACGACAAGGTTGTTGTCGTTTGTTTACATCCGCGTTGTGAGCAAAGAAAGCTTACTTCCGAGTATCGGTTCATAAAAGACCAATGACTGGTCTGTCGAGTGCTGGTAGTATTCTCGCCGTTCAGCGTTCAGTTTAGAGTCGCGTTTTTTCAGTTAGCGTAAAATTAAGAGTGCGGGTCGTGACTTTCTTTTAACATTGTTGAGATAGGGCAGTTTTCAGTATTCAGTCAATAAAGAATAAGTTATCGTGAAAAACGTCTTTTAATTGCTCGAGGGGCACGACAAAATATCCGTTTCAAGCGCCATACCAAGGCCAGGCACCCCCCACCACAACCAATACCACCACCACCTACAACCACCCACCACCACCCACCACCCACCACCACCACCACCACCCACCGCTACCACCACCCGTTGTAGTGGTCAAACATTATTCGGGAGTTCCGGGCTTAGTATGGGAAAGTGAATAAAAAGAAGGCCATATATAAAATATCATTTATTAAAAATTAAAAAGTATTGATTCTTATAATCTTATGGTACAGAGCTGTGTGTAATCAAAATTTCCTATGTTTGATGAATCTGTTGTTGAAATCAACATCTGCATACAGTGTAAGTTTACATGATCCTTTATGAGCTCTCCAAGTATACAAAATGACAATTTCTTGTGCTAAGTTAAATCGCACTTTTTAAGGCATGCCTCGTAATTACTTTTTGTCAATGTTTGGTAGAATTTATATAGCTTCACAACTTGTTTTAGGCATCTAGTAACACCACAATATTCACATGTATTTGGTCCATCCGTTGAATCATCTCTTGACCAAGGGCAGCTTATATAGTGTTCACCAAATTTTGACTCGACTTTTTCAATATTTTCATATAATTTTAAAAAGTTATAGCATTCTTGAATTTGTTTCTTATGCTCATCGAGTAAAATGTTATTATATTCTCCTAAAAACTCTTCAATATCCATCTTAACAGTTCAGCATTCGGGAATACACTAACCACTAACCAAACTCTCGTGTAATTTTCCCTTCCCCTTTTAGATTTTGTATAGAACATACCAGATTCTTATAAAATTGTCTGCTACCTAGTAGATTTTGGATTTTGGTTCTCGCACCGTTTTGGAGATATGAATTTTTTAAAATCACTATATACCCTAACTAGTTTTTTAACAGATATTTATATACCGATTTTTTATATAGAACATATGGATTTATATAAGGCTTACACCTCAGGAAATGCATAAAATCTTGGATTTTTCTTTGGAACATACTGTTACAAGATTCTAATAAAATTTTCTTCTGCCTGTTAGATTTTGTATGGAACATACTGTTACTGGATTCTTACCAGATTCTTATAAAATTTTCTTTCGCTTGTTAGATTTTGTATGGAACATACTATTACCCTAGATTCTTATACAATTTTCTTCTACTTTTTAAATTGTGAACTGAGCATGGTACCAGATTCTTATAAAATTTTTCTTATGGTTATTAGATTTTGTATAGAATATACTGCAACCAAATTCTTATAGCCTTTCATTTTGCTGCTATCTATTTTCAGATATTATATAATGTGCATTCATCTAGAACAAAAATCTATAGCTCGGTTTGGTCACATATGAATTTATATAAGGTTTATAAGGAAATGCAGTTACCAGATTCTTATAAAATTTTCTTCCACCTGTAAGATTATGTATGGAACATACTGTTACCAGAAATCTTCTTCTTTACAGTTTACTCACAGCTAATTATAATCTCCCATACAACTTGCACTACTCATCATCCAAGTGAACCCAAGAGTAGACACTTTCGGTTTCAAAGGTTAAGGTGACGTCAGAGGTCAAGACAATGTGCCAAATCCATATAAATAGTAGTTTCATAACTTGTTTTTTCAATTGATATTTTGCTCTTTACCCAAACAGATCACTGTTTCTTGGCAAGCTAATTACGCAATAATTTCAACATGAGTTCTAAGGACACTACAAACCTTCTAAAGCCTACGGAAGAAAGGAGTAAAGAATATTCATATAACGCTAAGTCAAGACAATGTGCCAAGTCCATATAAATAGTAGTTTCATAACTTGTTTTTTCAATTGATATTGTGCTCTTTACCCAAACAGATCACTGTTTCTTGGCAAGCTAATTACGCAATAATTTCAACATGAGTTCTAAGGACACTACAAACCTTCTAAAGCCTACGGAAGAAAGGAGTAAAGAATATTCATATAAAGCTAAGTCTACATCTATGAAATCGATGCTTTCCAGAAATAAAGAAGAAAGTTTTTCATCCAAAAACGAGTCGACTGTCCCCTACCAACAGGTCGAAAAATAAGGATATTCCAACAAAGATTGCAAAAAGTAAAGACGGAGAGATGTTATTTGTGAAAATGGTTCTAAAGTCATGTTGGTCTAAAGGCATAAGGAATATTCATTATAAGGATCAGTCTATATCTATGAAATCCTGGCTTTCCTGAGCAAAAGAAAAAAGACCTTAGACTTAAGCTATAATGTAATTAAAACAAATTATATCAATAAATGGCATTATAACCATAATACAATTTTTATTTACAATACATATTTTAGACTAGACTAGACTTAATATATTTTCTGCGACACATGTCGCTTAATAGTGATAATTGAAGCAAAAAAATGATTATTGCTCACACCGTGTGTCGCTTTCAGCCAAATTTGTTGTTTGCAGATGAAGTGAACATACTTTCCTTATGTAATCCATTGGGATCACTTTTGATATATATCATGAAGCTTTCTTAATCATATTATGTAATTTTTTTCAAATGTGGTAAGATATCCTACTAGAGTTATATCATTCCAAATACCCACTCTCAACATCGCGGTCTTCACTATTGAACTTGAAGCATTATCAACTTTTTTCAACCTTCATGATACTCATACAACACCATTTCGAGGAGATAAATGCCAAATACCATCCAGCAAAACTTTTAACTTAATACATAACTTACAGTACCTACTCTCAACCCACCACCACGATCTTCACTATGGACATGGAGAATTATCACATATCCAGCGAGATTGCTGATTAGGATTTTACTGCTTATTCATAGCTCCCATACAACTTCCACTACTCACCTCAGACAACATATCATACCACATTAATATCATAACACAGCGTTCGTCTATTAAAGCTTTTAATTTAACCCACTCTCAACTTAATGGTAAGTAAACAATGTACCTTCCCCCAATAGTATGAAGATAAAACTATCATATTCTTATCAGCTTCATGTGAACTATGATATCGGGGAATCAATCAAATCTCATAACAGTGTGACTGATTGAGAAATTTTATTGAAAATAAAAAACAATTCGTCATAAAGACTTTTCAATACAAACTCCTAGATACAAAAAAAACATTAATCGCTCAATTTGTCTGCTTTACTCGGCTATATTTGTTAACGCAAGATATCAAATTACCAGCCACCTGGCAACCTTTTCTAATGCTTTAATTTCCATTACTTCTAATGATTTCATGTGTCTTACCATCCCAAGCAGCCGTGCTCTATTTTTAGATATCGAATATCATAGCATGATCACTCTTGTTTATAAAAGATTTTTAATCCACAACTTACGTTGTAGTTGTTGTTGTTTTTTCAGCAAAAGACATTTTCAATTATAACTTCCACTACTCATCACATCCTACAGATTAATATCAGTTGTTGTCATTGTTTTCTGCTAAAGAAATTAGGAATCTTTCATAAATCGCTCAATTTGTATACTTTACTCGTCTGCTGTGTGAATTTGTTTACATTATTCGACTGCGAATTTGTTTACTTTACTGGAATATGCGAATTTGTTTATGCAAGGCATCAAATTAGAAGCATTACACTTGAAGAGGAAAATTAGGCATTTACAAATTTCCATTACTTATCTAAGTGAACATATCTACCTACATTCGCCCCGACCAGCTTCGCCTGATCTATTATTAGATATATGATTACATGGCGCAATCATGTTTATAAAAGGCATCTACAGATTAATATAATCAAATCTTTAATCCACAACTTAGGTTATAGTTGTTGTTGTTTTTTGTTGTTTTCTGTTTGTTTTTGAGCTACTAATATTAATTACACCTGAGAAGGTAAGATAGCTAATATCTCGAACCATAGCCCGTAGAGGATTTCTGATGAAAATTTTTACCCCATAGTACTAATACTATTGGCATGGACAAAAAATATCCTAGGGTTAACTTGAATTATTACTACTACTAATTATACCTCAAAAGGTAAGATCACTAATATCTCGAAACCCATAACCCGTGGAGGATTTCTGATTTAAATTTTTTCAACCTCCAGGACAAAGATCTCCACTGACACCTTCTAGCATCTATTGGCATGAACAAAAATATTCAAGAGTTAACTTGAATTATTAATAATACCATACTAATCACACTAATTCACTTAGGCAATTTCACAACATTTCTTATCCACATAAATACACAGCTGCACACATCCACCCTCGCCTTGGGTAATGTTTCCTTAGCCCAGCCCAATATACCACAGGCACTCATACTAAAGTATACAACTAACACCAAACTCAAGCTGACAAGTATATAGCCCCGATATAAATTCGCATGGGGTATTTCATATCATTACTCAATACATACATTTTACCCAAGCCTTGGTACAGGTAACGTAGCCCAGTCCAACATACCCCAGACAATCCTAGTCATAGTATCAGATATTCCCAGGAGGGGCATCTCAAGGTCAAATTGTAGCCTCCAAGACCAGATCAAACAAAAAGTTGGCGTGATCTCCTGATCAGCCAGACGGTAGGAAAGGAATTCCCCCAGGCAGGCCCTGTGACGTATACCACTAGACGGAATCCGCCTCAGTGGCCCAGAACCCCAGTCCAGAGCCACCAAAATAGTTGGTTTCTATCTTGCACTTTTTGTATGGAAAAAGTGGGCCAGAAACGCTATAGTGTAACTACTAACACCAATAAGCGGTTGCTAGATTTAGCCAATTTTTTCAACTGTATTTCCTATTTTTATGAAAACGTCGTCTACAAAATTTCATATCTACGTTAACGCGTTCTCAAGCAGTGACCAAATATATAGCGAAACACGAAATTTTTGTATCGCAATCCTCCAATTTGTCACATTTTTAACTGAAATTTACTCCCCTTTTTAAAGCAAAATTTCAGCTCTCTAGGTAAATGCGTTCTCGAGTTATCTGTCTCATAGATGTCGGACGGACAGACGGACATGCAGCATTCAACGTTATCTTTGTATGCTCAGCACATTTTTCTTTAGTAGATTTATTTCTATGCGCTACAAACGTAATGACAAACTAAATATACCCTACAGATTTATCTTGGGTGTGTTTAAGTTAATTCAATAAATGGACTCCATTATCCTGAAGAAATTTTTTTGTAGCAAATCCATAAAAAACTCGCTCGCACAAACTTTCAAGAATAAAGTGAGAGTGAAAATATTTATGTCATTACAGCAATCGTCGACCTTCGTCCGATTGCTTTTTAGTCAACCACTAGCCAAGCAGCAACCAAGGACATAAAACTTTGCATTGAAAGTGTTATGCATGTATAGTACCCACCACCGCAGCAATATGTAGTTCGAAATTATCTTTGAACTTGTCGTTTATTTGTCATTTGTAATTTTTTTCCAGAATTACAAATTTTGTGTGTCCTTTTTGTTGTAAAGAAAACTGAACTCGGAGCTAAGTTGACATCAGTTTAATGCAGAAACCGCTTGGACCAAGGGTTAGACTTATCCATTAGCAAGATATGATATTTTGATTTTTGTCGTTTAGCTGTCGTTATTTATTCGCTAAAACCAAAAATTTGTCTTTCTCTCTTTTTTAAAGAGAAGTGGTTGCGGTGTTAAGTTGACAATAGTTTGCGTAGCAACTTAGTGCTTCTTGGCTAATATTTCTCGGATTGTAAAATAATATATTTTGGTTTTTGTCTTTAATTTGTCGTTAATTACTTGTGAAAGCCAAAACATTTTTCGGTTCATATATTCAATGGTTGCTTCGGCGAAGTAGTTAGATGACGTCTATATTACCCACAACTCTCTTTACCAACTTTGTTGGAGTCCCGTATTGACCTTATTTCAGTGCATTTTAATCTCTTTATTTCACAATGTGGATTGGATGTTCTATCTTTTTTTATATAAGAGTTGGAGGGCTTGAGTAGAGGGATAAACTTCATATTACCCATAAAGTACTTCCTCTGAAAACACAAAGAAAGATAGCCGATATAGATTTTGTATTCCAATTACCATTCTTTATTGCAGCTTAAAATAGTTGTCAAAATTGTACTCCAAAGCTTCTCAATTTACACAAATTCTTACAAGATTACGTTCGAAAGAATTTTATTGGATGGTTCATATTCCTCCCAAGTAACTTTAATACTTGTTAAGAAAAATAAATTCTTTATTTCCATGGTTCGAGTCGGTTACATTCATTAATTTTATTTTTTTATTTTTTCATTTAAAATTAATTTAATTACTTTGAGGTGCTTGATCAAGTCTAAAGGCTAAAGACCCAAAATAATTTTTTTTTTTTTTTTTTGTATTTATATAAGAGCTCAACGTTCATTTTATTTCGGGGTTGCCTAAGCTAAAAAAAAAATAGTCTCTCTATGAGAAAATACTTATATCTTTGCTCCCGGCTCCCGGCCCATGACTCCCGGAACTCTAGACCATCCAAATAGGCTGTGACCAGAGAAATATTTCGATCAAGGATTATTCCTGTATTGCTAGTGGGGACTTTTTTCCTGTCTTGTTTCTTTTTTACGCAAATATCGTATCAATTAGAGTGAATGAGCCTTCCATATTTCACTGTCTAGAATGATGCTAAGTGCCTGCATATTCATTTAAAGATAGAGGAGGATTCTCAACCATCCATTTCCTGAGCGGCGAGAATTTTCTCATCTCGGATGTGATGTGGTAAAACTAAAAATCGATACACACATGAAACGCCGGACCATTAGGTCACGTCTTATTTTACTTTACCCTTTTCTATGTATATATGTCTGTACCTAAATGGAGTTATATCAACTACTTACCAGGAGGTTGGAGGAATAGAGTCAGTAGAGTAGAGGTAGCTCATTTATATTCCAATTACAGTCAGAGAAGCATTCGATTCAAGATTACAGATAAGATATGCGTATATCACCTTACCTGTGGTTGTTTATGGTTCCGTTGAAATTATTACGTTTGAGGTTCTTTAGTGCAGAAATTAGTGAGACTCGACAGGCATGCAGTGTATTCACTTAAAATAATGGCGAGAAAATTGCAAATTTTTTAGGGATATAGTTATGAGTAATATAATTAGCCGTATAAATCGTAAGGTAAAGTAAACCAAATTAGAGTATCGGTCGCTATTGATTTTCCTTCCCAAAAAGTAATCTTGGCTTCCTTATCTTTTTAAGGCTTTTGTGGCATACTTTACTACTCTTTCTACTTCTTGGTGTCTACATATGTAATACTCAAAACTAGCATACCAAATGCACGTAGATACAAGTGTAGAAAGACCTTTGATAGCAGCTAGTCTTTATAATGGAGGTTGAGCCCCCATATATTAAAATTTAAAAAACCATAATTGGGAAATTGCACTAAAAAAAAATTATTTTTGTATACTAAGGTCACAGCTTTTCTAGAGATGCAGAATAATCAATTGAAGCAACTGCAGCTGCCCCAATTTAAATAGCCCACAAAAATTGTTAAGAAAATTATTGAGAAAAATTAGATGCTTCTCTCCGTTCATAATAACGGCGCAGGAGGAGAAGCGAACCGAATTTTTTCAACTATTTAATACGTTTATTGGCGATTCATGTACTCCTGTTCGGACTATCTTCATACTCGCCCCACCCCCTCCCCCCGACAACCCTAAAAACTAACACCAAACTTACAGTCCACACCGTTGCATTATAGTAACTGAGAATTCTTCCGATAAAATAGAAGAAGCTGATTAAGTTTATATGTTCGTTCCAAAGAACACCTCCTCGGTAGATATGTTCCAACACAGAACAAATTTATTGAGAGCTACGCAATGAGTAATTGTATGTATGCTAGTTTGAAAAAATTTTGATGAGAGTTGTTGTTTGAGTTGTTTCGAACATTCCATTCCATATCAGCTTCTAAGTATGCTTAGAGAAGGGTACAAAAAAAATACAGGGAAGAATTCGTTCTGGAAGACCTCCTTTTTCTTACTGGAAAGCCATGAAACAGGCAATAATACGTATTAGATCCAAAGTGGTCCTGTTGTAACCCAATTTGTCGCTGTGCTTTCCCTAGGGAGAAGAGCGACTTAAGGGGAAAGCTCAGGTAGGGTTTTCTTTTAAAAAACACACTCTTTTTAAAAAACGAATTTTAATTTTAATTTTATACTGAATAAAATATTTTCATTGTGAATTGTTGTGCTGTCAAGTCGAGTTTTCGTTCGTGTCCACTTTTAATTTTTAATTTCTTTATTTATTCGGTGTTCTGTGCATCTGTTTTGTGTTTGTTCTACTCATTTCTATTATTTTGAACCGTTTCTCCGTGTTTTTGTCCTATCCGGACTAATTTTCAGTTGCGTAGTTTATTTTCGGATCACGCCGTGTTTGTCTCCTCGATTTGTTCGACGGGAGTGATTAAAGTCTTTCTGGGGTAATTTCTCCTTATTTTTTATTTTATTTTTTTTCTCTTCTCTGTGTAGTTTCTGCATATGGGTGCATGCTGTGCACCTGTAAAATTTCTTTTTAAAATTTTTTTTCCCATTTTCGCTGTTTTCTTTTACCTGAATTGGGTTTGAAGGGCTGACGTTGCCTCGATTAGGTACATATGTATATACAAGATCTGACTCTTCATGCCACCTATCTGTGAATGATTCAAAACTAATCCACAAAACTATTTTTTATTGCTAATAACTTAGTCTTGACGCAACCCCCCTCGTCACGAAGTCTCCAATCAGTATTGTTGTTCTAAAATCCCTGGACAACCATCACACTTCAGCCACGCGCCACGCACAATTATTTTTACATCTTGGACTGCAATTTATTAAGCTTTGCTTTACACAAATCTTGTACTGGAACCTTTCTCGATTTTTTTTTTTTTTTTTTTTTCTTTATTTCTTGCATGTTGATCTGAAGCATGGATGGTTGCTGTTTTAATAGTTGTCAGTTAACTGATAGTAATCTTGCTCTAATCAAGTGCCAAGGAATTTGTGGCAGATCTTTTCATTATGCTTGCGTGGGCTTCTCCAATTTTAGCCGCCTCTCTGCTAAGTCACTGCTTGAGTTTTCTAACATATTCTCCTACTTTTGCTCTGAATGTAAGGAAATTTCGTTATCTCATATTTTAATGGCAGTAAAATGTAATAATGGTCAATTGCAGGAATTACTAAACAACACCGACAACCTGACCAATAATATAAATTCTCTCAAAGTGATGCAAACAGTACAATCCTCCGACTTTTCATCTATTTCTCAGGTTCTTGATGAGCTGTCTTGTAAAGTCGATAAACTAACTACGGCTTCAAACAATTCGAACAATTCTGCCTCTCTACATCATAGGCTAGATGCACTTGAATCCAAATTGGATTGCTTACTCGACTGTTTAAAGGTTGGCAAATCAAAGTCTTCGGATTCTGATTTGCGTAAGTTTGCAGAATCATTCGGCAGGAACTTCATGGATGTTTCCACACATTCAAGACACTACAAAGAGTTGTCGTTAAGTTTAAACAATCACTTGAACGACCTTAAGACATATATTAATGATATTCCTAGCTCTATTGAGAACTTGTTTGGTCAGGAATCCGTTTCCTCCCCACTACAAACGAAACTTACCACTATTTCCGACGATCTCGCTGCTACAAGGGTGATAATGAGTGATATTGCAGATGAAATCAGAACACAATCTGATCTTCGCACAAGTGTTCCAGCTAATAATTTTAATCTTCCTTCTTCCGCTTCAAGCTTAAGAAGTGAACTCATAGCAGCCCAAAATGCAATCGCCATCTCGGACACTAATTTTAGTAGCCAAAAATCCCTTCCGACAACGTCCTCTGCAGGTGGTCAGACGGAGTTATCTGTAGGTAAGAATGCTGTCCGGGCTTCGCACGTGCCGCTTCCGTTGGCCAAATCTTCCGACCTTGACTTGGGTTTTAATAGGAATGCTCTTATTCCTGTGGAGCATTCCAAGCAAACCCGTAAACAAAGCATCCGTAAAAACCGATCCCGGAAACGTGCAATTGCAACTGAAAGGAGGGAGCCTTACACAGTAGCGAATGGCACTGCATCTCAGTCCTCTTTAGGAAATGGTATTGGGGCCTCTTTGAGAACGATACCTAAACCTTCGAATGTTTTCGTCACCCGTCTCTGTCCAGAAACGATGTGCGAGGACATATCGAAGTATTTAAAGTCCAAAAATATTGCGACTGATGGTATTTCTTGTCGAAAAATCAGTAAAAGCTCTAAACCGGTTGCATCCTTTCTCCTAACTGTCTCAGCAGATATGCAAGACAAGTTGTTAGACCCCTTACTTTGGCCTCCTGGCACTTTTACTAAATTATTTGTACCTTCTGAGCGCCTACATAGAAATAAAGCTAAAATAAATAACGTTGTTCCAAAAAACTGAAGTCGCTTTCCCTTTACTATCAAAATGTAAGGGGGATTCGGACAAAAACCGCACATATCTTCAAATCCTCTGTCGCGGCTTGCTTCGATATAGTGGCTTTCACTGAAACTTGGCTGCATCATGGTATTCGCGATGCTGAAATCCTTGATAATTCTTATCAAACTTTTAGAAGAGATAGACATACTGTTTCGGAGGCTCGTGGCGGTGGCGTACTTCTCGCGTGTAAAAATAAGTTCAATTGCAGCAAAATTGAACTTCCTTGTTTCTCCAACACCCTCGATATTGAGCTCATAGCTCTTAAGCTATCTCTCCTAAAATATGACTTATACATAGTTTGTTGCTACATTCCTCCAGACTCCATAAATATAGTTGATGACAAAGGTCAAAATATTTACGACCTACTTACTTTAACATCTAATTTTATCCATGGTAAGATGGAACCTATTGACGAATTACTACTTATTGGTGATTTTAACTTACCCAATATACAATGGGTACTTAATGAAGATGACGATGACTATCTTCCACTTAATAACTTGACAACAAGGGAATCACGTTTCCTTGACACTATTTCATCTCTTGGTCTCAGCCAAATCAGTAATGTTAAGAATGACATGGGTAGGCAGCTAGACCTGGTATTTTCTACTGACGCTGGGAACTTATTAGTTGAACCTAGCTCAGTTATAATGTCTACTCTTGACAAATATCACCCCCCTCTACTAATTACATATTGCCATGAAACCGAAAATCTCGCAAATTGTGACGAAACACAATACTTTTTCAATTTTAGAAAAGCTGACTTTTCAGAACTTTCTAGTAGACTTACCTCTATTGATTTCAACACATTGCTGTCTTGCAATAGTGTTGATGAAGATGTTTCTAAGTTTTACATAATTCTTTTCGATTTATTCGCTTCTCATGTTCCCCGTGAGCGTCAGCGGATCTCTAAAACATCACCGCCATGGTTCAATAAAGAACTGAAACGCCTTAAAAATAGAAAGAATAAACTGTGGAAAAGATATTTGCGGGACAAGGACATTATAAGTCACAGCAACTTCCTCACATCCTATAATGAGTTCAATGAACTTTCCTCTTCACTCTATGATGAGTATATTCAAAGTATGCATGTGAAATTATTTAGTGATCCACGTAACTTTTTTAGGTTTATTAATATGAAAAAAAAAACCGACAACTACCCCAATAACATGAAGTACAAAGATACTACTAGTGATGATTCGTCTGAAATTTGCAATATGTTTGCTTCATTTTTTGAAAATGCATTTTCCTCTTCAAATTTCCAACCTCGTAATAGTAACTTTAATTATATGATCGACTCTCATAAAGTTTCATTCACTATCCCTACAATTACACATGAGGATATACTTGATCATATTAATGGGCTTCCAAATGACTTCACAACGGGTCCCGATGGGATTCCTCCAGCCTTTCTGAAGTCATGTTGCCTCTCCCTAGTAGCCCCGCTGAGAATTATTTTCCAAAAAT
Organism: Dioctria rufipes; assembly: GCA_963924295.1. Taxonomy (NCBI): domain Eukaryota; kingdom Metazoa; phylum Arthropoda; class Insecta; order Diptera; family Asilidae; genus Dioctria; species Dioctria rufipes. The sequence goes on from CAWUPM010001333.1 coordinate 269,829, forward strand.
CGCTCGATAGTGGTTGTTTTCCGCAGCTATGGAAAAATTCTTTCATCATACCTATCCACAAAACAGGTAGTAAAAATGATATATCTAACTATAGGCCTATTGCGAAATTATCATGCATGCCCAAATTATTTGAATCAATCATTTACTCTCAGCTATCGTTTTCCTGTAAGAATTTGCTTTCTTCAAACCAACATGGGTTTATTTCGGGCAGGTCTACAACCACCAACTTATTAGAATTCATCTCGGATACTAATGGCGGGTTTGCAAAAGGCTTCCAGACAGATTGTATCTATACTGACTTTAGTAAAGCTTTCGACAAGTTATCTCACTCCGTGATATTGTTTAAAATGAAAATGTATGGGTTTCCCCTAACATTCCTAAAATGGACGGAGTCATATTTAGATAACAGAACATACCAAATCAATTTCCGCCATTCCTTCTCTAGAGTCTTGAAAGCTTCGTCCGGCGTACCTCAAGGGAGTCACCTGGGCCCGTTGCTCTTTATTCTATCTATTGACGACATTGTATCTGTTGTGAAGCACTGCAAAGTCTTGATTTATGCTGACGATATTAAACTTTTCGCTCAGATTAAATCTTTTAACGATTGTGAACTTGTACAGAGTGACCTCCACAAATTTTACGACTGGTGCAAAAGCAATAATTTGGTACTCAATATCGACAAATGTGAGGTTATGACTTTCCACAGGAATCTGAAACCAATCACTTATGATTATGAATTCTCGAATTCCTCGATTCGCCGTGTTAGTTCTGTTTGTGACTTAGGTGTCAAATGTGACCAAAGATTGAATTTCGTCTCCCATATAAACTTCATGGTAGCAAAGAGTAGTTCTATGTTGGGCTTTATAAAACGTTGGTCTCGAGAGTTCTCGAATCCCACCATTACATTGCATTTGTACACTTGCTTTGTGAGACCCCTTCTTGAATACGCTAGCCAGGTCTGGTCTCCATTTTACGGTATACACATCGACCGTATCGAGTCTGTTCAGCGGAACTTCCTACGATTTGCTCTCAGGCACCTACCCTGGAATAATTCATTAATTCTTCCACCCTATAAGGATCGCTTGAAGCTTTTAAATATGCACTCGCTAGAGAAACGTCGTATGGTTGCCGATATAACGTTTGTGCATCAACTCTTAAACGGGAATATTGATTCTCCATTTTTACTTAACAAAATCTCTTTCCGTGATAGTAGGCACAATTTAAGAAGGCTACCTTTGTTGCATGTTAACTCCTCAAGGTCTAACTTTACCAAGTATGAACCTATTAATCGCATGTGTATTACTGTTAATAATATGGCTGAGCATTTTGTTCTCGACGTTTCTAAGCATGTTTAAAAAAAACGTCTATATAATATTTAATCTATTCTGTTTAATGTTTTGTGCATGTAATTTCATCTGGTGTTTGGGTTTATGTTTTGTGTAACATACTAATACTAACACCGACTAAGTGATGAATCGCATGTATTGTTGAGACGTTTATTTATTAAACGTGTCCATGCAGCGAGCTTGTGTTAAGCTGGTTCTGATAGTCATTTTAAAACTTCTAATTACGATTTGCTTAAAAAGACTTCCCGATTCGCGTATGCACTTGAAGAGTGCTTCTCCTGAACTTCGACTTCTTTAGTCTTGCAACATATTTTATCATCGAAAATATCTGACGCCCCTGCGTCAGCAAAAGTATCAAAAAGTTTTTCTGATTGGTGCATTCAACTGGCCAATCGGACAATAAGCATAAAAAAAAATGGAAAGATAAGACAATTTTAAAGCATGTGACTTCGTCAATTTCTTGGCTTGGTTCTTGTAATTTGATCCCGCTCTTGAAATTGCGAGTGATATGCGATGTGGAGTGGAGTACATTAACTCCGTGATTTATGTTTGAACAAAAATGTTGAGCAAGCATTCTGTTTACTTTTCATAAGTGGCTATTTATGCGAGAAGAAATTTATGGAGGTAAGTAATAAGAATATTTGTGCATTTTGTGCATATTTGGACATATGAAGAAATTTATGAGGGTAAGTAATTATGGATATTTGTACATTTTGGATATGGATATTTGTATATGCATGGTGTGGTATTTTGAGACCACAATATGAATGCTTATGCAATATGAATGCTTATGCAATATGAATGCTTATGCTCTTTTGGAATGTCCATAGGGTGTAAGTAATTGTACATGTGGCTGTGATTTTGGGATCACAACAGTCCTAATATAGATTTATACCAAGGTTCTGAAATATGAAGGAGATGGAAATGTCTTGCATTAATGTACGATAACTGCGAACGGGAATTTTTTTAGTTTTACATGTGGGGTGGTTGAGGACGTGAATTCAATTCTAAAAGCAAAAGTTTTACATAATTGCAAGGTATGGCTTGATCATGAGAATCAAAGAGCTTCATGTATTCAATGTCTTCGATCGCTATAAAAGTAAGTTTTTTTTTTTAGCAGAAACACTTCATTTGGCACTACAAAAGGTGTCTATACTTGATATTTATCATTTGGAAGTATCATGGAAGTACCTAGACTTTGCTTTGAAGTTTATGTTGTCTGTTATTAGGCTGGTTTCACATCCGACGGCAGAATCGGTACTAATTGCTATATTACTTCAATATAGTTGTGCAGGTGCCTTTGTCACGCTTAAGAGCGCAATCGCGCAGGGATCAAAATGCTTAAAGTTTTTTTTTTCAAATTTTTAAAATGTGTAATCAAATGTTTTTACTATTGGAACGTAATTCTTGGGAAAATCACTTAGACAGACGATATAACATAAACTATGCAATTTTTATAAACGTAATTGTAGGAAATCACACTAAGCCACATTCCACCGTAAATAGGGCGAACGTATTTCCGTTGCGCAAAAGCCATGCTCAATTGCGCGACCATATTTCCTTGGAAACTGTAGCTTAACCCATTAAAGCATGCCAATAGATCCCATGGTAGGATTGTCTTGAAATTTTATCTGGACGCTTATATATGTTATAGAAGTTGGCCATAAGGTTTTCAGATTTTACCTGCAATCATACCAGAGATATGAAATGGGTATTTAAATACCGATTACTTTTTGGGAAGGAAAATCAATAGCGACCGATACTCTAATTTGGTTTACTTTACCTTACGATTTATACGGCTAATTATATTACTCATAACTTAAGTGACTATATCCCTAAAAAAATTGCAATTTTCTCGCCATTATTTTAAGTGAATACCCTGCATGCCTGTCGAGTCTCACTCATTTTTGCACTAAAGAACCTCAAACGTAATAATTTCAACGGAACCATAAACAACCACAAGTAAGGTGATATAGTTACGCACATCTTATCTGTAATCTTGAATCGACTGCTTCTCTGACTTTAATTGGAATATAAATGAGCTACCTCTACTCTACTGACTCTATTCCTCCAACCTCCTGGTAAGTAGTTGATATAACTCCATTTAGGTACAGACATATATACATAGAAAAGGGTAAAGTAAGATAAGACGTGACCTAGCGGTCCGGCGTTTCATGTGTGTATCGATTTTTAGTTTTACCACATCACATCCGAGATAAGAAAATTCTCGCCGCTCAGGAAATGGATGGTTGAGAATCCTCCTCTATCTTTAAATGAATATGTAGGCACTTAGCATCATTCTAGACAGTGAAATATGGAAGGCTCATTCGCTCTCATTGATACGATATTTGCGTAAAAAAAAAAAACAAGACAGGAAAAAAATCCCCACTAGCAATACAGGAATAATCCTTGATCGAAATATTTCTCTGGTCACAGCCTATTTGGATGGTCTGCAGTTCGGGGAGTCATGGGCCGCGTGCAAAGATATAAGTATTTCCTCATACAGAGACTATTTTTTTTTTTAGCTTAGGCAGCCCCGAAATAAAATGAACGTTGAGCTCTTATATAAATACAAAAAAAAAAAAAAAAATATTTTGGGTCTTTAGCCTTTAGACTTGAACAAGCACCTCAAAGTAATTAAGTTAATTTTAAATAAAAAATAGAAAAAAAAATGAATGAATGAAACCCACTTGAACCATAGAAATAAAGGATTTATTTTTCTTAACAAGTATTAAAGTTACTTGGGAGGAATATGAACTTTTCATTTCTGCCACCACACGACCATCCAATAAAATTCTTTCGAACGTAATCTTGTAAGAATTTGAATAAATTGAGCAAATATGTTAATTCCTGTGTATTTCTACCCATATATCTTAAATGAGAACAGTTGTTTAGTAGAGAATTGTTATGCCTGTACTTAAAATCAGAGAACTCTTAAAATCATAGAATATAACTTTGAAAACCCTTATAATATCCTGTAATTTTTCCATGAAAAAAAAAAAAGTTTTTTTAGTTTATTATGTATTGAGTTAAAATCAGAAGTAGTCGTTTTCGCTTTAGCATTCCAAGGAACATCAACAGAAACAACTTAAAAAACCACTTTGGGATAAAAGGCGAGATCCCTGTAATTTATTGAGCTTCAATGGATTGGTTTAGAATAGATAGCTACAGAAATATTATATTTTAGAGATGCTATGGGAGCCATTGCGAAGTCAGGATCTTTTATGTCAAAGTTCTTATACCAAGAGATTTATATTCGGCACAAAAACAGGAGAAGCTTTGGAGAACAATTTTCACAACTAATTTAAGCTGCAATAAAGAATGGTAATTGGAATACAAAATCTATATCGGCTATTTTTCTTTGTGTTTTCAGAGGAAGTACTTTATGGGTAATATGAAGTTTATCCCTCTACTCAAGCCCTCCAACTCTTATATGAATAAAGATAGAACATCCAATCCACATTGTGAAATAAAGAGATTAAAATGCACTGAAATAAGGTCAATACGGGACTCCAACAAAGTTGGTAAAGAGAGTTGTGGGTAATATAGACGTCATCTAACTACTTCGCCGAAGCAACCATTGAATATATGAACCGAAAAATGTTTTGGCTTTCACAAGTAATTAACGACAAATTAACGACAAAAACCAAAATATATTATTTTACAATCCGAGAAATATTAGAAAAGAAGCACTAAGTTGCTACGCAATCTATTGTCAACTTAACACCGCAACCACTTTTCTTTAAAAAAGAGAGAAAGACAAATTTTCGGTTTTAGCGAATAAATAACGACAGCTAAACGACAAAAATCAAAATATCATATCTTGCTAATGGATAAGTCTAACCCGAGGTCCAAGCGGTTTCTGCATTAAACTGATGTCAACTTAGCTCCGAGTTCAGTTTTCTTTACAACAAAAAGGACACACAAAATTTGTAATTCTGGAAAAAAATTACAAATGACAAATAAACGACAAGTTCAAAGATAATTTCGAACTACATATTGCTGCGGTGGTGGGAACTATACATGCATAACACTTTCAATTCAAAGTTTTATGTCCTTGGTTGCTGCTTGGCTAGTGGTTGACTAAAAAGCAATCGGACGAAGGTCGACGATTGCTGTAATGACATAAATATTTTCACTCTCACTTTATTCTTGAAAGTTTGTGCGAGCGAGCGGGGTGTTTTTTATGGATTTGCTACAAAAAAATTTCTTCAGGATAATGGAGTCCATTTATTGAATTAACTTAAACACACCCAAGATAAATCTGTAGGGTATATTTAGTTTGTCATTACGTTTGTAGCGCATAGAAATAAATCTACTAAAGAAAAATGTGCTGAGCATACAAAGATAACGTTGAATGCTGTATGTCCGTCTGTCCGTCCGACATCTATGAGACAGATAACTCGAGAACGCATTTACCTAGAGAGCTGAAATTTTGCTTTAAAAAGGGGAGTAAATTTCAGTTAAAAATGTGACAAATCGGAGGATTGAGATACAAAAATTTTTTGTTTCGCTACATATTTGGTCACTGCTTGAGAACGCGTTAACATAGAGCTGAAAATTTGTAGACGACGTTTTCATAAAAATAGGAAATACAGTTGCAAAAATTGGCTAAATCTAGCAACCGCTTATTGGTGTTGTCATTTTTTTTTTTTTTTTCGTATCCCATGAAAAATATCAGTACTGGACGTCTTTATTCTTATTTAAAAGTTCTTCAAAATATGAAATCCTATAAAATTGGTTATCATCATTTTTTCTATCCGACGAACAGTGCTAGAAATATGTGCAAAAAGTCAGTTCCAGAATTAAACTTCCACAGATGGGTGGTCGACCATATGAAATTTCATACTAGGATTATTAGCTGAACTTAGAAGCTTTACAGTCGGTGGGGGAATTGTGTATTAAAATACATGCTTATTCCTTGTCTGAATTATAATTGAAGTCTTCATTCATTTTATTCGGTATTAACGTACAATTTACCTTAAAGCAAAGTTATGGGAACCAACATTTTTATGGGATCAGCGTTATCATACGAAATTTAACTCTTACTGACGGTCGGTGAATTAAATGCAAATGTGCATTATATTTCGCGTGAACATTAATTCGTAAGGAGAATAAATAAAATAAGTATCTACATGATCATCTGATCATCTAAGGTATGGTATGAATTTGTCTTATGCCAATTCCAGCTTCGTTAGTTGTCCTTATCGTATTAAACTCAAAGAGTAAAATAGTAGGAGTATGATTATTTTATTATTTTGTTAAGAGCATCACCATGTACATTTTACACAACCATTATGACAACTAATAATCCAAAGCAAAATTGCCATGTTTCATACGCACTCGAATGTAATAAAAGATGCGGACAGTCTCAAGTCACAGTAGCCTAGTTGAAAACGAAGGAAATATTTCCATTATATCGATCGATCGCCGAGAGAGAGAACGTATTTTTAAATCAATGCAAATAGGTGTTATGTTTTGTTATAAATAATTTGAAGGATAATTGCTGAAGTTTAAAAATTAAAGCAACCCCACGCATCATTGAGATCCTCCCTGGAAAGTAGAAGAGAGCATTTTTCTGCAGAGAAGGGACCCTCACAGTGTAAGTCGCTTAACAAACAGTATTCCTATCTCATAAATCCTATTCTACCTCTCCAATAATTTCTACTCCACTTACTTTGTGCAGTTTCATAAGGCTCATTTCGAAAATATCAAATGTGCACACAATAGCAAGACGTCAATAAAATTCACATTAATCCGTTTATGAAAGAGGCGAAAAAAGCTATATTCGCCAATTCAATTAAATTCGTTCGATTGCTTTGGCATTAAACAAGTCAACTATGTTCTTTTGGATTTATGGCGATAAATGATGCCAAATTTAGATCAATGTGTGTAGCGTGGTGATTTGGACCCACAAAGCACTGGGTGGGCTTTTCGTCAACTGAAGAACGTGCAGCCAGCCCCACAAGAACTATATCGATATACCCTTATTTGAGTATTTTTTGTGTCGCGACTTTCATAACATTATTATAGGGAGAACTTTGACGATTTGTTATTCGCATAAATAAAGAACTCTGTTAGTTATTGGATCTGAAAGCCTCCCCTTTGCAATAATTGTATGACTTCATTTTGCTTTTTCAGCGCTGTTTCAATGCCGTCATCTCCCTAGATCAGATCATTGACGTAGAATTCGTGTAAAACTGTGTCAGATCAGATTGGAATGTAATCCTTCTCATATATTGCTAGTTGATGCAATGTCTGAATTGTAGTCTTGAATCTTCTCCCTTTCTGAATTGCGTCAAACCATTCTTTGGGAATTGACATCGTCTTCATGTACCATAACTTGCCGATACATTTTGGTTATATCCGCAGTGAAAGTCACTTTGTGCTTTTTCCAACGAATTAGAAGACCCATGATATCTTCTTGAATGGTTGGTCCATTTATTAAAATATCATTGAGTGCTACACCGCTATGTGTTTTTCTGGTTGCATCGAATACCACCCTGAGCTGTGTGGTGCTGCTAGCTTCCTTTGTCACTGCATGGTGAGGTAAACAGGATCACATATGTATATCGGCACTGTCCATTTTTGTCTATTTTGCGGTGATCCCATTCCTTTGATGTCGCCCGAACCATATGACCCAGATCCACATATTCGTTTATACATTTAGTATATTCATGATGAAGAGCCGGGTTCTTTTTAAAGCGTCCTTCCAATTGTAGAAGACGCATGACTGCGATATCTCGCGACTTGCCCAATTTTGGATTCTCGTCAGATTTTGTGAAGGGAAGTTTTAAGGTGTACCGTCCATCTGACGCCCTGTTGACTGTCTCTTCATAGAACTGCTCACAAGTTCTTTCTTCCTTGGCAAGTAAACGATCTTTGGTTAACTATTCGACCTCCCAGAACTTTCTGATTTCTTGATCTAATTCCATCTTTAAGTGAACGTTCTTATCTTTGTGACAGATATTGGAAGTTTCTCCACAAAGTATTCAATCCAAACGTGTTTTTTGAGCGATTGGGGAACCTCTAGGTCCCCTTCGGATTCCATCTAATAAAATTTTGCCATAAACATCAGCCCCAGCAACAGGCTGATGCTTCCCTGTTCGTAAAATCTTGGGTCTGCCAGAGTAAGATTTCGCAAATATCCCCACGGTTGGTTTGATAACGGTTTTGCTGGAAAAGTGTCGTTAACTCTTTTAGGAAAAAGGCAGATACTTCTATTCAATCATCTTAGAGTTTGCTCTGCATAATTCATTTGACTCTGGCCCGTGATGAGTCTGAAGTGATACCCCCTAGACCTGAAATCTTTACTGATATATGTTCCCTTTTTAATCTGAGTCTTTGCACTGCCGCTTCGGTAACGAAACTAGCCTGAGAGCCCTAGTCAAGAAGAGCACGCAGGAGCACTTGCTCTCCTATTGAAGGAATTGCGACAACAATTCGCTCATCTGGTTCGTTGTATAAGAGGAATGTCTTGAGATCTGACTCATAATTTTTGTTGCTTCGTTTAATCCTGGCTCTTGTACTCGCTTTGAATACTTGCTTATTTTATTTTGATCTGTATTCCTAAATGATTCTGGTTCCCCTTCATATAGTGATGTGTGATGTCTTTTGCCACATTTCTTACACGACTTGGTACTGGAACACTTTGCCAAGACAGTTAATGCATAATCTCTTTCTTCTTGCAATATTATTTTTATCAGCACTATTCATTTGTAAATACTTGACACATTGCCGTATGGAATGTTGATCCTTGCAGAGAACACAGCTGTTGAGTGGCAACATGGAACGAATTTGTCTTGTTAGGCCTTGACCCACGAAATCTGTTTGAATAAGTTGGATAAGCTGAACCAACTGATTTGGACTTGTTTGAATCAACAGCTTCCAGAGCTCTAAATCATATTTCTAAGCACTCAAGCAAATCTTGTAAAGATGGAGGGTCCGTTTTGTTCCCAGCTTTTGTTCCCAAGCCGTGTGTGTCTCTACAGGTAATCACTGAACTACTAAATATACAATTATAATGTCCCAGCTATTTGAATCAATTCCTAGGTTTTCTAATCTCTTCAAGTTCTGATTAGTTTGGTCTAAAAGTTTGCGTAAACCATGTGCTGATTCACTATTCAAATCAGGTTGAGAAAATAGTGAATGGAGATACGTATTAACTAAAATCTTTTGTTTTCATATCTTTGTTTTAAAGATTTCCATACTATTTCATAGTTATCTGAGGTAATAGGAGTGTAACGCACTAATTGCTCTGCTTCACCTGTAAGATGAGTCTTTAGATGATGTAATTTCTGTACTTTCGAAATGTTCTGATTCTCATGCACAACAGATTTGAAAAGATCCCTAAATCATATCCAGTTTTGATACTGGCCATCGAACATCGGCAGTTCTATTTTTGGGAAATTGCATTCAGTGTGTTGCACCACTAAAGTTTGTTCCTTATCCTGATTCCTAGGAACATCGTGGATATCTTCTTTGTCCTTAAATAGACACAGATACTCAAGATAAGCTTCCTCAATTTGCGCGTATGTTTCGTTTTCAAAATCTTCATACTTATCAATTAATGTATCGTGGCCTTCTCTGAAAACATTCCAATTATCTTCTAAATTTTTTATCTGCGTCTCTAAATAACCTCTGGTTTTCCTATCAGAATCCCTTTTAAAATTAGCTAAACACTTAGTTATGGCCTCAGCCCTGGTCTTTTGTTTTTTGTATAATCTTTCAATACCTTTCTCCAATGTATTATTATTGTATTACGCATCAATGCTGGTCTAAGGCGTAAGTGAGGTAGCAATATTAACTTTGTAACTAGGTAAGTCACACCAAACGAGATCCAGGAGTCTAAGAGTACAGTTGACCTGGTTATACTGCCACAAGCCAATTGTCTATAATGTTGGGTGCCCAATTTAGAACTGGCATATTAAAATCTCCTAGGAGCGGGAATTTACAATTATCAGTACAACTTAATACTTTGTGACTAATAGTAGAGAATACTTAGTTATAAATCTCGGAGCAGGATTTAGGAGGAATATAAGCAAGACAAATAAAGAGAGTGTAACTTTTGCCTTTAATGGAAACCCATAGGTTTTCGGGTATAGTTTAAAATGAGTAAATACGATCAGAATTAAAGTTTCTCCTTATGGCAACAAGGCAGGCACCACCATATTTAGCTCCAGAGGGTATGAGGACTCTATCCCTTATATATACTAAAAAGCTATCATCAATCAATTCGCTGTCATGGTCACCTGTCCATAAAAAGGCCTCCGTAAAGCACACAATATCAAAATCATTAGGTAGTATACAGAAAGTCTTAGCGACTCGGTTTTAGATCGCTGTTATCTGACACTTTGATAGTAGACGCTAAGTGAAGACATTTAGTGTGATTTAATTAATAGGAATAAGATCTAGCCAATCAATACTTCTGATCACAAAAGGCTTAGTATCATCGTCCTTTTTACATAAATTTTAGAGTTTTTTACCAATAAAAATTTGAAATCATTCTCCTGCTTGAATACCTTTGCCTTATGTAACAATACTTTCTTCTCCTGAGGAACAAATTCATTAATATAAATTCTAGGATTTTCATTGATTCCCATAGCATTAGATTTCTATCTAGTTTACATGATAAAAAAATACGATTCCTAATAAACACGAAGGAGTACTTACTTATAATGGGTCCAAGTAATTCCGTTGCGTGACGTTTACCGCATTTAAGCTATGCCCTAATGATATTACAGTCTCCAAGAGGTAGACTGAGATTACTATGTAATTGGCGAATGTACAGTTTCGTGAGGTTGATGAGTTACCTTTCTAATTTCGATGAAAGTTTCCAGTAAACGCTCTTTGATAACTGTTAGGCGAAGTGATGTGCTGCCGAAACTTTTTTTTATTCGATTATTTTCATCTTCCAGCTGCTTAGTTAGCCTTTTGTGCCCATCAAGCGTTGAGATTACCTTCTTCATTCGACAAAGGAACTTACTGATTTATAAAACTCCATCTGCTTTTTTTTATTGATTCGATCTCGATAGACAATCGTTGAATAGTATCCAAGATACCCGAAGGCAGTGTTACAGTCCTGATCATCTACAATAATGGAGTTATTTGGAATAGAACTTTTGCAATTTGTCCAACGAAAGCCGGTAGAATCACTTACAATATTCGCTATTATGTCAGCAGACAGATTAGTGCAGGAAGCAAATAAAACAAATATTATTCCTTGTTATTAATGATGACCGCTGTATACATTTATTCGTCATCTCTCAGTGTGCCACATTGGTAAATTCTAGCAGTTAGATGGCATGTTTATTTGCGAGAAGGACCCCTCGAAAGATCTTCCAACCTTCCAAATTGCAAGTCTTAAGATGACTATGAACAACTGTGAGTAGAAACCGAATAGGGTGCACCTCGAGAATACTCGTAGTAGTAGTGAGTTTAATGGTGAAGCCCAGGTATATTTAAATAATACGAGATGACTAGTCAGCAGACCCCAGATGATAATAACATTGACATTAATGTTGATTTTCAGCAGAGTTACAGGTTGAAACTGAGAAAACTGAGAGAACTCACAATTAAAATTAACAATGACAGCTATGACACAACTCTTCTTATTATTATTATACATTAAATATAGTTTCCATAAAATAAATGAAGTAAATTGAAGTATCAAAATGAGAGATAAAACAGCCTCATTTTTATGGAAAAAAATTGAATAGATATTAAATTAAAAGTAAAACGCATTGCCAACTGTTTAAAATAAAAATCGTATTGACCTGAAGGCGAAAACTTTGTTCTACTCTGTCTTGCAGAGCAAAAAAGAACAGAACTGATATCTTCTTTAAAAATGAGAATTAACTCTTTTTTAGTAATTTAAGGACGACATCAAGCAGAATTTAAATATATAAATTATTTATATTATGTTCAAAATATGCGCAACTAGCAATACAATATTTACGCCCTAAAATACAAAATAAATGTCAAGACCTCTGTCCACGATATTATAAATGGGACTGCAAATTTTTAATTTCGAAATTTACAACCATAATCAAAATCAACTTCAGACTTTCACTCACTTTGTCTTTCAAAATGAAAACTTCTTTCTTATAACATTCTTCCATCAAAAATAAGAATTCCAGGTAGGCGGAGGCATACAGCCAGGTGTTAGATATTATGCAACAATAAATGCTGCTAATTTGCATATAAAGTCATCAGAAAGGTAAAATTCCCTAAATTCCCGTAATGAATAAAATTATCTTAAGACTAAAGATATGTTTTTACCGCAGTCAAAGTGGATTCTCAGCTAGGTTCAGTGAAATTAATTGATTTGCAAAATTACAAAACTTAAAAAAAAAAAATTCTTCATTTGGGGTTCAACCATTGAGACAAAAATAAGAAAAACATAAAAAAAAAACAGGATGACGAAAAATCTCATTTTGACTCTTAGTAAAAATAAACTTGAAAGAGGAACATTGGGAGATTTTATAAAAAGTAATGAATTCCTCGAGGAAACATTTTCCAATTCCCTTTGCATCCTGCGATGAAGGAAGTTGATCTCAATGAAAGTTTCCAGAAATTCAGAGGTATTATGCCTTACCGCAATGCAATTCTGGCTGAGAAATCAATTCAATTCATGGAAAACGTGCAGTGTGCACCTCCCACGGTGGAGTGGCTTCTTATGTTTGACACTTTTTCGTTGAGACTTTTCCAATTATTCGTTTGTATGTTTGTTTGTTTATGTGGCTTTTCTTTTTTCTTTTTCAGATAAATGAGTTTGTGTTACTAGAATGAGACATCAGTTTTAGATCTCGTATAGTGACATCTATATGAGATTTTATACCCTAGATGAAATATGGTATAAAGGTTATACTACGTTTGTCATTCTATTTGTAACGCACAGAAATTATCCTAATAGAGAAAAATGGATTGGACACCCATGCATAAAATTAAAAGTTGTTTTGATTTTTGCATGTCCATCTGTCCGTCCGTCCGTCCTTCCGTCCGTACGTAGGCACGATAACTGGAGAACGCATGTACTTAGAGAGCTGAAAATTCGTACTTTAAAAAAGAAGTAAAATTAAGCTCGAAAATGAGACTAATCCGGCAACTCCTTTGTGAGGTTGCCATACAAAAATGTCTTTTTCCACTACATATTGGCACACTGCCTCAGAACGCTTTTACAGAGAGATCTTTGACACATAGTGTTTTCATAGCAATAGCAAATAAAATTTTAAAAATGGAATAAATCGGGCAATCCATTCTTGGTGTTGCCATATAAAAATATAGTTTTTTACGGATACTGCATAAACGATCAGTCCTAAACATTTTCTTCTTCAGAATATGAAATCCTATAAAATTGGTTATATTAATTTTTTCTGTCCGACGAACCGTTCCAGAAATATATGCGAAAAACCTCTGCAAAAATCCAAATTTCTCAGATGGGTGACCATACGAAATTTCAAACGGGCATTCATCTAGGGTATCATAAGAATTGGTCTTATACCAATTTTAGCTTTTTTACTTGTTTTTATTGAAACTCGAGCCATATTATGTACATTTCTCTGTTTTATTTTATTTTTCTAAACGATCCCTAGTTTGAAAATTATATCCGCTCTTGGTTTGTACAAATATTGACTATATTTTATCAACTGAGTCATCTTATAACTGCAAAAAGTTTATTTATCAATTTTGGTGACCTCTCATGTTTCGCAACCAAGTATTTTTTTCTTCCATCTTCACTTCCCTTCGCAAGATATGTCCTACAGATTGCATCTTCAATCCGAAACTCAACTTAAAATTTTTGAATCATATTTTTTCGTTATACTTGGTCATCACTTCACAGTACCCATCCTATGAGCTGCCCACCGCTTATTAGCGAAAGCGCACTCCCAAACAGACCCCATAACATGGGTCTCTTTGGCAATTGTCCTAGATGGGTAATACCTTTTTCTTTTAGAAATTAGCATTTTTAAAAGACCTTAAAAACACAAACCATTAACTATTCATATGTAGCCACTCAAAAGTTGTGTGCAAATGTTTATGTTCTAAGGTTTTTCTTGAAATAAGGGATTTTTCGACAGCAGCTCTAATGCGAATAGTATTCCTTACTTGGTTGCAATCTTCCCAAATTTCTTCCGGGATTTTATTGCAGTCCAATAAACTAATTTTTTTAAATGACCCCAATGCAGATCAGAAGATCTCGTTTAACCGGCTTCCACCGAAGCCAATCCATCTAAAATTATAAGTTTTGTCCAAAAAATTGCACATCTTAAGCAAGAAGTGGTTACCCAGAAATGGAGAACGATGTAGGAATTTATAAAAATACCTATTACTATTGAAAAATCGGGAATTTAAAGTTCCAATAATCGAAAATAAATAAATAATTTTAATCGTAGATAGGTGCATAAGCATACACTAGTATTACTGATTTTTGTCTGACCTTACATAGTGACATTGACATTTTAATACATTATATCAATCAGTCTTACATTCTTGTATAGTATCCGCAAGACTCCTTTTATTACTCAGAGTACACTAATTAATCAGTTACACTTTTATAGTACTCATATTCCCCAAGGCTCTATACACCAATATTTCCTATACGTATTTATATAAATGATCAACGAAATGTTTTACTGATTGTTAAAAAACCTATATACTAGTATGCTGATGATTTGCCTTAACTATACTTCAATATATTCAAGGTGTTTCCGCGTAGGAATCAATAGAGTAGTGGCCTATTTCGAGAAATTAAAAATTGTTATTTACAAATGATTTTTAACAAAAATTGTAGAAAAATTGATATTTTTTTGTTTCATAAAATCGCTGTGGTACAAAATTATAGATGTATCTTACAAGGGAAAATTTGGAGGAATTTTTATTTTTTGTGTCACCAAAAGTTATTTGTTTTTGTAATTCAGTAGCTACAAATCAAATTTTTAGAAGTAGAACTTTCTTATAGATTTATGTTTCATTATAAAGATAGGAATTACAAAAATTTGTGCAGCATACGAGAATATTTTACAATTGAGTAGCGGAATTGACGATCTTGCTTTCGTGCTTCACTGAAAAAAAAATTAAAAAAAAAACGCCGTATCCAGCTCCCATCACACATAACCGTGCATGGGTTGTATTGGTCTGTGCGGGGCGCTCCACAGTTCTGCCAATTCATTCGAACCAAATCGGGTTAAAAATTATTAACCTAGATAAAATTTGAGGGTCTTTCTATTTCTAAATCGCTTCCTGATGGCAAATTGATTTTCTTTCAATTGCGCAGAGATTCATGTGAATCGGATCATCCCTTGAAGCTGTAGAGCGCCCCGCACGCTGAAAAATGTTGTTCCCATAAAAACTCATATAAAGGTAAATGTTATAAAAAATCGTTGACACTTCAGATATGAAAATATATTTTTATCCACGCGTTCATACCTTAAAGTGTAGGTTAATATTTAATTATGTAAAAAAAAAATCGAATTTTTCATCGTCATGAACGGTAACCTCCACTTAATCAATTTTCATATAAAAAAATTAAATAATGAAGAGTGTTATGAATATTTTTTTTTTTTAATATCTATTGTATTAAAATGAAAAGTATTCTCGTGCATAGCTGAATCTTGTTCTTCTGAATTATTTTCTCCTTCTATATCAGACGTCATATCACTTCTCCCTACTCTCAAGTCCCGCTCCTTTTTTTTAATTGCGGCGAGTTGCAGATTATGATTTTTTTTTTTTTTTATGAAAAACTTTTATCATCTTCACACCTTTCCGTTCTCTTGGCACCAGCTTTTTTTGTGTTGTTAGAAGATAAATTTAAAAAATACTATCGAAAGTAAAACCATATCTTCGTACCTTATTTCTTTTCTTCAAATCTTGAGGGAATTGATTGACAAGTCGAAATAGTGAAAAATGGTTCCTCAATAAGCCTTTGCAATGCTGAAGACTCTTTGCCAATAACATCAATAATAATCTTCTATGAAAACAAACTTAGTGCCACCCATTGAACCCGTTTTCTTTGCATTATTTATTTTTATCTAAAGTTAATTAGTTAGCTATTTTCATCAAAGAAAAAACGTAGTATTGTTCTTCTCTTACTGTTTTACCACACAATATCAGAAAGGTACAAGCACCGTATCTAACTACTATTTTTTGCTTATTATCACAAATTTGTAAAATTGTTATTTGTACTTTGTTAAACAGAAGTTCGTATTACAAATTTGTAATTGTAGTCTACAAGTTAATTTAGTTAAATAGGCCACAGGATGTCATAGTACTCCCCTAAACAAATAAAAACTTGGGGAAGGGGGGGGGGGCATATCAAACCTTTAGGAGTAGAAGGGTTAAGAAAAAAAAATAGTTTTTCACAAAACATCCTGTGTCTTAAAAAGTGCAGGGCGTACAGTCACAGTTATGAGCTCATTGCATGCAGAGCAGCTTTTGAGCTAATAACTCTACGACTTTATCTTAAGTTTCCAGAAAATTAAACAATCAGTTTTTTGAAGCTCCTGAGTTTGAGAATTCGCGAATGCGAAAATTTCAAATTTCCAACTGTCAATTAGATTGTGTTTAAAAATATTTTCTTGCCATCATTGTAGATGCTCTGCAGATAGCAAATACCCTATTTGTTTAAATTAAAGGGGAGTTTACAGTTTATAGTTTTTATAAAAAAAAAGTTATGTTATCGACCGTTTTGCAAAAATAAAAAGGTAAATAAAAATAGAAAAATCCGATTTTTTTTTGTTTAGACCCCCGTTACTCCTAAGAGGAGAGGGGTTGAGCAGTTGTTGGGAAGGCCATGAAGTTCTGCATGCAGTGAGCTCCTAACTGTGACAGTACGCCCCGTACTTTTTAAGATACGAGCTGTTTTGTGAAAAACTATTTTTTTTTTATTAATCACCTCGTAATTCTTAAAGGTTTATATGGCCCCCTGCCATGCAATTTTTGGTTTGTCTAGGTGAGTACTATCACTTCCTACTTTATTGACCTCCTAAGCGGCAACACCCTGTATAATACGCTGAATTGTTTCTACCTAGGTATTTGGACTTTGTTGCAAGAATATATTCATGGCATGACCAAAATTTGAATAAAGTAACAACTTTATTTGCTGAAATTTGAAATCCTGTTTTAAAATTTTAGTTCTTTTTTCAAAATAATAATGAAATGTTTAAACTAAATTAAAATTTTATCCTTAAATATAGTTATAGAGCGTTGATCGAAATTTAGTTTTGCAGAATATAAACTATATAAAATGAACACTAAAAAGTACGTTTGTAAAATATGTCGTTACATGCTTAGCTACGTCTTAATAAAATTAAATAAATTTAAAATTTTTCCTCGTTAAAACTAATTAAACACTTTCACTTATAAGTAGTGAAAATATCAGATTTGACCTTTTTTAGCCGGCAAACGTAATGGGCAGTACCAACTACTGAGCCAATATCTTTGGTCAAGTATCTTTTAAGAAAATATTATTTAAAGTTCACAACTTAGCGTACATTTATAGCTACTGAATTAAAAAAGGCTTGCAATTTCGAAAGGGAGAATGAAATAACTCTTGTCGCTAATGTGACATAACCTAAGTTAGCCTTGTTAAGAGTATTTTGTTTTCATAAACTTTATAATGCCCAGCAAACAATTTGGCGAACATCCGCAATAGCGAAACTTAAGTGACAATTGAGCTGCATAATGCGAAACATGAGAGTAAATGATTCAGAGCTAAAAATTATTTATGTTATTGAAGTAGGTAATATAAAAGCGAAATGAATGCGAATATAAATTCTATTCTCTTTTATTTATTTTTCACAAACACGTGTGCTCGAACATCTGAAAATTTTTCAGTTTCAAGATTTTCGGTTCTATTTTTTCATTCTGAGTTTGCATTTCAGACATTTGTTGTCTTTGTATTTCTAGCAGTGAATTGTAAAAGGTGAGCAATTAAAATTTCATTTAATTAATATTAAGGGTAAAATGAGAGGCTACCTACATTTAAAGGAGACTGGATCAGATTGGTATGTAGGTTAATAATTTCATTTGCGAATCAAGTATTCCTACCACAGTTACTTTGGATATGTTTTAATTTATCACATTTTATCGAAATATAATGTTAAAGTGAATCCGAAGTGATACCACTCATGTGATGCAATGCTCTATCTACATTTGCTCGCGCTCGAGGTTTTGCTTTAATAACTCATTTGAATTCACTAGCGCAATTTATGTTTCATTTTGTGATATTTTTGTGATTCGTATTGGCTTCGCAAAGTTTGCTGGATCTCAAAAAAATCGAAGCCCAAGACCAAACCGAAAGCTTCACTTCAATTAAACCATTGATTATAAATTGTATGGATATGCCAGTTTATTCATGGCTCACCTCGCCAGATACACATAGCTGTACCATTTTCAGCATATTGACTTATATTTATACAACTATTATGCGTAGAACAGATTTGTTTCTTTTCAAATTTTTTATTACAAATTAATATTTTTAAAGCTTTGTATAACATCGGCATGCTCGGTGGACTCGCCCTTTAACTAACGATCAGGAATTCTTTTGAATATCTTTGTTTGGTTAATCATACATCATTGTCTTAAAATTTTGCTTCCTACCTTTAATTTTTACCGAAAGTTTTTTTTTTATGCATGCGTGTAATATCATCACGCGTTCACTGATTTCGATAATTTCCACGGGGTGGGAGGGTTGAAACACTTTAGGTTTGATGTTAAATGAAAGATCTTTAAGAGTACTATAGATTACTGTAATACTTTTTCCGACGTGATAAACTTTATTGTTTGTGCCAATACATTTTTCTAATTTCCTTTCAACACTTATATTTTTTTTTTATGATTCAAAATATCGAAGCTTTGGCAATTCATATTGCTTGAATGGATTTTAAGGCCAATATATTTTTCATTTATAAATTATATTTCCGAATTTGAAAACCAACTCATACAACAGTCAAATGTATGGTCTCTAATTTATCTTTCGGAAGAAACGAAAAACAGGTGAACAATAAGAAAACTTGCCTTAGCAATGAATTGGCACAAATCCATGTTCATATAAACATGTACAATATTACATATATTACTAATGCACGAATTTCTACGCCACCTGGGAGTGCAAGGCGCATTTTTTTTTAACATGGTGTCCCCTGTAGACCTAATTCATGTATTCCAACCATTTGAAAACTGAAAATTATGCATTTTCATTTTCCATTAAAGACCATTTAATTCATGATTTTCTGCTTCAGGTTTATATTTATTCAATCTCCTTTAAAACATGGATCCGACTTGTGAAGTCTGTTTTATTTATAGTAACATTAATTATTTTTATGAAAATTCGAATTAACATAATTAGAGCAAGCCTTACGACCACAGGTTTATGCAAACATCCTTGCCATTGTATGTAGAATTCAATTTTCTATATTAGGAGGAAGTACTGATGGAGTAAATTTTTTTCATGACTTGATATTTCAAATCTACTGTAACTTATTTACTGATAAGGCGTTAATCACGATTAAACTTATAACTTGGTACAGTAAATGAACCATACTCACCATATGATTTTGTTTGATAAGCCTTCATTTTAATGGATTTAAGTATATATCTCAGTTTTCTCGAAATTGTTTTCTACCATATTCTTTTTGGAAGATTTACAGAAATTATGGCATTACCTGACAATGTTTGTTCTTCAAATAACTTATCTTTTTCTAGATCTGGATTAATTAAAAAACTTTCAATAAAACTATCGTCATTTGTAGCAATTATTTCAATATTACTTTCATGTTCTTCTTTATAACACGCTTTGAAATGAGGTGCTAAAATCTAATAAATTAAACGAAGTGGAATCGCTTTAATTCGCAAACTCGGAAAGATAATAAATTTGAAACATAATTTGTTTTAAATTACGATATACTCTGTACACCGAAGTATTTCTTTCATATGATCCCTTAAACGTTTTCAACACAGGAATCGTATTTTCAATGGGGTCTTCATTTAAGTGTAAAGTTATGATGTACGATTGCTTGTCTCGAATATCTTCCAAAAGCATAATAAGTGCATTTACTGTTTGAATAAGGCCCTCAAAACATTACAGTCGCTTCTTAAACCCCAAGTGCTTCAAACTTCTTATCCATTCTCGATGTCATTTCAAGCTCTCGAATAAATTTTTTGTATATTCAGAAATGGAACATTTATTTGGATTTTCATCATAGGTTGTTCATCTTCAAACAAATTTTGCAGTATGAAGAGCAACCTCTTCCTCTTTTTCATCTTTAAAACATCCTAATTGAACTGCAGTATGGACAGCTGATGAAACCGTGTGACTAAATATACTTGCGTTGCTAGTTTAACATTCATTTTCTCAAAATTATTCGGCTTTATGTGTTAACATTGCAAGAATTTCACTACTGTCGAATTCATAAACTTTTATTTTATTTTCCAAGAGACTATTCCCTCAATTCCATCTTTAGATAATAAGCAGTTACGTATACTTAATTAATTGACAAATATCGTAAAAGGAATAAAGTTTTCTGTTGTTGGTATATAAAGGAGGTTTATGAATAGTACCTACGACCGAAAGTTTGTATGCAAGATTTAATGTTAAACGCTTGATCATATATCATTCCAAATCTTCAAATCCAATACGCAAAAGATTTTCTTAAATATCATAAAATTGCTTCCTATTCCGGTTATATCCGCGAATAATTATCAAAAGAATACTTGTCGCAATACCCTTTTTCTACCCAGCAGCCCTAAATTTTCGTTACCAAAAATTATATCATACTTAACGTTATACTCAATTTTTTTTTCATTAACATCTCATCAAATAAAAATGCATCTAATAGAGGGCAGAATGACACCCTAATTTAGCATGTCTTTGTATAAGGGTACGTTCACAACGAGGCAGGGCGAAGCGAGCCTAGGCAGTTGAGCCAGGCGAGAGGTGAAGATACATCTCTAGGTGTAGTGTTCACAACGAGGCGTTCAGTTTCCTGGTAAATAGCGCAGTGAGAGTGTTGAGAATTTAAGTACCTTGGTGCGTCCTTTCTTGAGGCTAACCAGTGCCTTCCCGTAGGAGAAGAGGTGACGCCGGGAGCTAGTTTCCTTTGCTTATTGAAACACTAGTTTTTTATGGTATTTTATTACAACTTTATTTTATTGTCTGGACAAGATTTGTATGGTGTTTAAACAAAACTTTACTTTCTTGTATACACTAATTTTGTATGGTATTTAAATAAAACTTTTTTTTCTTGTATACACAGTTTTGTGTGGTATTTAAATAAAACTTTACTTGATTGTCCTCACTTGCTTGTGGTCTATCCGAGTACCGAAAACTAACTCAACTAGAAAAGTCTTCTTGGATTTCGTCGTTGCTAAATTAAAGCCAAGAAATCAAACGCGCACTTGCTTTGTCAGCACAATTACTTGTGCGATAAAGCTTTTATATAACTCGCTGGTAATGTGAGATGAAGTTAGATATTTGCGCGTTCTTTAATTCAATGTTTATACTGAGGCTAATTTATGGCCAAAAACGCTATGTTTGCATTTCTTGCAAGGAGTGCTGACCAATTTGAAAGAAGAGTTATAATTTGGAATTTATGGGCGCATACAATGTATGGTTATGACGGCCGTGTTGGGTGGCATCATAACACCATCCCCCTTGGGAAAAGAAAATTCGTATGCTTGAAGAGTATGAGAATTTTCTTGAGAAAAATTCAAGTGAAGCAATATGCAATAACATGGTCCAAAATACATTTTTGTTACACATAAAAAAAATTTTAATATTATTATTTTTTCATTATATATGAGGTGTGGCAGAAAAGTAATGAGACTGATTTTTATTTACCAAAGTTTTTATTTTTTTTTTCAATCATCAATGCTATCCCCTTCAAAGTAGTTCCCTTGGGCAGCTACACACCGATGGAGACGTTGTTCCCACTGTTGGTAGAAGCACTGGAAGTCTTCGACCGGTATGGTCTTCAGCATGTCCGTCACACTCTTTTGGATGTTCTCTAAAGTGACATCCTTTGAGGACATTTTTAAGTTTAGGAAAAAGGGAAAAGTCACAGGGACTGTGGTCAGGTGAATATGGGGTGGGGAACCACAGGAATGCCTTTTGAGATCAAGAATTCTATTATTGAGAGGGCAGTGTGACATGGAACGTTGTCATGATGGAGCATCCATTTCACTGCAATGTCTGGTCTCACGCCAATGACCCTTTTTGTGAACCTTTCAAGGACGTCTGTTCAAATTTAATTGTTCATTCAACATTCTTAATGTTAAACGACGATCTGATCTCACAAGAGTGTTCACACGTTCGATATTTTCGTCGGTTTTCAAAGTTGAAGGCCTCTCTGATCTGTGTTCATCTTCAACGTGTTCTCTACCTTCCAAAAATGATTTGTGCCAGCGAAAAACTTGAGCTCGGATAAAGATGTTCCCCATAGGCCAGTTTTAACTTTTCAAATGTCACACTTGCCAATTCTCCAAGCTGAACACAAAATTTAATGGCACAACGTTGCTCCAAATTCCGCTGTTCCATTTTGCGTGACGCACCACCAAAATACAACTTCACTAATAGTAGTCACATAAATCACGTCGTTAACGGAAGGAGTGCAAACTTGCACTGAGCTATGGCAGTATCCTCCTAGACGTGCTCTATCAAGGACAACAGCGCAGAGTTGGCAGATCACTTGCAGTGTTGCCAGTCTCATTACTTTTCTGCCACACCCCGTATATATAAATATATATATATATATTTTTTTATAATATGGTTTTATAAATATTTTTTCTCTATAAGGGTTAGATTTTATTTTTAAATAACATAAACTAGAAAATTGTAATATCTATGAAATTTTAAAGAACTTTCCTCTTGTTTTTCTTTAGATGAGGTGAAAACAGTAAGGGTCAAAAATTAAGACATTTATGTTTCATGCACACTAGTATTATCTATTGTCATGGCATTACGTATAACTATAACTAAGTTATGAATTCTTTGAAAATATTTAATAACTATAATAAGACACTTGATAAAAATTGCAAAAGTTAATTAAGGTAAGACAAAGTGATTAAAATTAGGAGTTAGCTAATTTATTTAAATCATACAAATAATAGACATTCTTTTTCACATTATTATTTGAGCGTTTTATTTTTCCCTTTCCGGGTTTTTTTTTATCTTACTGTTAGTTTTAGAGTTCCTGGCTTGTCAGGTTTGCATTCTTCCATTTCAATTTCATGACTGTTGGTCGTCTCTGTACTTTCTTGGGTACTGTTATTTGTATTTTTATAGCAACAGTTCGTTTTCTTGCTACTTTATAACCAATTAGTGCCAGTAAAATAAATAGTATTATGTGAACTAAAGTGTAATGGTGTATGGTATGCCCATCTATAGGTTCTACATTTGCGTTCTGTTTCAGCGACACAATTTTTTTCGATAACTGGTCAAAGTCGTCATCCGACGTAAATTTCAATATGGCCATTTGGTTAGTTTTATTGTCTGCCTTAAATTCAAAAGAGTGTAGTACCTCAGAAATATTCAATGGTGGTCCAAAGAAATTTTTGATTTCACTTTTATCAACGCTATAAGCCTGAATTATCATGTCTTTCATGCGTACGTAACAATTTCCGGTTATTTCCAAAATACCGTTGCCGCTTAACGTGTGAGTAGCGACACGATCTTGGCAAATTACGTCAATTGTAGATATATTGCTAGTAGAATTTATCCATTTGTTAACTTGTGAAAACTGTATGCAAGAGATACTATGATTAAATTTACGCACATCGCAAGTGTTAGGTAAAGTGCCTTCTCTGAGGAATAGTTTTAATTCACATTGGTTACTTTTGGTATGGACGTTGAATATTGGGTGTATGATTCGGCATAGGAAAAGACTGTGGTCTTCTGTTAGACAGTTTCCTAGTTCTGCTGTATTCATATTATAGAAGTATTCTTTATCGTAGTCTATCATAAGGTAGTCCATAGATGGTTGTATCTACATGAAATTCTCTTGGAACCAAGTAGGGAATGAGATTATTTTGTAAAGCTGATATGTTTCCTTGAAATGCACTTTCAATTCGTATTATATTTTTGATTATATATAGTTGAGCTCATGTGACTTATCTTATAGATTGATAGCAGATTATTATTTTTCAGTTCTATTGGCAATCGAGTATTATTGGGAATTTCTTTTCGGATAGTGCCTAATAAGATTGCAAATTGTTCAGGTGAAAATATGGCGGGATGTGGTTTACCTTGGTGTGTGTCTGTAAACAGATCGACAATTGTATTAAGAGTACTCTGCAAGCGCAAGATCAGGAGTGTCGATAAAGAAATTAGTGATTCCAGTTGGGAATAAACATGACATTTGGAAGTATTTAGTCTGAGTTCTCCCAACACATATCTGATTGAATTGACTGTCATATTCATGAACCAGTACTGAGTTTTAAGTTATACGAAAGACTTTTTGAAGACATTTGCAGTCTCAATTTTAAATGTTTGATTTTTTTGCCATGGAGAGCAAATGATCTTCGTTTCGCTTAAGTTTAACTATTGGTCCATAATAGTATTTGGCATCGTCTTCATTTAATGTTCCAAATAACGTTTTACTGATAATTCCTATGGCGTCGAAGAGACCCCGTTTCTGTCGTGGTCTATCTTGCAAAAGTTTATTTTACTTACTTATGTCCAGCACTAAGTGGCTTATTTCTATCATAGTACCATTACAGGTCTGTAGTAGAAAAGGTTCATCATGCATGATGTCGCAGAGGTGGTTATATCTTTTACATGATCGGACAAATACGTCAGTACCGAACTTAAATTTTGCAGAACATAGTAGACAAAAACCTTCCACTCACGCGGGTAGAGTTCAACTCTACCTATGTCTTCGTAGTATATGCTTTGGTTCTGGTTTATTGGTGTTAAGATAATGCCTTCCCCAACTACTTTGGTTACAAGGCTCAATACCAGCGTCAACCAGATCATGGTCTGAAAATATATATATATATCTGCTAGTATCTACATGGAATGGATGTTAATGATTTAAGAATAAGACAGAAGGTATCAATGTGTGGTTGTTTATACTTAGACCCTCCAGGAACATGTGTTTGCAAGAAGAGACAAAAGGAAGGTAGTAAGAACTGCATTGCAGTTGCTGTATTCTTATGCATACTGTTTCTGATTAGTGCCTAATGATTTGGAAACTATTCAACTAATTGTTTCAAGTTATTATTATGAACGATTTGAAGTTTACCTTTCACACAAATGGTACTATTCTCATTTGAGTTTACCCCAGTGATCTCATAAGGTCCCTCCCATAAGTGCGAAAATTTGTTTTTAATTGTATGGTTCCTTATTAACATTTTATCTCTGACAGTGAAGTGTTTTAGTCGAGCGTTTCTGTCGTAATGCGTTTTTGATTGGAGTGTTTTTGTGAACATGTTTCTTTTGCCAGTGCGAATCCATGCTGCAAACGTGCTTTCAATTCATTAGCATATTTTCGTAATTATAGCATAGTTGGGGTGAGTGTTTCAGTACATTTGGGGTATTTACAGGATATCCATATTTTAATTCGTATGGAGTATACTTTGTACTACTATTAGGTATTATACTATATACGAACATGGCGTACGGTATCCAGGCGTCCCAAGTTAAAGGATTCTAGTTCACATAATGACGCAAGTACTCCGCCAACGTATGGTGGCTTTTTTCTAGGGCGCTGTTGGTTTGCGGATGGTACGGAGTGGTAGTTATTCCTTTAATTTTGAGTAATTTGCTACGGAAATTGGTTCCCTGTGAGCAACGACTCTAGTATGCCGTGTCGACACACTATATTTTCAACAAACTTAGTTGCAATTGTTAGAGCTTCTGCATTTTCAATCGGAAGTGATTCGGAGAATTTAGTCAGGTCCTCCTGAAATGTGAGGATGTACCTATTTCCAGAATGACTTATGGGTAATGGACCTACTATGCCCAATGCTATCCTTTCAAATGGTTTACTACTCATCGTTGCAATCCTCATTAGCACACGAGTTGATCTATCAAGTTTGTTCTTCTGGCAAGACTCGCATCCTCGTATGATATTTTTATATCTTTCACCATATTGGGCCAGTAATATTTTGACTGAATTCGTTTTAAGGTTCAAGATATAACTTGGTGATGTGTGATAATCATTCAATATTTTCGCTATATCTTCTTCTGTAAAATTAGGATATTCCAATATCGGTGTGCTTATTTATTTTTGTTTAAACAAGTTCAACCATTCATCACAGAATGCATCCCAGTGAAACTTAACGTTTTTCTTTAATAGTTTTATTAAAAGTTTTGCTATTTTGGCAAAGCTTAGAATAAAGCTTCGAAAGTATCCAGCAAAACCAAGGAACGATTTCACATATCTTTCCTTCTTCGGTGTTGCATATGACTTGACCACACTTATTTTAGAAGGGAGTAACCCCCGATTTCTGTTATTATATGTCCCAAATAGCATAATTCCTTTTTTTTTTTATAAAATAACATTTCTCAGGTTGGATTTTTAGTTTATGAATTTTTAAGCGATCTGGTACTTTAATTAGTTTTTTATTGTGATCTCGAAGACCGTATCTATGGATAACAATGTCGTCGACGTAAACAAAACAGTGGGTGCCATCCAAGTTGATTAGAACGTTATTCATTAGTCTTTGGAACGTTTCAGGCGTATTCTTTAGACCAAATGGCATTCTGTTTTATTCAAAATGTCCAGATGGCGTACTGAATACAGTATTTTCGTCTACCAGGATTTGATGAAATCCATTTGCCAAATCTAAGGTGTTAAAATATTTGCATCTGCCAACTGGTCCAATATATCCGTTATATTCGGAAGTGTATGTTCCAGTCCACATCATAATCATCATAATTATCATTATTATTATTATCAGTATAGTATAGTTAAATTTAAAGCGCTGTATAATATTTCATTTAAAATATCATTTCAATTGTTTTATATATATATATATATATATATATATATATTAAACTTGTATAACTTACAAATAGAGTACATTTGGGATTTAGCACTCAATTCTTACTTCTTCTCTCATTCAATTAGTTTCTTGTTTCAATTCAATTAATTGCTGTAATAGTGCACTGAACTCTGTAATTTAGACCATAAGAAGAGATTGGAGATCACGTCATTTGGCATCGAGGCTGGATGAAATAATGTACCCACAAGTCCGAGATTATTCTTGTTGTTTTTTTCTATTGCGAAGAGTATTTTCAAGTGAAAAAAGCGTATGCATCTCCCATGGTTACATCATTTAGCCTGCAGAAGTCTGCAACCACTCTCCATCGCATCTTACTGGAGATATCTGTTTTCTTCGGCACGAGGAGTAATGGCGAGTTCCATGGACTTCAGCTATGCGAAACGACACCATTCTCCAAGATTTCTTGTACTTGCCTATATATTTCTGTCTGTTGTGTTTCCGGCAATCTGTAAGGTCGTACGTGAGTTGAATTCTTATATGCCTGAGTTAATATCTTGTGTGTTATGGCATCTGTTGGGTTGACATGGTATCCCTCAAGGAGGAATATGTCGTTGTACTGACGGCATATCTCCCGAATAGAAGTTTCCTCTACGGAATTACAAAAATCCAACTTCAAAAGTATTTTAAGCCTCGATAAATGGTTCTTTAATTAATCCTGGTCTTTATCACCTTGAACAAAATTCAAGTTAGACAGTTCTTCCCATTCAAGACTCAGTTCATTTTGATTCAGTCTCACATTTTTCTCCGTAGAGTTAAGTAAAAAAATATTAGCTGTCTTATTTTGGGGTTTGATTATTGTAGCTGCCAAGTATACACCCAGCATGATTTGTTATTTATGCAACACTACCTCTTTATTGGTATTTATAGGAATTCTCGCGATTATTTCACACCTTGCGGGAATGTTAACAGTAGTGCTTTTTTCAGGGGAACTTATTTCCTTGCCACCTTTGATTGTATTTCCAGTCCTACCTGTCACGTTACTGAGCGCTCAAAGCAAGTAATGTATATATTCCCCAGTAGTCTGTAGATAATGGTCCAGGTTGGTAAAAGTATCAGCCTTGTAGGGTCTGATTAGCAGAGCAGAATCATCATAATTTATTGTACAGTAGTATTTTTTACGAAAGTCGTTCCTTATTATGCCATGATAGGCTAAATTAGCGTTTGGTTCTAGTACGTGAAATTTATGTTTAATATATAGAGATTGTTTTGCGTTAGGGAACAAAGGGATCCTTGGAATTTTCAAAAAGTTTAAGTTTATCCTCCCGATAGTGCAGAAATTGAACACTGATTGCTTGATTGCGAAGTTATAAACCCGGTTCTGAATTTAGTTTGTACAAGACTTATTTCAGAACCCGTGTCGACAAGCAACTTTAGCATAGGGTTTTCAAGCGGTAAATTTACTGTGACTACTACGTCAGTCACACTCAAGAATACTAGTATGTTTGGAAGTTGTTGTATTTCCTTTCGTTTAGTTTTACATGTTTTTATTTTTTTTGTACGTCGGCTGAGAATTGGGTCAGAAATGGAAAGCCGACTGTCTCTATTCGGGAATTCAGATTTCGCTTTTCTCTTTTATTGATCTTGATGACTAATATGAACGTTCGCCTGGTTGGGAACGTAGTTTACATTCCTACTTGGTTGCGAATTTGATGAACCAGAGCCTTCGCGCATCCTTCCTGGAGGTGCACTTCTGTCGGCATAGCTGGTTGAGGGGATTTGGTTCGATTGGTAACATTGAGGATCATTCCGGTAATATTTTGCATCCGTATTTCTATACTGGTTACGCTTAACCTGAAAGTGAGAGGAATTACCACTTTTAAGCGTGCAGTGTTCTATACCGTGATTCGGCTTTCTGCAGTACGCACAGGTTACGCGATAAGTTTCTCTTTTTATTCGCAGAGGGGGAGTTGAGGTGGGGCTACATTTCTGTCACATTTTTCCCCTGTATGCCCTTGTTTGTGGCATATTTGTCAGGTGGGAGCCTGTTGCCTATAGGAGCTACCCACATTGGAAGTAGGAAATAAATTTGGATGTTTTCCATTCGACATGAGTGTTCTAATACGTATGAAATCGCTTTCATTAAGCATGTTTCACCATGTGCTTTCAGAAGTAATTTCAGGTTTGGCTTCCCCAAATTATCTTTAAAAGTTTACACTGCTAGTTTTTGATTTTCGTCTACCAAAAACTTTCGTGCAGCTACATCTTCCACACTCGAGTACGTAGCAGTATCTGCTGTTAAAAATTACACCACTCTTTGGCCGAAATCTCCAACATTTTCTTTAAGGTTTTGATTCCCAGAAATTAGTTCATTATAAACAACAGTTCAAGGTTTACCCTCCTTAAAGCGGTCTTTCAATTCTTTGGAAAGCTCTGACCAAGAAGGGTGATCCTTGAATTGGACTATTTAAAAAGCAGGACCATCAAGTTTCGTTTTTATGGCATTCAGGAATTAGGCTTTGTCGGTTGCCGTTTTAGCGGTAAAAAATAGCAAATCATAACACTTTATAAACTTATCAAGGGCACTGGGACAAGACCGGAAATGTCTGCCAGACTTATTATTGCCTCCATTGTGATGTTATGTTCGATATCGGATACTTGTTCTGTATCTGATACATATTGTGTAACTGGTACTATGTCTGTAACTGATACTTGTTCTGCATCTGATACTTGTTCGGTATCTGATTCGTCGGTTGAAGATGATTCTTCATTAATGATACCAAACCGCACACGACTTCTGGTTGTTCTTGGTTCACCCAGTTTATTGACAAAAAGTAGCACTAATTATCCGAATACTATTCTTGTTGCAGTTTTGTAATTAAGGAGATATACGGAAAAGTAAAAACAGCTCGGAATTCTCCCGTGAAACGCAGACAACGACAAAACTAGTCAACCCCTTTAAATTTAATGCATGCAGATGTTCACATCAATACAAATATATAAACTTCATTTTATCATAATAATAGTAATAAAATCCTTCGATACAAACTTCGTGAAAACGAGTCATTCTACACTAGTCGAAACTAAGTACGAAAGTCTTATTGCTTTCATCTACTATCCAAGAAGTAGATCATATGCCATAATTCAATTTAAATCAGATAAATTAGCGTCGAGAAAACGAAATAAAACTACTCGCCGCGTAAGAGAAAATCAATCGCCATATATCTCCTTTTTTTTTTAGAACAAAACACTACTAAGGCCCTACTATGCTACCAGCCATACATACATATAACGATCTCTTTCACAAAATAAGCATGTGATAAGGATTTCAAAACTTCACACTAATTATAATTAATCACAATAAATACACCATGTATTACAGTTTAATCCTAAGATAATTGCGTGCACCTACACATGTAACCTATTTTTATGTATTTTTAGTGGAATAAGTTTAAAATAAAATAAAATTGATTGAAAGAGTTATAAAGATTTTTTTTTGATAAATAAATTCCGTCGGATTTCCACAAAAATTGTCCTGTACATGTATCGATGGTTGCTGAGTCGCTGTTAAATCTTTATAAGCGATGAGCAGATGGTTAACTTGCCAACAATTCCACTAATTAAATATGCTGATAGCTCCGCAAATTCAATGTTGATTATTCCAGAATTTTAATGATGAACGATGTTAATTCCAGAAATTTTAATGTTGAATGATGTTAATTCCAGTAATTTTAATGATGAATGATGTTAATTCCAGAATTCTAATGATGAACGATGTTAATTCCAGAAATTTTAATGATGAATGATGTTAATTCCAGAAATTTTAATTTCCTGAAATGGTGATCATCAGCTCAATAGTCAATTTATCTGACAGTACATAAAATGTTTGTTTATAATTTTAGTGTTGAGAATTTAAGGACCTCGGTGCGTCCCTTCTCGCGGCTCACCCGTGCTTTCCCGTACGATAAGAAGTGACGCCGGGAGCTAGTTTCCTTTGATTATTGAATACACTAGTTTTGTATGGTATTTTATTAAAACTTGGTTTTATTGTCTGGACTAGATTTGTATGGTGTTTAAACAAAACTTTACTTTCTTGTATACACTAATTTTGTATGGTATTTAAATAAAACTTTTTTTTCTTGTATACACAGTTTTGTGTGGTATTTAAATAAAACTTTCCTTGCTTGTCCTCCCTTGCTTGTGGTCTGTCCGAGTACCGAAAACTAACTCAACTAGAAAAGTCTTATTGGCTTTCGTCGTTAAAGCCAAGAAATCAAGCGCGCATTTGCTTTGTCAGCAGATTTATACTGAGGCTAATTTATGGCCAAAAATGCTATGTTTGCATTTCTTACATTTTGAAATATTAGGAATGCTGACCAATTTGAAAGAGGAGTTATAATTTGGAATTTATGTGCGCATACAATGTATGGTTATGAGGCCCGTATTGGGTGACATCATAAGAAGAGCATAAAGTATGTCATCAGATTCGGCAGTAGAATTTTTGTGTTTATCAAGTAGTGCAACTATATGGCATGGCATTTTTCACATAAGTGTACTTTCTGCAGTTTTGCTCGTAACTCCATAAATAACAAGCGATTAGAATTTGGGGAATTTGATTATCCACATATCTGAAGATGTACATTTGTACCGAGGCGTCCTTGGAAGCAAAAGAAGCGATTTAATTTAATTGTGCTTCGAAGAGAAGCAGTTATGGAATCACCTCCTTGTTAACAAAACAATCAAAAGCAAGGCAATCGAACAATATGCTATGACAAGAATGCATTCGAACACGATCTGTGCTCTCTCTATGATATAGGAACAGACACCACTGCCTGAGGAGGTGGTTTGCAGTTCTGCTTCCATTATCAATCGAAGAACTTCCAACAAAATGTATGGCATTCGTACTCGTCGGGAATTTTCCTATGACGTCACACATCTCTGATGCTCGCTCGTTATTTACAGTGTAGCTACGCTCAAAAAGAAATGGTTCCTACTGCTATACCGGCTGGATGTATTAGGTTAATTTCATTCATATGGATATATTTTTCCTATGATAGATTAACGCTGTATTTGTTTCGATTGGAGGTGTTTTTAATTGTGCTTCCATCAATTTCATGTACGTAGGCCGGTTAGGAAGCACCTTGGTTGTCGGAATGCAAATGTTTTTAAGCCGCACGGGCGAAAGAAAATTGTACATTCTGGAAGGGAATTTCAAGTTGGATAGGGGCACATTTCTTTAGAAAAGAGATGGCTTGAAATATGATATTGATGACAAAATCATACAGTCGGATCCAAACAAGCAAATGAGCAATTATAGATATTTTAATTTAGCTTATTTAAAATTTATTTGTTCCCGTCATGACGTAATCGCAAATCTGCTTTTTTGGCTATTTTGATCTGCCGTATTGATATGAAACTCAGGAAAATCAAATGCATATTCCGCTATTCTGTGAAATTCTTATCTATATTACTTTACCAATGTATATAAGATATTCGCGGTTCTTGTTTTTAAGAATCAGCTGGGATACGCAATAAACGTTTACTCCTAACATTGCTACATATGAAAAGCTTAATTTCTCAGTGTCATGAAGACGACGAATAATACTCTCTGTTAGATGGCGTTATATCTGATCCTCATCCTATTAATCCCGGTGTCCCCCAGGCCTCTGTTATTTCTCCGACTCTATTTCTAATCTTCATTAATGATCTGCTTTCCTTTACTTTCAATCCTATCCATAGCTTTGCTGATGAAAGTACCCTTGATTTCGCATACTCCTTTGACACCCTTGCGGATTTCAGAGGGAACGCCGCATGTGTTAAACGAGACTGCATGATTAGATCATTGAATAACGATCTTGACAATATTCTCGCTTGGGGCAAAGTGAGTCAAATTCAATGCATCTAAGACCCAAAGCTGTCTCATCTCATTAAAACAAGACCATCACTTAACCACTCCCGTTTCGTTTGATGGTGCATTAATTTCTGATTCACCGTCACTAAGCATTCTTGGCATTAATATTTCCAGTAAGTTAAGCTGGACAGATCACATCTTCTCGGTTGCCAAAGATGCATCAAAATGTCTTAGTTTTTTGAAAAGGTGTAAGAAATATTTCAGCCCATCAAATATAGCGCTCCTCTAAAAGTCCTACATCTGACCTAGAATGGAATACAATTCCCATATCTGGGCCGGGACTGGTCGCACAGCCTTAGCTTCATTGGATATTGTCCAAAAGAGAGCCTGCAAGCTCATTGGCGATGTGGCAATTACTCGACATATCGACTCGCTCGAGCACCGTCGCAATGTTGGATGCCTTTCGCTCCTTTATCGCTATATGCATGGCCAATGTTCTGATGAAATATCTAGTCTGATCCCTTGTAGAATAGTTCCTGCACGCAATACTCGCGCTGCATCCCGCGCTCATCCTTTTACCCTTCAAATTACCTTCGGCCGTACACTAAATTTCCGTGATGCTTTCTTATCCCGAACTGTGCGAATGTGGAACAGTCTACCATCTTCTGTCTCTCCTCCGGCATGCAACCTGCAAAAGTTTAAGGGCGACATACATCGGCACCTCAGCCGCTCTCCTCATATCCCTTAATGCTTTCCCTATCTCCTTCCTGCCACGCTGTACTTTGCATCATAGGGTATCCCCTGAGCTTGTCTTAATAATATAAAAAAAAAAAAAACGAATTTGAAATCTTACACTTTCGTATTTGACAGATTCTTTGAAATTTCATTTACAAAGCTTGCTCAGTACGTCAAAACACTCTATAGTATCTCTCCACCTTCGTTTTCGAAAAAACGAGAAATTTCAAATTTGTTTACAGCTTTGATTGGAAGGAACAGAGTGTATAATATTCAAGTATGTACATGTACATGTATATTCCGTTTGTTTTAATTTGAAAGCAAGGAAGTAAAAGCTGCAATTCATGCCTACTCTCACGTCCTCGATCGTGGGCTTACAGTTAAGAGCAGGGAAGACTAATCCACTAAGACCCTGCAGACAAACCGACCAGAATTGATCTATTGTGTCCTCTCCTAGAGTGGTTAAGTTATATCTATCACTTTTACGAGCTGGATATTACCCTTAGGGTTAGCTTGCAAACCCTATTTGGAGAGATGATTCGCCAATAATTTTCAACCTTAAAGTTGCAAGAACGGGATACTCACATATGATACTTTTCATGGCTTCATCTTCCTCTTCGCCCAGTCGACGCAGTTCACTGACTTTTACAGTTGCCTATTTTCTTCAAAAATTAACTCCTTGAGTACTTAAGCTATCGAGAAGGGTATAGATAATTTATTAGAACAGCTGTAAGAACATTTGAGGGCATGGTTATTTAACGCTTTTGTAAAATTATAACCTGATTGCTGGCCTTTCACCCAAGTCCACGGTACGCCACTGATGTACATACTGATACTCATAGATTCTTCCAGTATATGTGAATGAGTAAAAAACATTTCGAATATATCACAGAAAAAACCAATAAGAATATGCCAGATATCAAAATTAGTACGCTGCACCTCGCGAAAAAATGAAAACTTTCATTCTCGAGCGAGATATCTCGAGAAGTCTCCAATATCCCGTGGTACCACAGCGTTATACAGTGCAGCGTGCAATCATTTTATTTCCTAAACTCTTGATACATCCTTGTCTCACCTCGCTACGTTTTGTTGCCCACGTACGCTAAGGCAGGAGAGAGTAAAATTTTAGAGAAAGTTCCTCTTCTGTTTCAGATCAATTCGCTTTGTGAAAAATATTGTCCTAAGATAAATTACTTAACAAATTTATTTTTTCT
>CAWUPM010001334.1:0-68411 GCA_963924295.1 Dioctria rufipes
AAAATAATTTTTTATTGTCGCAAATTTTAAATTCGCCGAGGATTGCCTTTTCTATAGTAAATTTTTCAAAAAAAAAATATTTTACTGTCACAAATTTTAAATGTACAGAGGATTGCCTTTTCTATAGTAAATTTTTCAAAAAAATATTTTTTACTGTCACAAATTTTAAATACGCCGAGGATTACCTTTTCTATGGTGAATTTGTCAAAAAATAATTTTTTACTGTCGCAAATTTTAAATATACCGAGGATTGCCTTTTCTATAGTGAATTTTTCAAAAAATAATTTTTTATTATCGCAAATTTTAAATATACCGAGGATTGCCTTTTCTATAGTGAATTTTTCAAAAAATGATTTTTTACTGTCGCAAATTTTAAATACGCCTTTGGTTGCCCTTTCTATAGTTAATTTGTAAAAAAATGATTTTTTATTGTCGCAAATTTTAAATACGCCGAGGATTGCCTTTTCTAAAGTAAATTTTTCAAAAAATTATTTTTTACTGTCACAAATTTTAAATACGCCGAGGATTACCTTTTCTATAGTGAGTTTGTCAAAATATTAGTTTTTACAGTCGCAAATTTTAAATACGCCGAGGATTGCCCTTTCTATAGAGAATTTGTCAAAAAATAAAATTTTACTGTGGCAAATTTTAAATATACCGAGGATTGCCTTTTCTATAGTAAATTTTTCAAAAAATAATTTTTTACTGTCGCAAATTTTAAATACGCCGAGGATTGCCTTTTCTATAGTGAATTTGTCAAAATATTAGTTTTTACGGTCGCAAATTTTAAATACGCCGAGGATTGCCATTTCTATAGAGAATTTGTCAAAAAATAAAATTTTACTGTGGCAAATTTTAAATATACCGAGGATTGCCTTTTCTATAGTAAATTTTTCAAAAAATAATTTTTTACTGTCGCAAATTTTAAATACGCCGAGGATTGCCTTTTCTATAGTGAATTTGTCAAAATATTAGTTTTTACGGTCGCAAATTTTAAATACGCCGAGGATTGCCATTTCTATAGAGAATTTGTCAAAAAATAAAATTTTACTGTGGCAAATTTTAAATATACCGAAGATTGCCTTTTCTATAGTAAATTTTTCAAAAAATAATTTTTTACTGTCGCAAATTTTAAATACGCCGAGGATTGCCTTTTCTATAGTGAATTTGTCAAAATATTAGTTTTTGCGGTCGCAAATTTTAAATACGCCGAGGATTGCCATTTCTATAGAGAATTTGTCAAAAAATAAAATTTTACTGTGGCAAATTTTAAATATACCGAGGATTGCCTTTTCTATAGTAAATTTTTCAAAAAATTATTTTTTACTGTCACAAATTTTAAATACGCCGAGGATTACCTTTTCTGTGGTGAATTTGTCAAAAAACAATTTTTTACTGTCGCAAATTTTAAATACGCCGAGGATTGCCTTTTCTATAGTGAATTTGTCAAAAAATAATTTTTTACTATCGCAAATTTTAAATATACCGAGGATTGCCTTTTCTATAGTGAATTTTTCAAAAAATGATTTTTTACTGTCGCAAATTTTAAATACGCCTTTGGTTGCCCTTTCTATAGTTAATTTGTAAAAAAATAATTTTTTATTGTCGCAAATTTTAAATACGCCGAGGATTGCCTTTTCTAAAGTAAATTTTTCAAAAAATTATTTTTTGCTGTCGCAAATTTTAAATACGCCGAGGATTGCCTTTTCTATAGTGAATTTGTCAAAAAATAGTTTTTTACTGTCGCAAATTTTAAATATACCGAGGATTGCCTTTTCTATAGTGAATTTTTCAAAAAACGATTTTTTACTGTCGCAAATTTTAAATACGCCTTGGGTTGCCCTTTCTATACTGAATTTGTCAAATAATAAATTTTTACAGTGGCAAATTTTAAATATAACGATGACTGCCTTTTCTATAGTGAATTTTTCAAAAAATTATTTTTTGCTGTCGCAAATTTTAAATACGCCGAGGATTGCCTTTTCTATAGCAAATTTTTCAAAAAATAATTTTTACTGTCGCAAATTTTAACTACGCCGGGGATTGCATTTTCTATAGTGAATTTGTCAAAAAATATTTTTTACAGTCGAAAATTTTAAACACGCCGAGTATTGCCTTTTCTATAGTAAATTTATCAAAAAATAATTTTTTACTGTCGCAAATTTTAAATACGCCGAGGATTGCCTTTTCTTTAGTAAATTTTTCAAAATAATATTTTTTAATTTCGCAAATTTTGAATACGCCGAGGATTGCCTTTTCTATAGTGAATTTGTAAAAAAATAATTTTTTACTGTCGCAAATTTTAAATACGCCGAGGATTGCCTTTTCTATAGCGAATTTATCTAAAAATAATTGTTTACTGTCGAAAGTTTTAAATACGCCGAGGATTGCCTTTTCTATAGTGAATTTGTCAAACAATAATTTTTTACTGTCGCAAATTTTAAATACGCCGGGGATTGCCTTTTCTATAGTGAATTTGTCAAAAAATATTTTTTTACTGTCGCAAATTTTAAATATACCGAGGATTTAATTTTCTATAGTAAATTTTCAAAAAATAATTTTTTACTGTCGCAAATTTCAAATACGCCGAGGATTGCCATCTCTATAGTGAATTAGTCAAAAAATAATTTTTTACTGTCGCAAATTTTAAATATACCGAGGATTGCCTTTTCTATAGTGAATTTTTCAAAAAATAATTTTTTACTGTCGCAAATTTTAACTACGCCGGGGATTGCATTTTCTATAGTGAATTTGTCAAAAAATATTTTTTACAGTCGAAAATTTTAAACACGCCGAGTATTGCCTTTTCTATAGTAAATTTATCAAAAAATAATTTTTTACTGTCGCAAATTTTAAATACGCCGAGGATTGCCTTTTCTTTAGTAAATTTTTCAAAATAATATTTTTTAATTTCGCAAATTTTGAATACGCCGAGGATTGCCTTTTCTATAGTGAATTTGTAAAAAAATAATTTTTTACTGTCGCAAATTTTAAATACGCCGAGGATTGCCTTTTCTATAGCGAATTTATCAAAAAATAATTGTTTACTGTCGAAAGTTTCAAATACGCCGAGGATTGCCTTTTCTTTAGTGAATTTGTCAAAATAATATTTTTTACTGTCGCAAATTTTGAATACGCCGAGGATTGCCTTTTCTATAGTGAATTGGTCAAAATAATATTTTTTACTGTCGCAAATTTTAAATACGCCGAGGATTGCCTTTTCTATAGTGAATTTGTCAAAAAATAAATTTTTACAGTGGCAAATTTTAAATATACCGATGATTGCCTTTTCTATAGTGAATTTTTCAAAAAATAATTTTTTGCTGTCGCAAATTTCAAATACGCCGAGGATTGCCTTTTCTATAGTAAATTTTTCAAAACATAATTTTTTACTGTCGCAAATTTTAAATACGCCGCGGATTGCCTTTTCTATAGTGAATTTGTCAAACAATAATTTTTTACTGTCGCAAATTTTAAATACGCCGGGGATTGCCTTTTCTATAGTGAATTTGTCAAAAAATATTTTTTTACTGTCGCAAATTTTAAATATACCGAGGATTTAATTTTCTATAGTAAATTTTCAAAAAATAATTTTTTACTGTCGCAAATTTCAAATACGCCGAGGATTGCCATCTCTATAGTGAATTAGTCAAAAAATAATTTTTTACTGTCGCAAATTTTAAATATACCGAGGATTGCCTTTTCTATAGTGAATTTTTCAAAAAATAATTTTTTACTGTCGCAAATTTTAAATACGCCGAGGATTGCCTTTTCTTTAGTAAATTTGTCAAAATAATATTTTTTACTGTCGCAAATTTTAAATACGCCGAGGATTGCCTTTTCTTTAGTAAATTTGCAAAATAATATCTTTTACTTTCGCAAATTTTGAATACGCCGAGGATTGCCTTTTCTATAGTGAATTTGTAAAAAAATAATTTTTTACTGTCGCAAATTTTAAATACGCCGAGGATTGCCTTTTCTATAGCGAATTTATCAAAAAATAATTGTTTACTGTCGAAAATTTTAAATACGCCGAGGATTGCCTTTTCTTTAGTGAATTTGTCAAAATAATATTTTTTACTGTCGCAAATTTTGAATACGCCGAGGATTGCCTTTTCTATAGTGAATTGGTCAAAATAATATTTTTTACTGTCGCAAATTTCAAATACGCCGAGGATTGCCTTTTCTATAGTGAATTTATCAAAAAATAAATTTTTACAGTGGCAAATTTTAAATATACCGATGATTGCCTTTTCTATAGTGAATTTTTCAAAAAATAATTTTTTGCTGTCGCAAATTTCAAATACGCCGAGGATTGCCTTTTCTATAGTAAATTTTTCAAAACATAATTTTTTACTGTCGCAAATTTTAAATACGCCGCGGATTGCCTTTTCTATAGTGAATTTGTCAAACAATAATTTTTTACTGTCGCAAATTTTAAATACGCCGGGGATTGACTTTTCTATAGTGAATTTTTCAAAAAATTAGTTTTTGCTGCCGCAAATTTTAAATACGCCGAGGATTGCCTTTTCTATAGTGAATTTGTCAAAAAATAATTTTTTACTGTCGCAAATTTTAAATATACCGAGGATTGTCTTTTCTATAGTGAATTTTTCAAAAAATGATTTTTTACTTTCGCAAATTTTAAATACGCCTTTGGTTGCCCTTTCTATAGTTAATTTGTAAAAAAATAATTTTTTATTGTCGCAAATTTTAAATTCGCCGAGGATTGCCTTTTCTATAGTAAATTTTTCAAAAAAAAAATATTTTACTGTCACAAATTTTAAATATACCGAGGATTGCCTTTTCTATAGTGAATTTTTCAAAAAACGATTTTTTACTGTCGCAAATTTTAAATACGCCTTGGGTTGCCCTTTCTATACTGAATTTGTCAAATAATAAATTTTTACAGTGGCAAATTTTAAATATAACGATGATTGCCTTTTCTATAGTGAATTTTTCAAAAAGTAATTTTTGCTGTCGCAAATTTTAAATACGCCGAGGATTGCCTTTTCTATAGCAAATTTTTCAAAAAATAATTTTTACTGTCGCAAATTTTAAATATACCGAGGATTGCCTTTTCTATAGTGAATTTTTCAAAAAATGATTTTTTACTGTCGCAAATTTTAAATACGTCTTTGGTTGCCCTTTCTATAGTTAATTTGTAAAAAAATAATTTTTTATTGTCGCAAATTTTAAATTCGCCGAGGATTGCCTTTTCTATAGTAAATTTTTCAAAAAAAAAATATTTTACTGTCACAAATTTTAAATGTACAGAGGATTGCCTTTTCTATAATGAATTTTTCAAAAAATTATTTTTTACTCTCGAAAATTTTAAATACGCCGAGGATTGCCTTTTCAGTAGTAAATTTTTCAAAAAATAATTTTTTACTGTCTCAAATTTTAAATACGCCGAGGATTGCCTTTTCTAAAGTAAATTTTTCAAAAAATTATTTTTTGCTGTCGCAAATTTTAAATACGCCGAGGATTGCCTTTTCTATAGTAAATTTATTGAAAAATAATTTTTACTGTCGCAAGTTTTAACTACGCCGCGGATTGCATTTTCTATAGTGAACTTGTCAAAAAATAATTTTTTACAGTCGAAAATTTTAAACACGCCTAGTATTGCCTTTTCTATTGTAAATTTATCAAAAAATAATTTTTTACTGTCGCAAATTTTTAATACGCCGAGGGTTGTCTTTTCTTTAGTGAATTTGTCAAAATAATATTTTTTACTGTCGCAAATTTTGAATACGCCGAGGATTGCCTTTTCTATAGTGAATTTGTCAAAAAAAAAATATTTTACTGTCACAAATTTTAAATGTACAGAGGATTGCCTTTTCTATAGTAAATTTTTCAAAAAATTATTTTTTACTGTCACAAATTTTAAATACGCCGAGGATTACCTTTTCTATGGTGAATTTGTCAAAAAATAATTTTTTACTGTCGCAAATTTTAAATATACCGAGGATTGCCTTTTCTATAGTGAATTTTTCAAAAAATAATTTTTTACTGTCGCAAATTTTAAATACGCCGAGGATTGCCTTTTCTATAGTGAATTTGTCAAAATATTAGTTTTTACGGTCGCAAATTTTAAATACGCCGAGGATTGCCATTTCTATAGAGAATTTGTCAAAAAATAAAATTTTACTGTGGCAAATTTTAAATATACCGAGGATTGCCTTTTCTATAGTAAATTTTTCAAAAAATTATTTTTTACTGTCACAAATTTTAAATACGCCGAGGATTACCTTTTCTATGGTGAATTTGTCAAAAAATAATTTTTTACTGTCGCAAATTTTAAATACGCCGAGGATTGCCTTTTCTATAGTGAATTTGTCAAAAAATGATTTTTTACTGTCGCAAATTTTAAATACGCCTTTGGTTGCCCTTTCTATAGTTAATTTGTAAAAAAATAATTTTTTATTGTCGCAAATTTTAAATTCGCCGAGGATTGCCTTTTCTATAGTAAATTTTTCAAAAAAAAAATATTTTACTGTCACAAATTTTAAATGTACAGAGGATTGCCTTTTCTATAGTAAATTTTTCAAAAAATTATTTTTTACTGTCACAAATTTTAAATACGCCGAGGATTACCTTTTCTATGGTGAATTTGTCAAAAAATAATTTTTTACTGTCGCAAATTTTAAATATACCGAGGATTGCCTTTTCTATAGTGAATTTTTCAAAAAATAATTTTTTACTATCGCAAATTTTAAATATACCGAGGATTGCCTTTTCTATAGTGAATTTTTCAAAAAATGATTTTTTACTGTCGCAAATTTTAAATACGCCTTTGGTTGCCCTTTCTATAGTTAATTTGTAAAAAAATAATTTTTTATTGTCGCAAATTTTAAATACGCCGAGGATTGCCTTTTCTAAAGTAAATTTTTCAAAAAATTATTTTTTACTGTCACAAATTTTAAATACGCCGAGGATTACCTTTTCTATAGTGAGTTTGTCAAAATATTAGTTTTTACAGTCGCAAATTTTAAATACGCCGAGGATTGCCCTTTCTATAGAGAATTTGTCAAAAAATAAAATTTTACTGTGGCAAATTTTAAATATACCGAGGATTGCCTTTTCTATAGTAAATTTTTCAAAAAATAATTTTTTACTGTCGCAAATTTTAAATACGCCGAGGATTGCCTTTTCTATAGTGAATTTGTCAAAATATTAGTTTTTACGGTCGCAAATTTTAAATACGCCGAGGATTGCCATTTCTATAGAGAATTTGTCAAAAAATAAAATTTTACTGTGGCAAATTTTAAATATACCGAGGATTGCCTTTTCTATAGTAAATTTTTCAAAAAATAATTTTTTACTGTCGCAAATTTTAAATACGCCGAGGATTGCCTTTTCTATAGTGAATTTGTCAAAATATTAGTTTTTACGGTCGCAAATTTTAAATACGCCGAGGATTGCCATTTCTATAGAGAATTTGTCAAAAAATAAAATTTTACTGTGGCAAATTTTAAATATACCGAAGATTGCCTTTTCTATAGTAAATTTTTCAAAAAATAATTTTTTACTGTCGCAAATTTTAAATACGCCGAGGATTGCCTTTTCTATAGTGAATTTGTCAAAATATTAGTTTTTGCGGTCGCAAATTTTAAATACGCCGAGGATTGCCATTTCTATAGAGAATTTGTCAAAAAATAAAATTTTACTGTGGCAAATTTTAAATATACCGAGGATTGCCTTTTCTATAGTAAATTTTTCAAAAAATTATTTTTTACTGTCACAAATTTTAAATACGCCGAGGATTACCTTTTCTGTGGTGAATTTGTCAAAAAACAATTTTTTACTGTCGCAAATTTTAAATACGCCGAGGATTGCCTTTTCTATAGTGAATTTGTCAAAAAATAATTTTTTACTATCGCAAATTTTAAATATACCGAGGATTGCCTTTTCTATAGTGAATTTTTCAAAAAATGATTTTTTACTGTCGCAAATTTTAAATACGCCTTTGGTTGCCCTTTCTATAGTTAATTTGTAAAAAAATAATTTTTTATTGTCGCAAATTTTAAATACGCCGAGGATTGCCTTTTCTAAAGTAAATTTTTCAAAAAATTATTTTTTGCTGTCGCAAATTTTAAATACGCCGAGGATTGCCTTTTCTATAGTGAATTTGTCAAAAAATAGTTTTTTACTGTCGCAAATTTTAAATATACCGAGGATTGCCTTTTCTATAGTGAATTTTTCAAAAAACGATTTTTTACTGTCGCAAATTTTAAATACGCCTTGGGTTGCCCTTTCTATACTGAATTTGTCAAATAATAAATTTTTACAGTGGCAAATTTTAAATATAACGATGACTGCCTTTTCTATAGTGAATTTTTCAAAAAATTATTTTTTGCTGTCGCAAATTTTAAATACGCCGAGGATTGCCTTTTCTATAGCAAATTTTTCAAAAAATAATTTTTACTGTCGCAAATTTTAACTACGCCGGGGATTGCATTTTCTATAGTGAATTTGTCAAAAAATATTTTTTACAGTCGAAAATTTTAAACACGCCGAGTATTGCCTTTTCTATAGTAAATTTATCAAAAAATAATTTTTTACTGTCGCAAATTTTAAATACGCCGAGGATTGCCTTTTCTTTAGTAAATTTTTCAAAATAATATTTTTTAATTTCGCAAATTTTGAATACGCCGAGGATTGCCTTTTCTATAGTGAATTTGTAAAAAAATAATTTTTTACTGTCGCAAATTTTAAATACGCCGAGGATTGCCTTTTCTATAGCGAATTTATCAAAAAATAATTGTTTACTGTCGAAAGTTTTAAATACGCCGAGGATTGCCTTTTCTATAGTGAATTTGTCAAACAATAATTTTTTACTGTCGCAAATTTTAAATACGCCGGGGATTGCCTTTTCTATAGTGAATTTGTAAAAAAATATTTTTTTACTGTCGCAAATTTTAAATATACCGAGGATTTAATTTTCTATAGTAAATTTTCAAAAAATAATTTTTTACTGTCGCAAATTTCAAATACGCCGAGGATTGCCATCTCTATAGTGAATTAGTCAAAAAATAATTTTTTACTGTCGCAAATTTTAAATATACCGAGCATTGCCTTTTCTATAGTGAATTTTTCAAAAAATAATTTTTTACTGTCGCAAATTTTAACTACGCCGGGGATTGCATTTTCTATAGTGAATTTGTCAAAAAATATTTTTTACAGTCGAAAATTTTAAATACGCCGAGTATTGCCTTTTCTATAGTAAATTTATCAAAAAATAATTTTTTACTGTCGCAAATTTTAAATACGCCGAGGATTGCCTTTTCTTTAGTAAATTTTTCAAAATAATATTTTTTAATTTCGCAAATTTTGAATACGCCGAGGATTGCCTTTTCTATAGTGAATTTGTAAAAAAATAATTTTTTACTGTCGCAAATTTTAAATACGCCGAGGATTGCCTTTTCTATAGCGAATTTATCAAAAAATAATTGTTTACTGTCGAAAGTTTTAAATACGCCGAGGATTGCCTTTTCTTTAGTGAAT
Source organism: Dioctria rufipes (assembly GCA_963924295.1). Taxonomy (NCBI): domain Eukaryota; kingdom Metazoa; phylum Arthropoda; class Insecta; order Diptera; family Asilidae; genus Dioctria; species Dioctria rufipes. The sequence continues at coordinate 9,508 of CAWUPM010001334.1, forward strand.
TTGTCAAAATAATATTTTTTACTGTCGCAAATTTTGAATACGCCGAGGATTGCCTTTTCTATAGTGAATTGGTCAAAATAATATTTTTTACTGTCGCAAATTTTAAATACGCCGAGGATTGCCTTTTCTATAGTGAATTTGTCAAAAAATAAATTTTTACAGGGGCAAATTTTAAATATACCGATGATTGCCTTTTCTATAGTGAATTTTTCAAAAAATAATTTTTTGCCTTCGCAAATTTCAAATACGCCGAGGATTGCCTTTTCTATAGTAAATTTTTCAAAACATAATTTTTTACTGTCGCAAATTTTAAATACGCCGCGGATTGCCTTTTCTATAGTGAATTTGTCAAACAATAATTTTTTACTGTCGCAAATTTTAAATACGCCGGGGATTGCCTTTTCTATAGTGAATTTGTCAAAAAATATTTTTTTACTGTCGCAAATTTTAAATATACCGAGGATTTAATTTTCTATAGTAAATTTTCAAAAAATAATTTTTTACTGTCGCAAATTTCAAATACGCCGAGGATTGCCATCTCTATAGTGAATTAGTCAAAAAATAATTTTTTACTGTCGCAAATTTTAAATATACCGAGGATTGCCTTTTCTATAGTGAATTTTTCAAAAAATAATTTTTTACTGTCGCAAATTTTAAATACGCCGCGGATTGCCTTTTCTTTAGTAAATTTGTCAAAATAATATTTTTTACTGTCGCAAATTTTAAATACGCCGAGGATTGCCTTTTCTTTAGTAAGTTTGCAAAATAATATTTTTTACTTTCGCAAATTTTGAATACGCCGAGGATTGCCTTTTCTATAGTGAATTTGTAAAAAAATAATTTTTTACTGTCGCAAATTTTAAATACGCCGAGGATTGCCTTTTCTATAGCGAATTTATCAAAAAATAATTGTTTACTATCGAAAATTTTAAATACGCCGAGGATTGCCTTTTCTTTAGTGAATTTGTCAAAATAATATTTTTTACTGTCGCAAATTTTGAATACGCCGAGGATTGCCTTTTCTATAGTGAATTGGTCAAAATAATATTTTTTACTGTCGCAAATTTTAAATACGCCGAGGATTGCCTTTTCTATAGTGAATTTATCAAAAAATAAATTTTTACAGTGGCAAATTTTAAATATACCGATGATTGCCTTTTCTATAGTGAATTTTTCAAAAAATAATTTTTTGCTGTCCCAAATTTCAAATACGCCGAGGATTGCCTTTTCTATAGTAAATTTTTCAAAACATAATTTTTTACTGTCGCAAATTTTAAATACGCCGCGGATTGCCTTTTCTATAGTGAATTTGTCAAACAATAATTTTTTACTGTCGCAAATTTTAAATACGCCGGGGATTGACTTTTCTATAGTGAATTTTTCAAAAAATTAGTTTTTGCTGCCGCAAATTTTAAATACGCCGAGGATTGCCTTTTCTATAGTGAATTTGTCAAAAAATAATTTTTTACTGTCGCAAATTTTAAATATACCGAGGATTTTCTTTTCTATAGTGAATTTTTCAAAAAATGATTTTTTACTTTCGCAAATTTTAAATACGCCTTTGGTTGCCCTTTCTATAGTTAATTTGTAAAAAAATAATTTTTTATTGTCGCAAATTTTAAATTCGCCGAGGATTGCCTTTTCTATAGTAAATTTTTCAAAAAAAAAATATTTTACTGTCACAAATTTTAAATATACCGAGGATTGCCTTTTCTATAGTGAATTTTTCAAAAAACGATTTTTTACTGTCGCAAATTTTAAATACGCCTTGGGTTGCCCTTTCTATACTGAATTTGTCAAATAATAAATTTTTACAGTGGCAAATTTTAAATATAACGATGATTGCCTTTTCTATAGTGAATTTTTCAAAAAGTGATTTTTGCTGTCGCAAATTTTAAATACGCCGAGGATTGCCTTTTCTATAGCAAATTTTTCAAAAAATAATTTTTACTGTCGCAAATTTTAAATATACCGAGGATTGCCTTTTCTATAGTGAATTTTTCAAAAAATGATTTTTTACTGTCGCAAATTTTAAATACGTCTTTGGTTGCCCTTTCTATAGTTAATTTGTAAAAAAATAATTTTTTATTGTCGCAAATTTTAAATTCGCCGAGGATTGCCTTTTCTATAGTAAATTTTTCAAAAAAAAAATATTTTACTGTCACAAATTTTAAATGTACAGAGGATTGCCTTTTCTATAGTGAATTTTTCAAAAAATTATTTTTTACTCTCGAAAATTTTAAATACGCCGAGGATTGCCTTTTCAGTAGTAAATTTTTCAAAAAATAATTTTTTACTGTCTCAAATTTTAAATACGCCGAGGATTGCCTTTTCTAAAGTAAATTTTTCAAAAAATTATTTTTTGCTGTCGCAAATTTTAAATACGCCGAGGATTGCCTTTTCTATAGTAAATTTTTTGAAAAATAATTTTTACTGTCGCAAGTTTTAACTACGCCGCGGATTGCATTTTCTATAGTGAACTTGTCAAAAAATAATTTTTTACAGTCGAAAATTTTAAACACGCCGAGTATTGCCTTTTCTATTGTAAATTTATCAAAAAATAATTTTTTACTGTCGCAAATTTTTAATACGCCGAGGGTTGTCTTTTCTTTAGTGAATTTGTCAAAATAATATTTTTTACTGTCGCAAATTTTGAATACGCCGAGGATTGCCTTTTCTATAGTGAATTTGTCAAAAAATAATTTTTTACTGTCGCAAATTTTAAATATGTCGAGGATTGCCTTTTCTATAGTGAATTGGTCAAAATAATATTTTTTACTGTCGCAAATTTTAAATACGCCGAGGATTGCCTTTTCTATGGTGAATTTGTCAAAAAATAAATTTTTACAGTGGAAAATTTTAAATATACCGATGATTGCCTTTTCTAAAGTGAATTTTTCAAAAAATAATTTTTTGCTGTCGCAAATTTCAAATACGCCGAGGATTGCCTTTTCTATAGTAAATTTTTCAAAACATAATTTTTTACTGTCGCAAATTTTAAATACGCCGCGGATTGCCTTTTCTATAGTGAATTTGTCAAACAATAATTTTTTACTGTCGCAAATTTTAAATACGCCGGGGATTGCCTTTTCTATAGTGAATTTGTCAAAAAATATTTTTTTACTGTCGCAAATTTTAAATATACCGAGGATTTAATTTTCTATAGTATATTTTCAAAAAATAATTTTTTACTGTCGCAAATTTCAAATACGCCGAGGATTGCCATCTCTATAGTGAATTTGTCAAAAGATAATTTTTTACTGTCGCAAATTTTAAATATACCGAGGATTGCCTTTCTATAGTGAATTTTTCAAAAAATAATTTTTTACTGTCGCAAATTTTAAATACGCCGAGGATTGCCTTTTCTATAGCGAATTTATCAAAAAATAATTGTTTACTGTCGAAAATTTTAAATACGCCGAGGATTGCCTTTTCTTTAGTGAATTTGTCAAAATAATATTTTTTACTGTCGCAAATTTTGAATACGCCGAGGATTGCCTTTTCTATAGTGAATTGGTCAAAATAATATTTTTTACTGTCGCAAATTTTAAATACGCCGAGGATTGCCTTTTCTATAGTGAATTTGTCAAAAAATAAATTTTTACAGTGGCAAATTTTAAATATACCGATGATTGCCTTTTCTATAGTGAATTTTTCAAAAAATAATTTTTTGCTGTCGCAAATTTCAAATACGCCGAGGATTGCCCTTTCTATAGTAAATTTTTCAAAACATAATTTTTTACTGTCGCAAATTTGAAATACGCCGCGGATTGCCTTTTCTATAGTGAATTTGTCAAACAATAATTTTTTACTGTCGCAAATTTTAAATACGCCGGGGATTGCCTTTTATATAGTGAATTTGTCAAAATATTAGTTTTTACGGTCGCAAATTTTAAATACGCCGAGGATTGCCATTTCTATAGAGAATTTGTCAAAAAATAAAATTTTACTGTGGCAAATTTTAAATATACCGAGGATTGCCTTTTCTATAGTAAATTTTTCAAAAAATTATTTTTTACTGTCACAAATTTTAAATACGCCGAGGATTACCTTTTCTATAGTGAATTTGTTAAAATATTAGTTTTTACGGTCGCAAATTTTAAATACGCCGAGGATTGCCATTTCTATAGAGAATTTGTCAAAAAATAAAATTTTACTGTGGCAAATTTTAAATATACCGAGGATTGCCTTTTCTATAGTAAATTTTTCAAAAAATAATTTTTTACTGTCGCAAATTTTAAATACGCCGAGGATTGCCTTTTCTATAGTGAATTTGTCAAAAAATAAAATTTTACTGTCGCAAATTTTAAATATACCGAGGATTGCCTTTTCTATAGTAAATTTTTCAAAAAATTATTTTTTACTGTCACAAATTTTAAATACGCCGAGGATTGCCATCTCTATAGTGAATTAGTCAAAAAATAATTTTTTACTGTCGCAAATTTTAAATATACCGAGGATTTAATTTTCTATAGTAAATTTTCAAAAAATAATTTTTTACTGTCGCAAATTTCAAATACGCCGAGGATTGCCATCTCTATAGTGAATTAGTCAAAAAATAATTTTTTACTGTCGCAAATTTTAAATATACCGAGGATTGCCTTTTCTATAGTGAATTTTTCAAAAAATAATTTTTTACTGTCGCAAATTTTAAATACGCCGAGGATTGCCTTTTCTTTAGTAAATTTGTCAAAATAATATTTTTTACTGTCGCAAATTTTAAATACGCCGAGGATTGCCTTTTCTTTAGTAAGTTTGCAAAATAATATTTTTTACTTTCGCAAATTTTGAATACGCCGAGGATTGCCTTTTCTATAGTGAATTTGTAAAAAAATAATTTTTTACTGTCGCAAATTTTAAATACGCCGAGGATTGCCTTTTCTATAGCGAATTTATCAAAAAATAATTGTTTACTATCGAAAATTTTAAATACGCCGAGGATTGCCTTTTCTTTAGTGAATTTGTCAAAATAATATTTTTTACTGTCGCAAATTTTGAATACGCCGAGGATTGCCTTTTCTATAGTGAATTGGTCAAAATAATATTTTTTACTGTCGCAAATTTTAAATACGCCGAGGATTGCCTTTTCTATAGTGAATTTATCAAAAAATAAATTTTTACAGTGGCAAATTTTAAATATACCGATGATTGCCTTTTCTATAGTGAATTTTTCAAAAAATAATTTTTTGCTGTCCCAAATTTCAAATACGCCGAGGATTGCCTTTTCTATAGTAAATTTTTCAAAACATAATTTTTTACTGTCGCAAATTTTAAATACGCCGCGGATTGCCTTTTCTATAGTGAATTTGTCAAACAATAATTTTTTACTGTCGCAAATTTTAAATACGCCGGGGATTGACTTTTCTATAGTGAATTTTTCAAAAAATTAGTTTTTGCTGCCGCAAATTTTAAATACGCCGAGGATTGCCTTTTCTATAGTGAATTTGTCAAAAAATAATTTTTTACTGTCGCAAATTTTAAATATACCGAGGATTTTCTTTTCTATAGTGAATTTTTCAAAAAATGATTTTTTACTTTCGCAAATTTTAAATACGCCTTTGGTTGCCCTTTCTATAGTTAATTTGTAAAAAAATAATTTTTTATTGTCGCAAATTTTAAATTCGCCGAGGATTGCCTTTTCTATAGTAAATTTTTCAAAAAAAAAATATTTTACTGTCACAAATTTTAAATATACCGAGGATTGCCTTTTCTATAGTGAATTTTTCAAAAAACGATTTTTTACTGTCGCAAATTTTAAATACGCCTTGGGTTGCCCTTTCTATACTGAATTTTCCAAATAATAAATTTTTACAGTGGCAAATTTTAAATATAACGATGATTGCCTTTTCTATAGTGAATTTTTCAAAAAGTGATTTTTGCTGTCGCAAATTTTAAATACGCCGAGGATTGCCTTTTCTATAGCAAATTTTTCAAAAAATAATTTTTACTGTCGCAAATTTTAAATATACCGAGGATTGCCTTTTCTATAGTGAATTTTTCAAAAAATGATTTTTTACTGTCGCAAATTTTAAATACGTCTTTGGTTGCCCTTTCTATAGTTAATTTGTAAAAAAATAATTTTTTATTGTCGCAAATTTTAAATTCGCCGAGGATTGCCTTTTCTATAGTAAATTTTTCAAAAAAAAAATATTTTACTGTCACAAATTTTAAATGTACAGAGGATTGCCTTTTCTATAGTGAATTTTTCAAAAAATTATTTTTTACTCTCGAAAATTTTAAATACGCCGAGGATTGCCTTTTCAGTAGTAAATTTTTCAAAAAATAATTTTTTACTGTCTCAAATTTTAAATACGCCGAGGATTGCCTTTTCTAAAGTAAATTTTTCAAAAAATTATTTTTTGCTGTCGCAAATTTTAAATACGCCGAGGATTGCCTTTTCTATAGTAAATTTTTTGAAAAATAATTTTTACTGTCGCAAGTTTTAACTACGCCGCGGATTGCATTTTCTATAGTGAACTTGTCAAAAAATAATTTTTTACAGTCGAAAATTTTAAACACGCCGAGTATTGCCTTTTCTATTGTAAATTTATCAAAAAATAATTTTTTACTGTCGCAAATTTTTAATACGCCGAGGGTTGTCTTTTCTTTAGTGAATTTGTCAAAATAATATTTTTTACTGTCGCAAATTTTGAATACGCCGAGGATTGCCTTTTCTATAGTGAATTTGTCAAAAAATAATTTTTTACTGTCGCAAATTTTAAATATGTCGAGGATTGCCTTTTCTATAGTGAATTGGTCAAAATAATATTTTTTACTGTCGCAAATTTTAAATACGCCGAGGATTGCCTTTTCTATGGTGAATTTGTCAAAAAATAAATTTTTACAGTGGAAAATTTTAAATATACCGATGATTGCCTTTTCTAAAGTGAATTTTTCAAAAAATAATTTTTTGCTGTCGCAAATTTCAAATACGCCGAGGATTGCCTTTTCTATAGTAAATTTTTCAAAACATAATTTTTTACTGTCGCAAATTTTAAATACGCCGCGGATTGCCTTTTCTATAGTGAATTTGTCAAACAATAATTTTTTACTGTCGCAAATTTTAAATACGCCGGGGATTGCCTTTTCTATAGTGAATTTGTCAAAAAATATTTTTTTACTGTCGCAAATTTTAAATATACCGAGGATTTAATTTTCTATAGTATATTTTCAAAAAATAATTTTTTACTGTCGCAAATTTCAAATACGCCGAGGATTGCCATCTCTATAGTGAATTTGTCAAAAGATAATTTTTTACTGTCGCAAATTTTAAATATACCGAGGATTGCCTTTCTATAGTGAATTTTTCAAAAAATAATTTTTTACTGTCGCAAATTTTAAATACGCCGAGGATTGCCTTTTCTATAGCGAATTTATCAAAAAATAATTGTTTACTGTCGAAAATTTTAAATACGCCGAGGATTGCCTTTTCTTTAGTGAATTTGTCAAAATAATATTTTTTACTGTCGCAAATTTTGAATACGCCGAGGATTGCCTTTTCTATAGTGAATTGGTCAAAATAATATTTTTTACTGTCGCAAATTTTAAATACGCCGAGGATTGCCTTTTCTATAGTGAATTTGTCAAAAAATAAATTTTTACAGTGGCAAATTTTAAATATACCGATGATTGCCTTTTCTATAGTGAATTTTTCAAAAAATAATTTTTTGCTGTCGCAAATTTCAAATACGCCGAGGATTGCCCTTTCTATAGTAAATTTTTCAAAACATAATTTTTTACTGTCGCAAATTTGAAATACGCCGCGGATTGCCTTTTCTATAGTGAATTTGTCAAACAATAATTTTTTACTGTCGCAAATTTTAAATACGCCGGGGATTGCCTTTTATATAGTGAATTTGTCAAAATATTAGTTTTTACGGTCGCAAATTTTAAATACGCCGAGGATTGCCATTTCTATAGAGAATTTGTCAAAAAATAAAATTTTACTGTGGCAAATTTTAAATATACCGAGGATTGCCTTTTCTATAGTAAATTTTTCAAAAAATTATTTTTTACTGTCACAAATTTTAAATACGCCGAGGATTACCTTTTCTATAGTGAATTTGTTAAAATATTAGTTTTTACGGTCGCAAATTTTAAATACGCCGAGGATTGCCATTTCTATAGAGAATTTGTCAAAAAATAAAATTTTACTGTGGCAAATTTTAAATATACCGAGGATTGCCTTTTCTATAGTAAATTTTTCAAAAAATAATTTTTTACTGTCGCAAATTTTAAATACGCCGAGGATTGCCTTTTCTATAGTGAATTTGTCAAAAAATAAAATTTTACTGTCGCAAATTTTAAATATACCGAGGATTGCCTTTTCTATAGTAAATTTTTCAAAAAATTATTTTTTACTGTCACAAATTTTAAATACGCCGAGGATTACCTTTTCTATGGTGAATTTGTCAAAAAATAATTTTTTACTGTCGCAAATTTTAAATACACCGAGGATTGCCTTTTCTATAGTGAATTTGTCAAAAAATGATTTTTTACTGTCGCAAATTTTAAATACGCCTTTGGTTGCCCTTTCTATAGTTAATTTGTAAAAAAATAATTTTTTATTGTCGCAAATTTTAAATTCGCCGAGGATTGCCTCTTCTATAGTAAATTTTTCAAAAAAAAAAATATTTTACTGTCACAAATTTTAAATGTACAGAGGATTGCCTTTTCTATAGTAAATTTTTCAAAAAATTATTTTTTACTGTCACAAATTTTAAATACGCCGAGGATTACCTTTTCTATGGTGAATTTGTCAAAAAATAATTTTTTACTGTCGCAAATTTTAAATATACCGAGGATTGCCTTTTCTATAGTGAATTTTTCAAAAAATAATTTTTTACTATCGCAAATTTTAAATATACCGAGGATTGCCTTTTCTATAGTGAATTTTTCAAAAAATGATTTTTTACTGTCGCAAATTTTAAATACGCCTTTGGTTGCCCTTTCTATAGTTAATTTGTAAAAAAATAATTTTTTATTGTCGCAAATTTTAAATACGCCGAGGATTGCCTTTTCTAAAGTAAATTTTTCAAAAAATTATTTTTTACTGTCACAAATTTAAATACGCCGAGGATTACCTTTTCTATAGTGAGTTTGTCAAAATATTAGTTTTTACGGTCGCAAATTTTAAATACGCCGAGGATTGCCCTTTCTATAGAGAATTTGTCAAAAAATAAAATTTTACTGTGGCAAATTTTAAATATACCGAGGATTGCCTTTTCTATAGTAAATTTTTCAAAAAATAATTTTTTACTGTCGCAAATTTTAAATACGCCGAGGATTGCCTTTTCTATAGTGAATTTGTCAAAATATTAGTTTTTACGGTCGCAAATTTTAAATACGCCGAGGATTGCCATTTCTATAGAGAATTTGTCAAAAAATAAAATTTTACTGTGGCAAATTTTAAATATACCGAGGATTGCCTTTTCTATAGTAAATTTTTCAAAAAATAATTTTTTACTGTCGCAAATTTTAAATACGCCGAGGATTGCCTTTTCTATAGTGAATTTGTCAAAATATTAGTTTTTACGGTCGCAAATTTTAAATACGCCGAGGATTGCCATTTCTATAGAGAATTTGTCAAAAAATAAAATTTTACTGTGGCAAATTTTAAATATACCGAAGATTGCCTTTTCTATAGTAAATTTTTCAAAAAATAATTTTTTACTGTCGCAAATTTTAAATACGCCGAGGATTGCCTTTTCTATAGTGAATTTGTCAAAATATTAGTTTTTGCGGTCGCAAATTTTAAATACGCCGAGGATTGCCATTTCTATAGAGAATTTGTCAAAAAATAAAATTTTACTGTGGCAAATTTTAAATATACCGAGGATTGCCTTTTCTATAGTAAATTTTTCAAAAAATTATTTTTTACTGTCACAAATTTTAAATACGCCGAGGATTACCTTTTCTGTGGTGAATTTGTCAAAAAACAATTTTTTACTGTCGCAAATTTTAAATACGCCGAGGATTGCCTTTTCTATAGTGAATTTGTCAAAAAATAATTTTTTACTATCGCAAATTTTAAATATACCGAGGATTGCCTTTTCTATAGTGAATTTTTCAAAAAATGATTTTTTACTGTCGCAAATTTTAAATACGCCTTTGGTTGCCCTTTCTATAGTTAATTTGTAAAAAAATACTTTTTTATTGTCGCAAATTTTAAATACGCCGAGGATTGCCTTTTCTAAAGTAAATTTTTCAAAAAATTATTTTTTGCTGTCGCAAACTTTAAATACGCCGAGGATTGCCTTTTCTATAGTGAATTTGTCAAAAAATAGTTTTTTACTGTCGCAAATTTTAAATATACCGAGGATTGCCTTTTCTATAGTGAATTTTTCAAAAAACGATTTTTTACTGTCGCAAGTTTTAAATACGCCTTGGGTTGCCCTTTCTATACTGAATTTGTCAAATAATAAATTTTTACAGTGGCAAATTTTAAATATAACGATGACTGCCTTTTCTATAGTGAATTTTTCAAAAAATTATTTTTTGCTGTCGCAAATTTTAAATACGCCGAGGATTGCCTTTTCTATAGCAAATTTTTCAAAAAATAATTTTTACTGTCGCAAATTTTAACTACGCCGGGGATTGCATTTTCTATAGTGAATTTGTCAAAAAATATTTTTTACAGTCGAAAATTTTAAACACGCCGAGTATTGCCTTTTCTATAGTAAATTTATCAAAAAATAATTTTTTACTGTCGCAAATTTTAAATACGCCGAGGATTGCCTTTTCTTTAGTAAATTTGTCAAAATAATATTTTTTACTTTCGCAAATTTTGAATACGCCGAGGATTGCCTTTTCTATAGTGAATTTGTAAAAAAATAATGTTTTACTGTCGCAAATTTTAAATACGCCGAGGATTGCCTTTTCTATAGCGAATTTATCAAAAAATAATTGTTTACTGTCGCAAATTTTAAATACGCCATTGTTTGCCCTTTCTATAGTTAATTTGTAAAAAAATAATTTTTTATTGTCGCAAATTTTAAATACGCCGAGGATTGCCTTTTCTATAGTAAATTTTTCAAAAAAAAATATTTTACTGTCAAAAATTTTAAATATACAGAGGATTGGCTTTTCTATAGTGAATTTTTCAAAAAATTATTTTTTACTCTCGAAAATTTTAAATACGCCGAAATTGCCTTTTCTGTAGTAAATTTTTCAAAAATAATTTTTTACTGTTTCAAATTTTAAATACGCCGAGGATTGCCTTTTCTAAAGTAAATTTTTCAAAAAATTATTTTTTGCTGTCGCAAATTTTAAATACGCCGAGGATTGCCTTTTCTATAGTGAATTTGTCAAAAAATAGTTTTTTACTGTCGCAAATTTTAAATATACCGAGGATTGCCTTTTCTATAGTGAATTTTTCAAAAAACGATTTTTTACTGTCGCAAATTTTAAATACGCCTTGGGTTGCCCTTTCTATACTGAATTTGTCAAATAATAAATATTTTTACAGTGGCAAATTTTAAATATAACGATGATTGCCTTTTCTATAGTGAATTTTTCAAAAAATTATTTTTTGTTGTCGCAAATTTTAAATACGCCGAGGATTGCCTTTTCTATAGCAAATTTTTCAAAAAATAATTTTTACTGTCGCAAATTTTAACTACGCCGGGGATTGCATTTTCTATAGTGAATTTGTCAAAAATTATTTTTTACAGTCGAAAATTTTAAACACGCCGAGTATTGCCTTTTCTATAGTAAATTTATCAAAAAATAATTTTTCACTGTCGCAAATTTTAAATACGCCGAGGATTGCCTTTTCTTTAGTGAATTTGTCAAAATAATATTTTTTACTGTCGCAAATTTTGAATACGCCGAGGATTGCCTTTTCTATATTGAATTGGTCAAATAATAAATTTTTACAGTGGCAAATTTTAAATATAACGACGATTGCCTTTTCTATAGTGAATTTTTCAAAAAATTATTTTTTGCTGTCGCAAATTTTAAATATACCGAGGATTGCCTTTTCTATAGTGAATTTTTCAAAAAACGATTTTTTACTGTCGCAAATTTTAAATACGCCTTGGGTTGCCCTTTCTATACTGAATTTGTCAAATAATAAATTTTTACAGTGGCAAATTTTAAATATAACGATGATTGCCTTTTCTATAGTGAATTTTTCAAAAAATCATTTTTTGCTGTCGCAAATTTTAAATACGCCGAGGATTGCCTTTTCTATAGCAAATTTTTCAAAAAATAATTTTTACTGTCGCAAATTTTAACTACGCCGGGGATTGCATTTTCTATAGTGAATTTGTCAAAAAATATTTTTTACAGTCGAAAATTTTAAACACGCCGAGTATTGCCTTTTCTATAGTAAATTTATCAAAAAATAATTTTTTACTGTCGCAAATTTTAAATACGCCGAGGATTGCCTTTTCTTTAGTAAATTTGTCAAAATAATATTTTTTACTTTCGCAAATTTTGAATACGCCGAGGATTGCCTTTTCTATAGTGAATTTGTAAAAAAATAATTTTTTACTGTCGCAAATTTTAAATACGCCGAGGATTGCCTTTTCTATAGCGAATTTATCAAAAAATAATAGTTTACTGTCGAAAGTTTTAAATACGCCGAGGATTGCCTTTTCTTTAGTGAATTTGTCAAAATAATATTTTTTACTGTCGCAAATTTTGAATACGCCGAGGATTGCCTTTTCTATAGTGAATTGGTCAAAATAATATTTTTTACTGTCGCAAATTTTAAATACGCCGAGGATTGCCTTTTCTATAGTGAATTTGTCAAAAAATAAATTTTTACAGTGGCAAATTTTAAATATACCGATGATTGCCTTTTCTATAGTGAATTTTTCAAAAAATAATTTTTTGCTGTCGCAAATTTCAAATACGCCGAGGATTGCCTTTTCTATAGTAAATTTTTCAAAACATAATTTTTTGCTGTCGCAAATTTTAAGTACGCCGCTGATTGCCTTTTCTATAGTGAATTTGTCAAACAATAATTTTTTACTTTCGCAAATTTTAAATACGCCGGGGATTGCCTTTTCTATAGTGAATTTGTCAAAAAATATTTTTTTACTGTCGCAAATTTTAAATATACCGAGGATTTAATTTTCTATAGTAAATTTTCAAAAAATAGTTTTTTACTGTCGCAAATTTCAAATACGCCGAGGATTGCCATCTCTATAGTGAATTTGTCAAAAAATAATTTTTTACTGTCGCAAATTTTAAATATACCGAGGATTGCCTTTTCTATAGTGAATTTTTCAAAAAATAATTTTTTACTGTCGCAAATTTTAAATACGCCGAGGATTGCCTTTTCTTTAGTAAATTTGTCAAAATAATATTTTTTACTGTCGCAAATTTTAAATACGCCGAGGATAGCCTTTTCTTTAGTAAATTTGCAAAATAATATTTTTTACTTTCGCAAATTTTGAATACGCCGAGGATTGCCTTTTCTATAGTGAATTTGTAAAAAAATAATTTTTTACTGTCGCAAATTTTAAATACGCCGAGGATTGCCTTTTCTATAGCTAATTTATCAAAAAATAATTGTTTACTGTCGAAAATTTTAAATACGCCGAGGATTGCCTTTTCTTTAGTGAATTTGTCAAAATAATATTTTTTACTGTCGCAAATTTTGAATACGCCGAGGATTGCCTTTTCTATAGTGAATTGGTCAAAATAATATTTTTTACTGTCGCAAATTTTAAATACGCCGAGGATTGCCTTTTCTATAATGAATTTATCAAAAAATAAATTTTTACAGTGGCATATTTTAAATATACCGATGATTGCCTTTTCTATAGTGAATTTTTCAAAAAATAATTTTTTGCTGTCGCAAATTTCAAATACGCCGAGGATTGCCTTTTCTATAGTAAATTTTTCAAAACATAATTTTTTACTGCCGCAAATTTTAAATACGACGCGGATTGCCTTTTCTATTTTGAATTTGTCAAACAATAATTTTTTACTGTCGCAAATTTTAAATACGCCGGGGATTGCCTTTTCTATATTGAATTTTTCAAAAAATTAGTTTTTGCTGTCGCAAATTTTAAATACGCCGAGGATTGCCTTTTCTATAGTGAATTTGTCAAAAAATAATTTTTTACTGTCGCAAATTTTAAATATACCGAGGATTGCCTTTTCTATAGTGAATTTTTCAAAAAATGATTTTTTACTGTCGCAAATTTTAAATACGCCTTTGGTTGCCCTTTCTATAGTTAATTTGTAAAAAAATAATTTTTTATTGTCGCAAATTTTAAATTCGCCGAGGATTGCCTTTTCTATAGTAAATTTTTCAAAAAAAAAAATTTTTCTGTCACAAATTTTAAATATACCGAGGATTGCCTTTTCTATAGTGAATTTTTCAAAAAACGATTTTTTACTGTCGCAAATTTTAAATACGCCTTGGGTTGCCCTTTCTATACTGAATTTGTCAAATAATAAATTTTTACAGTGGCAAATTTTAAATATAACGATGATTGCCTTTTCTATAGTGAATTTTTCAAAAAATAATTTTTGCTGTCGCAAATTTTAAATACGCCGAGGATTGCCTTTTCTATAGCAAATTTTTCAAAAAATAATTTTTACTGTCGCAAATTTTAAATATATCGAGGATTGCCTTTTCTATAGTGAATTTTTCAAAAAATGATTTTTTACTGTCGCAAATTTTAAATACGCCTTTGGTTGCCCTTTCTATAGTTAATTTGTAAAAAAAATAATTTTTTATTGTCCCAAATTTTAAATTCGCCGAGGATTGCTTTTTCTATAGTAAATTTTTCAAAAAAAAAATATTTTACTGTCACAAATTTTAAATGTACAGAGGATTGCCTTTTCTATAGTGAATTTTTCAAAAAATTATTTTTTACTCTCGGAAATTTTAAATACGCCGAGGATTGCCTTTTCTGTAGTAAATTTTTCAAAAAATAATTTTTTACTGTCTCAAATTTTAAATACGCCGAGGATTGCCTTTTCTAAAGTAAATTTTTCAAAAAATTATTTTTTGCTGTCGCAAATTTTAAATACGCCGAGGATTGCCTTTTCTATAGTAAATTTTTCAAAAAAAAAATATTTTACTGTCAAAAATTTTAAATATACAGAGGATTGGCTTTTCTATAGTGAATTTTTCAAAAAATTATTTTTTACTCTCGAAAATTTTAAATACGCCGAGGATTGCCTTTTCTGTAGTAAATTTTTCAAAAAATAATTTTTTACTGTCTCAAATTTTAAATACGCCGAGGATTGCCTTTT
The DNA here is from genome assembly GCA_963924295.1 of Dioctria rufipes. Taxonomy (NCBI): domain Eukaryota; kingdom Metazoa; phylum Arthropoda; class Insecta; order Diptera; family Asilidae; genus Dioctria; species Dioctria rufipes. The sequence continues at coordinate 24,730 of CAWUPM010001334.1, forward strand.
CTAAAGTAAATTTTTCAAAAAATTATTTATTGCTGTCGCAAATTTTAAATACGCCGAGGATTGCCTTTTCTATAGTGAATTTGTCAAAAAATAGTTTTTTACTGTCGCAAATTTTAAATATACCGAGGATTGCCTTTTCTATAGTGAATTTTTCAAAAAACGATTTTTTACTGTCGCAAATTTTAAATACGCCTTGGGTTGCCCTTTCTATACTGAATTTGTCAAATAATAAATTTTTACAGTGGCAAATTTTAAATATAACGATGATTGCCTTTTCTATAGTGAATTTTTCAAAAAATTATTTTTTGCTGTCGCAAATTTTAAATACGCCGAGGATTGCCTTTTCTATAGCAAATTTTTCAAAAAATAATTTTTACTGTCGCAAATTTTAACTACGCCGGGGATTGCATTTTCTATAGTGAATTTGTCAAAAAATATTTTTTACAGTCGAAAATTTTAAACACGCCGAGTGTTGCCTTTTCTATAGTAAATTTATCAAAAAATAATTTTTTACTGTCGCAAATTTTAAATACGCCGAGGATTGCCTTTTCTTTAGTGAATTTGTCAAAATAATATTTTTTACTGTCGCAAATTTTGAATACGCCGAGGATTGCCTTTTCTATATTGAATTGCTCAAATAATAAGTTTTTACAGTGGCAAATTTTAAATATAACGATGATTGCCTTTTCTATAGTGAATTTTTCAAAAAATTATTTTTTGCTGTCGCAAATTTTAAATATACCGAGGATTCCCTTTTCTATAGTGAATTTTTCAAAAAACGATTTTTTACTGTCGCAAATTTTAAATACGCCTTGGGTTGCCCTTTCTATACTGAATTTGTCAAATAATAAATTTTTACAGTGGCAAATTTTAAATATAACGATGATTGCCTTTTCTATAGTGAATTTTTCAAAAAATTATTTTTTGCTGTCGCAAATTTTAAATACGCCGAGGATTGCCTTTTCTATAGCAAATTTTTCAAAAAATAATTTTTACTGTCGCAAATTTTAACTACGCCGGGGATTGCATTTTCTATAGTGAATTTGTCAAAAAATATTTTTTACAGTCGAAAATTTTAAACACGCCGAGTATTGCCTTTTCTATAGTAAATTTATCAAAAAATAATTTTTTATTGTCGCAAATTTTAAATACGCCGAGGATTTCCTTTTCTTTAGTAAATTTGTCAAAATAATATTTTTTACTTTCGCAAATTTTGAATACGCCGAGGATTGCCTTTTCTATAGTGAATTGGTAAAAAAATAATTTTTTACTGTCGCAAATTTTAAATACGCCGAGGATTGCCTTTTCTATAGCGAATTTATCAAAAAATAATTGTTTACTGTCGAAAGTTTTAAATACGCCGAGGATTGCCTTTTCTTTAGTGAATTTGTCAAAATAATATTTTTTACTGTCGCAAATTTTGAATACGCCGAGGATTGCCTTTTCTATAGTGAATTGGTCAAAATAATATTTTTTACTGTCGCAAATTTTAAATACGCCGAGGATTGCCTTTTCTATAGTGAATTTGTCAAAAAATAAATTTTTACAGTGGCAAATTTTAAATATACCGATGATTGCCTTTTCTATAGTGAATTTTTCAAAAAATAATTTTTTGCTCTCGCAAATTTCAAATACGCCGAGGATTGCCTTTTCTATAGTAAATTTTTCAAAACATAATTTTTTACTGTCGCAAATTTTAAATACGCCGCGGTTTGCCTTTTCTATAGTGAATTTGTCAAACAATAATTTTTTACTGTCGCAAATTTTAAATACGCCGGGGATTGCCTTTTCTATAGTGAATTTGTCAAAAAATATTTTTTTACTGTCGCAAATTTTAAATATACCGAGGATTTAATTTTCTATAGTAAATTTTCAAAAAATAATTTTTTACTGTCGCAAATTTCAAATACGCCGAGGATTTCCATCTCTATAGTGAATTTGTCAAAAAATAATTTTTTACTGTCGCAAATTTTAAATATACCGAGGATTGCCTTTTCTATAGTGAATTTTTCAAAAAATATTTTTTTACTGTCGCAAATTTTAAATACGCCGAGGATTGCCTTTTCTTTGGTAAATTTGTCAAAATAATATTTTTTACTGTCGCAAATTTTAAATACGCCGAGATTTGCCTTTTCTTTAGTAAATTTGCAAAATAATATTTTTTACTTTCGCAAATTTTGAATACGCCGAGGATTGCCTTTTCTATAGTGAATTTGTAAAAAAATAATTTTTTACTGTCGCAAATTTTAAATACGCCGAGGATTGCCTTTTCTATAGCGAATTTATCAAAAAATAATTGTTTACTGTCGAAAATTTTAAATACGCCGAGGATTGCCTTTTCTTTAGTGAATTTGTCAAAATAATATTTTTTACTGTCGCAAATTTTGAATACGCCGAGGATTGCCTTTTCTATAGTGAATTGGTCAAAATAATATTTTTTACTGTCGCAAATTTTAAATACGCCGAGGATTGCCTTTTCTATAGTGAATTTATCAAAAAATAAATTTTTACAGTAGCAAATTTTAAATATACCGATGATTGCCTTTTCTATAGTGAATTTTTCAAAAAATAATTTTTTGCTGTCGCAAATTTCAAATACGCCGAGGATTGCCTTTTCTATAGTAAATTTTTCAAAACATAATTTTTTACTGTCGCAAATTTTAAATACGCCGCGGATTGCCTTTTCTATAGTGAATTTGTCAAACAATAATTTTTTACTGTCGCAAATTTTAAATACGCCGGGGATTGCCTTTTCTATAGTGAATTTTTCAAAAAATTAGTTTTTGCTGTCGCAAATTTTAAATACGCCGAGGATTGCCTTTTCTATAGTGAATTTGTCAAAAAATAATTTTTTACTGTCGCAAATTTTAAATATACCGAGGATTGCCTTTTCTATAGTGAATTTTTCAAAAACTGATTTTTTACTGTCGCAAAGTTTAAATACGACTTTGGTTGCCCTTTCTATAGTTAATTTGTAAAAAAATAATTTTTTATTGTCGCAAATTTTAAATTCGCCGAGGATTGCCTTTTCTATAGTAAGTTTTTCAAGAAAAAAATATTTTATTGTCACAAATTTTAAATATACCGAGGATTGCATTTTCTATAGTGAATTTTTCAAAAAACGATTTGTTACTGTCGCAAATTTTAAATACGCCTTGGGTTGCCCTTTCTATACTGAATTTGTCAAATAATAAATTTTTACAGTGGCAAATTTTAAATATAACGATGATTGCCTTTTCTATAGTGAATTTTTCAAAAAATAATTTTTGCTGTCGCAAATTTTAAATACGCCGAGGATTGCCTTTTCTATAGCAAATTTTTCAAAAAATAATTTTTACTGTCGCAAATTTTAAATATACCGAGGATTGCCTTTTCTATAGTGAATTTTTCAAAAAATGACTTTTTACTGTCGCAAATTTTAAATACGCCTTTGGTTGCCCTTTCTATAGTTAATTTGTAAAAAAAATAATTTTTTATTGTCGCAAATTTTAAATTCGCCGAGGATTGCCTTTTCTATAGCAAATTTTTCAAAAAAAAAAATATTTTACTGTCACAAATTTTAAATGTACAGAGGATTGCCTTTTCTATAGTGAATTTTTCAAAAAATTATTTTTTACTCTCGAAAATTTTAAATACGCCGAGGATTGCCTTTTCTGTAGTAAATTTTTCAAAAAATAATTTTTTACTGTCTCAAATTTTAAATACGCCGAGGATTGCCTTTTCTAAAGTAAATTTTTCAAAAAATTATTTTTTGCTGTCGCAAATTTTAAATACGCCGAGGATTGCCTTTTCTATAGTAAATTTTTCGAAAAATAATTTTTACTGTCGCAAGTTTTAACTACGCCGCGGATTGCATTTTCTATAGTGAACTTGTCAAAAAATAATTTTTTACAGTCGAAAATTTTAAACACGTCGAGTATTGCCTTTTCTATTGTAAATTTATCAAAAAATAATTTTTTACTGTCGCAAATTTTTAATACGCCGAGGGTTGCCTTTTCTTTAGTGAATTTGTCAAAATAATATTTTTTACTGTCGCAAATTTTGAATACGCCGAGGATTGCCTTTTCTATAGTGAATTTGTCAAAAAATAATTTTTTTACTGTCGCAAATTTTAAATATGTCGAGGATTGCCTTTTCTGTAGTGAATTGGTCAAAATAATATTTTTTACTGTCGCAAATTTTAAATGCGCCGAGGATTGCCTTTTCTATAGTGAATTTGTCAAAAAATAAATTTTTACAGTGGCAAATTTTAAATATACCGATGATTGCCTTTTCTAAAGTGAATTTTTCAAAAAATAATTTTTTGCTGTCGCAAATTTCAAATACGCCGAGGATTGCCTTTTCTATAGTAAATTTTTCAACACATAATTTTTTACTGTCGCAAATTTTAAATACGCCGCGGATTGCCTTTTCTATAGTGAATTTGTCAAACAATAATTTTTTACTGTCGCAAATTTTAAATACGCCGGGGATTGCCTTTTCTAAAGTGAATTTGTCAAAAAATATTTTTTTACTGTCGCAAATTTTAAATATACCGAGGATTTAATTTTCTATAGTATATTTTCAAAAAATAATTTTTTACTGTCGCAAATTTCAAATACGCCGAGGATTGCCATCTCTATTGTGAATTTGTCAAAAAATTATTTTTTACTGTCGCAAATTTTAAATATACCGAGGATTGCCTTTTCTATAGTGAATTTTTCAAAAAATAATTTTTTACTGTTGCAAATTTTAAATACGCCGAGGATTGCCTTTTCTATAGCGAATTTATCAAAAAATAATTGTTTACTGTCGAAAATTTTAAATACGCCGAGGATTGCCTTTTCTTTAGTGAATTTGTCAAAATAATATTTTTTACTGTCGCATATTTTGAATACGCCGAGGATTGCCTTTTCTATAGTGAATTGGTCAAAATAATATTTTTTACTGTCGCAAATTTTAAATACGCCGAGGATTGCCTTTTCTATAGTGAATTTGTCAAAAAATAAATATTTACAGTGGCAAATTTTAAATATACCGATGATTGCCTTTTCTATAGTGCATTTTTCAAAAAATAATTTTTTGCTGTCGCAAATTTCAAATACGCCGAGGATTGCCTTTTCTATAGTAAATTTTTCAAAACATAATTTTTTACTGTCGCAAATTTTAAATACGCCGCGGATTGCCTTTTCTATAGTGAATTTGTCAAACAATAATTTTTTACTGTCGCAAATTTTAAATACGCCGGGGATTGCCTTTTATATAGTGAATTTGTCAAAATATTAGTTTTTACGGTCGCAAATTTTAAATATGCCGAGGATTGCCATTTCTATAGAGAATTTGTCAAAAAATAAAATTTTACTGTGGCAAATTTTAAATATACCGAGGATTGCCTTTTCTATAGTAAATTTTTCTAAAAATTATTTTTTACTGTCACAAATTTTAAATACGCCGAGGATTACCTTTTCTATAGTGAATTTGTCAAAATATTAGTTTTTACGGTCGCAAATTTTAAATACGCCGAGGATTGCCATTTCTATAGAGAATTTGTCAAAAAATAAAATTTTACTGTGGCAAATTTTAAATATACCGAGGATTGCCTTTTCTATAGTAAATTTTTCAAAAAATAATTTTTTACTGTCGCAAATTTTAAATACGCCGAGGATTGCCTTTTCTATAGTGAATTTGTCAAAATATTAGTTTTTACGGTCGCAAATTTTAAATACGCCGAGGATTGCCTTTTCTATAGAGAATTTGTCAAAAAATAAAATTTTACTGTGGCAAATTTTAAATATACCGAGGATTGCCTTTTCTACAGTAAATTTTTCAAAAAATTATTTTTTACTGTCACAAATTTTAAATACGCCGAGGATTACCTTTTCTATGGTGAATTTGTCAAAAAATAATTTTTTACTGTCGCAAATTTTAAATACGCCGAGGATTGCCTTTTCTATAGTGAATTTGTCAAAATATTAGTTTTTACGGTCGCAAATTTTAAATACGCCGAGGATTGCCATTTCTATAGAGAATTTGTCAAAAAATAAAATTTTACTGTGGCAAATTTTAAATATACCGAGGATTGCCTTTTCTATAGTAAATTTTTCAAAAAATAATTTTTTACTGTCGCAAATTTTAAATACGCCGAGGATTGCCTTTTCTATAGTGAATTTGTCAAAATATTAGTTTTTACGGTCGCAAATTTTAAATACGCCGAGGATTGCCATTTCTATAGAGAATTTGTCAAAAAATAAAATTTTACTGTGGCAAATTTTAAATATACCGAGTATTGCCTTTTCTATAGTAAATTTTTCAAAAAATAATTTTTTACTGTCGCAAATTTTAAATACGCCGAGGATTGCCTTTTCTATAGTGAATTTGTCAAAATATTAGTTTTTACGGTCGCAAATTTTAAATACGCCGAGGATTGCCATTTCTATAGAGAATTTGTCAAAAAATAAAATTTTACTGTGGCAAATTTTAAATATACCGAGGATTGCCTTTTCTATAGTAAATTTTTCAAAAAATTATTTTTTACTGTCACAAATTTTAAATACGCCGAGGATTACCTTTTCTATGGTGAATTTGTCAAAAAATAATTTTTTACTGTCGCAAATTTTAAATACGCCGAGGATTGCCTTTTCTATAGTGAATTTGTCAAAAAATAATTTTTTACTATCGCAAATTTTAAATATACCGAGGATTGCCTTTTCTATAGTGAATTTTTCAAAAAATGATTTTTTACTGTCGCAAATTTTAAATACGCCTTTGGTTGCCCTTTCTATAGTTAATTTGTAAAAAAATAATTTTTTATTGTCGCAAATTTTAAATACGCCGAGGATTGCCTTTTCTAAAGTAAATTTTTCAAAAAATTATTTTTTGCTGTCGCAAATTTTAAATACGCCGAGGATTGCCTTTTCTATAGTGAATTTGTCAAAAAATAGTTTTTTACTGTCGCAAATTTTAAATATACCGAGGATTGCCTTTTCTATAGTGAATTTTTCAAAAAACGATTTTTTACTGTCGCAAATTTTAAATACGCCTTGGGTTGCCCTTTCTATACTGAATTTGTCAAATAATAAATTTTTACAGTGGCAAATTTTAAATATAACGATGATTGCCTTTTCTATAGTGAATTTTTCAAAAAATTATTTTTTGCTGTCGCAAATTTTAAATACGCCGAGGATTGCCTTTTCTATAGCAAATTTTTCAAAAAATAATTTTTACTGTCGCAAATTTTAACTACGCCGGGGATTGCATTTTCTATAGTGAATTTGTCAAAAAATATTTTTTACAGTCGAAAATTTTAAACACGCCGAGTATTGCCTTTTCTATAGTAAATTTATCAAAAAATAATTTTTTACTGTCGCAAATTTTAAATACGCCGAGGATTGCCTTTTCTTTAGTAAATTTGTCAAAATAATATTTTTTACTTTCGCAAATTTTGAATACGCCGAGGATTGCCTTTTCTATAGTGAATTTGTAAAAAATAATTTTTTACTGTCGCAAATTTTAAATACGCCGAGGATTGCCTTTTCTATAGCGAATTTATCAAAAAATAATTGTTTACTGTCGCAAATTTTAAATACGCCTTTGTTTGCCCTTTCTATAGTTAATTTGTAAAAAAATAATTTTTTATTGTCGCAAATTTTAAATACGCCGAGGATTGCCTTTTCTATAGTGAATTTGTCAAAATATTAGTTTTTACGGTCGCAAATTTTAAATACGCCGAGGATTGCCATTTCTATAGAGAATTTGTCAAAAAATAAAATTTTACTGTGGCAAATTTTAAATATACCGAGGATTGCCTTTTCTATAGTAAATTTTTCAAAAAATTATTTTTTACTGTCACAAATTTTAAATACGCCGAGGATTACCTTTTCTATGGTGAATTTGTCAAAAAATAATTTTTTACTGTCGCAAATTTTAAATACGCCGAGGATTGCCTTTTCTATAGTGAATTTGTCAAAAAATAATTTTTTACTATCGCAAATTTTAAATATACCGAGGATTGCCTTTTCTATAGTGAATTTTTCAAAAAATGATTTTTTACTGTCGCAAATTTTAAATACGCCTTTGGTTGCCCTTTCTATAGTTAATTTGTAAAAAAATAATTTTTTATTGTCGCAAATTTTAAATACGCCGAGGATTGCCTTTTCTAAAGTAAATTTTTTCAAAAAATTATTTTTTGCTGTCGCAAATTTTAAATACGCCGAGGATTGCCTTTTCTATAGTGAATTTGTCAAAAAATAGTTTTTTACTGTCGCAAATTTTAAATATACCGAGGATTGCCTTTTCTATAGTGAATTTTTCAATAAACGATTTTTTACTGTCGCAAATTTTAAATACGCCTTGGGTTGCCCTTTCTATACTGTTTGTCAAATAATAAATTTTTACAGTGGCAAATTTTAAATATAACGATGATTGCCTTTTCTATAGTGAATTTTTCAAAAAATTATTTTTTGCTGTCGCAAATTTTAAATACGCCGAGGATTGCCTTTTCTATAGCAAATTTTTCAAAAAATAATTTTTACTGTCGCAAATTTTAACTACGCCGGGGATTGCATTTTCTATAGTGAATTTGTCAAAAAATATTTTTTACAGTCGAAAATTTTAAACACGCCGAGTATTGCCTTTCCTATAGTAAATTTATCAGAAAATAATTTTTTACTGTCGCAAATTTTAAATACGCCGAGGATTGCCTTTTCTTTAGTGAATTTGTCAAAATAATATTTTTTACTGTCGCAAATTTTGAATACGCCGAGGATTGCCTTTTCTATATTGAATTGGTCAAATAATAAATTTTTAAAGTGGCAAATTTTAAATATAACGATGATTGCCTTTTCTATAGTGAATTTTTCAAAAAATTATTTTTTGCTGTCGCAAATTTTAAATATACCGAGGATTGCCTTTTCTATAGTAAATTTTTCAAAAAATAATTTTTTACTGTCGCAAATTTTAAATACGCCGAGGATTGCCTTTTCTATAGTGAATTTGTCAAAATATTAGTTTTTACGGTCGCAAATTTTAAATACGCCGAGGATTGCCATTTCTATAGAGAATTTGTCAAAAATAAAATTTTACTGTGGCAAATTTTAAATATACCGAGGATTGCCTTTTCTATAGTAAATTTTTCAAAAAATTATTTTTTACTGTCACAAATTTTAAATACGCCGAGGATTACCTTTTCTATGGTGAATTTGTCAAAAAATAATTTTTTACTGTCGCAAATTTTAAATACGCCGAGGATTGCCTTTTCTATAGTGAATTTGTCAAAAAATAATTTTTTACTATCGCAAATTTTAAATATACCGAGGATTGCCTTTTCTATAGTGAATTTTTCAAAAATTGATTTTTTACTGTCGCAAATTTTAAATACGCCTTTGGTTGCCCTTTCTATAGTTAATTTGTAAAAAAATAATTTTTTATTGTCGCAAATTTTAAATACGCCGAGGATTGCCTTTTCTAAAGTAAATTTTTCAAAAAATTATTTTTTGCTGTCGCAAATTTTAAATACGCCGAGGATTGCCTTTTCTATAGTGAATTTGTCAAAAAATAGTTTTTTACTGTCGCAAATTTTAAATATACCGAGGATTGCCTTTTCTATAGTGAATTTTTCAAAAAACGATTTTTTACTGTCGCAAATTTTAAATACGCCTTGGGTTGCCCTTTCTATACTGAATTTGTCAAATAATAAATTTTTACAGTGGCAAATTTTAAATATAACGATGATTGCCTTTTCTATAGTGAATTTTTCAAAAAATTATTTTTTGCTGTCGCAAATTTTAAATACGCCGAGGATTGCCTTTTCTATAGCAAATTTTTCAAAAAATAATTTTTACTGTCGCAAATTTTAACTACGCCGGGGATTGCATTTTCTATAGTGAATTTGTCAAAAAATATTTTTTACAGTCGAAAATTTTAAACACGCCGAGTATTGCCTTTTCTATAGTAAATTTATCAAAAAATAATTTTTTACTGTCGCAAATTTTAAATACGCCGAGGATTGCCTTTTCTTTAGTAAATTTGTCAAAATAATATTTTTTACTTTCGCAAATTTTGAATACGCCGAGGATTGCCTTTTCTATAGTGAATTTGTAAAAAATAATTTTTTACTGTCGCAAATTTTAAATACGCCGAGGATTGCCTTTTCTATAGCGAATTTATCAAAAAATAATTGTTTACTGTCGCAAATTTTAAATACGCCTTTGTTTGCCCTTTCTATAGTTAATTTGTAAAAAAATAATTTTTTATTGTCGCAAATTTTAAATACGCCGAGGATTGCCTTTTCTATAGTGAATTTGTCAAAATATTAGTTTTTACGGTCGCAAATTTTAAATACGCCGAGGATTGCCATTTCTATAGAGAATTTGTCAAAAAATAAAATTTTACTGTGGCAAATTTTAAATATACCGAGGATTGCCTTTTCTATAGTAAATTTTTCAAAAAATTATTTTTTACTGTCACAAATTTTAAATACGCCGAGGATTACCTTTTCTATGGTGAATTTGTCAAAAAATAATTTTTTACTGTCGCAAATTTTAAATACGCCGAGGATTGCCTTTTCTATAGTGAATTTGTCAAAAAATAATTTTTTACTATCGCAAATTTTAAATATACCGAGGATTGCCTTTTCTATAGTGAATTTTTCAAAAAATGATTTTTTACTGTCGCAAATTTTAAATACGCCTTTGGTTGCCCTTTCTATAGTTAATTTGTAAAAAAATAATTTTTTATTGTCGCAAATTTTAAATACGCCGAGGATTGCCTTTTCTAAAGTAAATTTTTCAAAAAATTATTTTTTGCTGTCGCAAATTTTAAATACGCCGAGGATTGCCTTTTCTATAGTGAATTTGTCAAAAAATAGTTTTTTACTGTCGCAAATTTTAAATATACCGAGGATTGCCTTTTCTATAGTGAATTTTTCAAAAAACGATTTTTTACTGTCGCAAATTTTAAATACGCCTTGGGTTGCCCTTTCTATACTGAATTTGTCAAATAATAAATTTTTACAGTGGCAAATTTTAAATATAACGATGATTGCCTTTTCTATAGTGAATTTTTCAAAAAATTATTTTTTGCTGTCGCAAATTTTAAATACGCCGAGGATTGCCTTTTCTATAGCAAATTTTTCAAAAAATAATTTTTACTGTCGCAAATTTTAACTACGCCGGGGATTGCATTTTCTATAGTGAATTTGTCAAAAAATATTTTTTACAGTCGAAAATTTTAAATACGCCGAGGATTGCCTTTTCTTTAGTGAATTTGTCAAAATAATATTTTTTACTGTCGCAAATTTTGAATACGCCGAGGATTGCCTTTTCTATATTGAATTGGTCAAATAATAAATTTTTAAAGTGGCAAATTTTAAATATAACGATGATTGCCTTTTCTATAGTGAATTTTTCAAAAAATTATTTTTTGCTGTCGCAAATTTTAAATATACCGAGGATTGCCTTTTCTATAGTGAATTTTTCAAAAAACGATTTTTTACTGTCGCAAATTTTAAATACGCCTTGGGTTGCCCTTTCTATACTGAATTTGTCAAATAATAAATTTTTACAGTGGCAAATTTTAAATATAATGATGATTGCCTTTTCTATAGTGAATTTTTCAAAAAATTATTTTTTGCTGTCGCAAACTTTAAATACGCCGAGGATTGCCTTTTCTATAGCAAATTTTTCAAAAAATAATTTTTACTGTCGCAAATTTTAACTACGCCGGGGATTGCATTTTCTATAGTGAATTTGTCAAAAAATATTTTTTACAGTCGAAAATTTTAAACACGCCGAGTATTGCCTTTTCTATAGTAAATTTATCAAAAAATAATTTTTTACTGTCGCAAATTTTAAATACGCCGAGGATTGCCTTTTCTATAGTGAATTTGTCAAAATATTAGTTTTTACGGTCGCAAATTTTAAATACGCCGAGGATTGCCATTTCTATAGAGAATTTGTCAAAAAATAAAATTTTACTGTGGCAAATTTTAAATATACCGAAGATTGCCTTTTCTATAGTAAATTTTTCAAAAAATAATTTTTTACTGTCGCAAATTTTAAATACGCCGAGGATTGCCTTTTCTTTAGTGAATTTGTCAAAAAATAATTTTTTACTGTCGCAAATTTTAAATATACCGAGGATTACCTTTTCTATGGTGAATTTGTCAAAAAATAATTTTTTACTGTCGCAAATTTTAAATATACCGAGGATTGCCTTTTCTATAGTGAATTTTTCAAAAAATAATTTTTTACTATCGCAAATTTTAAATATACCGAGGATTGCCTTTTCTATAGTGAATTTTTCAAAAAATGATTTTTTACTGTCGCAAATTTTAAATACGCCTTTGGTTGCCCTTTCTATAGTTAATTTGTAAAAAAATAATTTTTTATTTTCGCAAATTTTAAATACGCCGAGGATTGCCTTTTCTAAAGTAAATTTTTCAAAAAATTATTTTTTACTGTCACAAGTTTTAAATACGCCGAGGATTACCTTTTCTATAGTGAATTTGTCAAAATATTAATTTTTACGGTCGCAAATTTTAAATACGCCGAGGATTGCCATTTCTATAGAGAATTTGTCAAAAAATAAGATTTTACTGTGGCAAATTTTAAATATACCGAGGATTGCCTTTTCTATAGTAAATTTTTCAAAAAATAATTTTTTACTGTCGCAAATTTTAAATACGCCGAGGATTGCCTTTTCTATAGTGAATTTGTCAAAATATTAGTTTTTACGGTCGCAAATTTTAAATACGCCGAGGATTGCCATTTCTATAGAGAATTTGTCAAAAAATAAAATTTTACTGTGGCAAATTTTAAATATACCGAGGATTGCCTTTTCTATAGTAAATTTTTCAAAAAATAATTTTTTACTGTCGCAAATTTTAAATACGCCGAGGATTGCCTTTTCTATAGTGAATTTGTCAAAATATTAGTTTTTACGGTCGCAAATTTTAAATACGCCGAGGATTGCCATTTCTATAGAGAATTTGTCAAAAAATAAAGTTTTACTGTGGCAAATTTTAAATATACCGAAGATTGCCTTTTCTATAGTAAATTTTTCAAAAAATAATTTTTTACTGTCGCAAATTTTAAATACGCCGAGGATTGCCTTTTCTATAGTGAATTTGTCAAAATATTAGTTTTTACGGTCGCAAATTTTAAATACGCCGAGGATTGCCATTTCTATAGAGAATTTGTCAAAAAATAAAATTTTACTGTGGCAAATTTTAAATATACCGAGGATTGCCTTTTCTATAGTAAATTTTTCAAAAAATTATTTTTTACTGTCACAAATTTTAAATACGCCGAGGATTACCTTTTCTATGGTGAATTTGTCAAAAAATAATTTTTTACTGTCGCAAATTTTAAATACGCCGAGGATTGCCTTTTCTATAGTGAATTTGTCAAAAAATAATTTTTTACTATCGCAAAGTTTAAATATACCGAGGATTGCCTTTTCTATAGTGAATTTTTCAAAAAATGATTTTTTACTGTCGCAAATTTTAAATACGCCTTTGGTTGCCCTTTCTATAGTTAATTTGTAAAAAAATAATTTTTTATTGTCGCAAATTTTAAATACGCCGAGGATTGCCTTTTCTAAAGTAAATTTTTCAAAAAATTATTTTTTGCTGTCGCAAATTTTAAATACGCCGAGGATTGCCTTTTCTATAGTGAATTTGTCAAAAAATAGTTTTTTACTGTCGCAAATTTTAAATATACCGAGGATTGCCTTTTCTATAGTGAATTTTTCAAAAAACGATTTTTTACTGTCGCAAATTTTAAATACGCCTTGGGTTGCCCTTTCTATACTGAATTTGTCAAATAATAAATTTTTACAGTGGCAAATTTTAAATATAACGATGATTGCCTTTTCTATAGTGAATTTTTCAAAAAATTATTTTTTGCTGTCGCAAATTTTAAATACGCCGAGGATTGCCTTTTCTATAGCAAATTTTTCAAAAAATAATTTTTACTGTCGCAAATTTTAACTACGCCGGGGATTGCATTTTCTATAGTGAATTTGTCAAAAAATATTTTTTACAGTCGAAAATTTTAAACACGCCGAGTATTGCCTTTTCTATAGTAAATTTATCAAAAAATAATTTTTTACTGTCGCAAATTTTAAATACGCCGAGGATTGCCTTTTCTTTAGTGAATTTGTCAAAATAATATTTTTTACTGTCGCAAATTTTGAATACGCCGAGGATTGCCTTTTCTATATTGAATTGGTCAAATAATAAAATTTTACAGTGGCAAATTTTAAATATAACGATGATTGCCTTTTCTATAGTGAATTTTTCAAAAAATTATTTTTTGCTGTCGCAAATTTTAAATATACCGAGGATTGCCTTTTCTATAGTGAATTTTTCAAAAAACGATTTTTTACTGTCGCAAATTTTAAATACGCCTTGGGTTGCCCTTTCTATACTGAATTTGTCAAATAATAAATTTTTACAGTGGCAAATTTTAAATATAACGATGATTGCCTTTTCTATAGTGAATTTTTCAAAAAATTATTTTTTGCTGTCGCAAATTTTAAATACGCCGAGGATTGCCTTTTCAATTTTTACTGTCGCAAATTTTAACTACGCCGGGGATTGCATTTTCTATAGTGAATTTGTCAAAAAATATTTTTTACAGTCGAAAATTTTAAACACGCCGAGCATTGCCTTTTCTATAGTAAATTTATCAAAAAAAAATTTTTTACTGTCTCAAATTTTAAATACGCCGAGGATTGCCTTTTCTATAGTGAATTTGTCAAAATATTAGTTTTTACGGTCGCAAATTTTAAATACGCCGAGGATTGCCATTTCTATAGAGAATTTGTCAAAAAATAAAATTTTACTGTGGCAAATTTTAAATATACCGAAGATTGCCTTTTCTATAGTAAATTTTTCAAAAATAATTTTTTACTGTCGCAAATTTTAAATACGCCGAGGATTGCCTTTTCTTTAGTGAATTTGTCAAAATAATATTTTTTACTGTCGCAAATTTTGAATACGCCGAGGATTGCCTTTTCTATATTGAATTGGTCAAATAATAAATTTTTACAGTGGCAAATTTTAAATATAACGATGATTGCCTTTTCTATAGTGAATTTTTCAAAAAATTATTTTTTGCTGTCGCAAATTTTAAATGTACCGGGGATTGCCTTTTCTATAGTGAATTTTTCAAAAAATAATTTTTTACTGTCGCAAATTTTAAATACGCCGAGGATTGCCTTTTCTATAGCGAATTTATCAAAAAATAATTGTTTACTGTCGAAAATTTTAAATACGCCGAGGATTGCCTTTTCTTTAGTGAATTTGTCAAAATAATATTTCTTACTGTCGCAAATTTTGAATACGCCGAGGATTGCCTTTTCTATAGTGAATTGGTCAAAATAATATTTTTTACTGTCGCAAATTTTAAATACGCCGAGGATTGCCTTTTCTATAGTGAATTTGTCAAAAAATAAATTTTTACAGTAGCAAATTTTAAATATACCGATGATTGCCTTTTCTATAGTGAATTTTTCAAAAAATAATTTTTTGCTGTCGCAAATTTCAAATACGCCGAGGATTGCCTTTTCTATAGTAAATTTTTCAAAACATAATTTTTTACTGTCGCAAATTTTAAATACGCCGCGGATTGCCTTTTCTATAGTGAATTTGTCAAACAATAATTTTTTACTGTCGCAAATTTTAAATACGCCGGGAATTGCCTTTTATATAGTGAATTGGTCAAAATAATATTTTTTACTGTCGCAAATTTTAAATACGCCGAGGATTCCTTTTCTATAGTGAATTTGTCAAAATATTAGTTTTTACGGTCGCAAATTTTAAATACGCCGAGGATTGCCATTTCTATAGAGAATTTGTCAAAAAATAAAATTTTACTGTGGCAAATTTTAAATATACCGAGGATTGCCTTTTCTACAGTAAATTTTTCAAAAATAATTTTTTACTGTCGCAAATTTTAAATACGCCGAGGATTGCCTTTTCTATAGTGAATTTGTCAAAATATTAGTTTTTACGGTCGCAAATTTTAAATACGCCGAGGATTGCCATTTCTATAAAGAATTTGTCAAAAAATAAAATTTTACTGTGGCAAATTTTAAATATACCGAGGATTGCCTTTTCTATAGTAAATTTTTCAAAAAATTATTTTTTACTGTCACAAATTTTAAATACGCCGAGGATTACCTTTTCTATGGTGAATTTGTCAAAAAATAATTTTTTACTGTCGCAAATTTTAAATACGCCGAGGATTGCCTTTTCTATAGTCAATTTGTCAAAAAATAATTTTTTACTATCGCAAATTTTAAATATACCGAGGATTGCCTTTTCTATAGTGAATTTTTCAAAAAATGATTTTTTACTGTCGCAAATTTTAAATACGCCTTTGGTTGCCCTTTCTATAGTTAATTTGTAAAAAAATAATTTTTTATTGTCGCAAATTTTAAATTCGCCGAGGATTGCCTTTTCTACAGTAAATTTTTCAAAAAAAAAATATTTTACTGTCACAAATTTTAAATGTACAGAGGATTGCCTTTTCTATAGTAAATTTTTCAAAAAATTATTTTTTACTGTCACAAATTTTGAATACGCCGAGGATTGCCTTTTCTATATTGAATTGGTCAAATAATAAATTTTTACAGTGGCAAATTTTAAATATAACGATGATTGCCTTTTCTATAGTGAATTTTTCAAAAAATTATTTTTTGCTGTCGCAAATTTTAAATGTACCGAGGATTGCCTTTTCTATAGTGAATTTTTCAAAAAATAATTTTTTACTGTCGCAAATTTTAAATACGCCGGGGATTGCCTTTTATATAGTGAATTGGTCAAAACATAATTTTTTACTGTCGAAAATTTTAAATACGCCGAGGATTGCCTTTTCTTTAGTGAATTTGTCAAAATAATATTTTTTACTATCGCAAATTTTGAATACGCCGAGGATTGCCTTTTCTATAGTGAATTGGTCAAAATAGTATTTTTTACTGTCGCAAATTTTAAATACGCCGAGGATTGCCTTTTCTATAGTGAATTTGTCAAAAAATAAATTTTTACAGTGGCAAATTTTAAATATACCGATGATTGCCTTTTCTATAGTGAATTTTTCAAAAAATAATTTTTTGCTGTCGCAAATTTCAAATACGCCGAGGATTGCCTTTTCTATAGTAAATTTTTCAAAACATAATTTTTTACTGTCGCAAATTTTAAATACGCCGAGGATTGCCATTTCTATAGAGAATTTGTCAAAAAATAAAATTTTACTGTGGCAAATTTTAAATATACCGAAGATTGCCTTTTCTATAGTAAATTTTTCAAAAATAATTTTTTACTGTCGCAAATTTTAAATACGCCGAGGATTGCCTTTTCTTTAGTGAATTTGTCAAAATAATATTTTTTACTGTCGCAAATTTTGAATACGCCGAGGATTGCCTTTTCTATATTGAATTGGTCAAATAATAAATTTTTACAGTGGCAAATTTTAAATATAACGATGATTGCCTTTTCTATAGTGAATTTTTCAAAAAATTATTTTTTGCTGTCGCAAATTTTAAATGTACCGAGGATTGCCTTTTCTATAGTGAATTTTTCAAAAAATAAAATTTTACTGTGGCAAATTTTAAATATACCGAGGATTGCCTTTTCTATAGTAAATTTTTCAAAAAATTATTTTTTACTGTCACAAATTTTAAATACGCCGAGGATTACCTTTTCTATAGTGAATTTGTCAAAATATTAGTTTTTACGGTCGCAAATTTTAAAAACGCCGAGGATTGCCATTTCTATAGAGAATTTGTCAAAAAATAAAATTTTACTGTGGCAAATTTTAAATATACCGAGGATTGCCTTTTCTATAGTAAATTTTTCAAAAAATTATTTTTTACTGTCGCAAATTTTAAATACCCCGAGGATTGCCTTTTCTATAGTGAATTTGTCAAAATATTAGTTTTTACGGTCGCAAATTTTAAATACGCCGAGGATTGCCATTTCTATAGAGAATTTGTCAAAAAATAAAATTTTACTGTGGCAAATTTTAAATATACCGAGGATTGCCTTTTCTATAGTAAATTTTTCAAAAAATTATTTTTTACTGTCACAAATTTTAAATACGCCGAGGATTACCTTTTCTATGGTGAATTTGTCAAAAAATAATTTTTTACTGTCGCAAATTTTAAATACGCCGAGGATTGCCTTTTCTATAGTGAATTTGTCAAAAAATAATTTTTTACTATCGCAAATTTTAAATATACCGAGGATTGCCTTTTCTATAGTGAATTTTTCAAAAAATTATTTTTTACTGTCGCAAATTTTAAATACGCCTTTGGTTGCCCTTTCTATAGTTAATTTGTAAAAAAATAATTTTTTATTGTCGCAAATTTTAAATTCGCCGAGGATTGCCTTTTCTATAGTAAATTTTTCAAAAAAAAAAATATTTTACTGTCACAAATTTTAAATGTACAGAGGATTGCCTTTTCTATAGTAAATTTTTCAAAAATTATTTTTACTGTCACAAATTTTAAATACGCCGAGGATTACCTTTTCTATGGTGAATTTGTCAAAAAATAATTTTTTACTGTCGCAAATTTTAAATATACCGAGGATTGCCTTTTCTATAGTGAATTTTTCAAAAAATAATTTTTTACTATCCCAAATTTTAAATATACCGAGGATTGCCTTTTCTATAGTGAATTTTTCAAAAAATGATTTTTTACTGTCGCAAATTTTAAATACGCCTTTGGTTGCCCTTTCTATAGTTAATTTGTAAAAAAATAATTTTTTATTGTCGCAAATTTTAAATACGCCGAGGATTGCCTTTTCTAAAGTAAATTTTTCAAAAAATTATTTTTTACTGTCACAAATTTTAAATACGCCGGGGATTACCTTTTCTATAGTGAATTTGTCAAAATATTAGTTTTTACGGTCGCAAATTTTAAATACGCCGAGGATTGCCATTTCTATAGAGAATTTGTCAAAAAATAAAATTTTACTGTGGCAAATTTTAAATATACCGAGGATTGCCTTTTCTATAGTATATTTTTCAAAAAATAATTTTTTACTGTCGCAAATTTTAAATACGCCGAGGATTGCCTTTTCTATAGTGAATTTGTCAAAATATTAGTTTTTACGGTCGCAAATTTTAAATACGCCGAGGATTGCCATTTCTATAGAGAATTTGTCAAAAAATAAAATTTTACTGTGGCAAATTTTAAATATACCGAGGATTGCCTTTTCTATAGTAAATTTTTCAAAAAATAATTTTTTACTGTCGCAAATTTTAAATACGCCGAGGATTGCATTTCTATAATGAATTTGTCAAAATATTAGTTTTTACGGTCGCAAATTTTAAATACGCCGAGGATTGCCATTTCTATAGAGAATTTGTCAAAAAATAAAATTTTACTGTGGCAAATTTTAAATATACCGAAGATTGCCTTTTCTGTAGTAAATTTTTCAAAAAATAATTTTTTACTGTCGCAAATTTTAAATACGCCGAGGATTGCCTTTTCTATAGTGAATTTGTCAAAATATTAGTTTTTACGGTCGCAAATTTTAAATACGCCGAGGATTGCCATTTCTATAGAGAATTTGTCAAAAAATAAAATTTTACTGTGGCAAATTTTAAATATACCGATGATTGCCTTTTCTATAGTAAATTTTTCAAAAAATTATTTTTTACTGTCACAAATTTTAAATACGCCGAGGATTACCTTTTCTATGGTGAATTTGTCAAAAAACAATTTTTTACTGTCGCAAATTTTAAATACGCCGAGGATTGCCTTTTCTATAGTGAATTTGTCAAAAAATAATTTTTTACTATCGCAAATTTTAAATATACCGAGGATTGCCTTTTCTATAGTGAATTTTTCAAAAAATGATTTTTTACTGTCGCAAATTTTAAATACGCCTTTGGTTGCCCTTTCTATAGTTAATTTGTAAAAAAATAATTTTTTATTGTCGCAAATTTTAAATTCGCCGAGGATTGCCTTTTCTATAATGAATTTGTCAAAATATTAGTTTTTACGGTCGCAAATTTTAAATACGCCGAGGATTGCCATTTCTATAGAGAATTTGTCAAAAAATAAAATTTTACTGTGGCAAATTTTAAATATACCGAGGATTGCCTTTTCTTTAGTAAATTTGTCAAAATAATATTTTTTACTTTCGCAAATTTTGAATACGCCGAGGATTGCCTTTTCTATAGTGAATTTGTAAAAAAATAATTTTTTACTGTCGCAAATTTTAAATACGCCGAGGATTGCCTTTTCTATAGCGAATTTATCAAAAAATAATTGTTTACTGTCGCAAATTTTAAATACGCCTTTGTTTGCCCTTTCTATAGTTAATTTGTAAAAAAATAATTTTCTATTGTCGCAAATTTTAAATACGCCGAGGATTGCCTTTTCTATAGTGAATTTGTCAAAATATTAGTTTTTACGGTCGCAAATTTTAAATACGCCGAGGATTGCCATTTCTATAGAGAATTTGTCAAAAAATAAAATTTTACTGTGGCAAATTTTAAATATACCGATGATTGCCTTTTCTATAGTAAATTTTTCAAAAAATTATTTTTTACTGTCACAAATTTTAAATACGCCGAGGATTACCTTTTCTATGGTGAATTTGTCAAAAAACAATTTTTTACTGTCGCAAATTTTAAATACGCCGAGGATTGCCTTTTCTATAGTGAATTTGTCAAAAAATAATTTTTTACTATCGCAAATTTTAAATATACCGAGGATTGCCTTTTCTATAGTGAATTTTTCAAAAAATGATTTTTTACTGTCGCAAATTTTAAATACGCCTTTGGTTGCCCTTTCTATAGTTAATTTGTAAAAAAATAATTTTTTATTGTCGCAAATTTTAAATTCGCCGAGGATTGCCTTTTCTATAATGAATTTGTCAAAATATTAGTTTTTACGGTCGCAAATTTTAAATACGCCGAGGATTGCCATTTCTATAGAGAATTTGTCAAAAAATAAAATTTTACTGTGGCAAATTTTAAATATACCGAGGATTGCCTTTTCTTTAGTAAATTTGTCAAAATAATATTTTTTACTTTCGCAAATTTTGAATACGCCGAGGATTGCCTTTTCTATAGTGAATTTGTAAAAAAATAATTTTTTACTGTCGCAAATTTTAAATACGCCGAGGATTGCCTTTTCTATAGCGAATTTATCAAAAAATAATTGTTTACTGTCGCAAATTTTAAATACGCCTTTGTTTGCCCTTTCTATAGTTAATTTGTAAAAAAATAATTTTCTATTGTCGCAAATTTTAAATACGCCGAGGATTGCCTTTTCTATAGTGAATTTGTCAAAATATTAGTTTTTACGGTCGCAAATTTTAAATACGCCGAGGATTGCCATTTCTATAGAGAATTTGTCAAAAAATAAAATTTTACTGTGGCAAATTTTAAATATACCGAGGATTGCCTTTTCTATAGTAAATTTTTCAAAAAATTATTTTTTACTGTCACAAATTTTAAATACGCCGAGGATTACCTTTTCTATAGTGAATTTGTCAAAATATTAGTTTTTACGGTCGCAAATTTTAAAAACGCCGAGGATTGCCATTTCTATAGAGAATTTGTCAAAAAATAAAATTTTACTGTGGCAAATTTTAAATATACCGAGGATTGCCTTTTCTATAGTAAATTTTTCAAAAAATAATTTTTTACTGTCGCAAATTTTAAATACGCCGAGGATTGCCTTTTCTATAGTGAATTTGTCAAAATATTAGTTTTTACGGTCGCAAATTTTAAATACGCCGAGGATTGCCATTTCTATAGAGAATTTGTCAAAAAATAAAATTTTACTGTGGCAAATTTTAAATATACCGAGGATTGCCTTTTCTATAGTAAATTTTTCAAAAAATTATTTTTTACTGTCACAAATTTTAAATACGCCGAGGATTACCTTTTCTATGGTGAATTTGTCAAAAAATAATTTTTTACTGTCGCAAATTTTAAATACGCCGAGGATTGCCTTTTCTATAGTGAATTTGTCAAAAAATAATTTTTTACTATCGCAAATTTTAAATATACCGAGGATTGCCTTTTCTATAGTGAATTTTTCAAAAAATGATTTTTTACTGTCGCAAATTTTAAATACGCCTTTGGTTGCCCTTTCTATAGTTAATTTGTAAAAAAATAATTTTTTATTGTCGCAAATTTTAAATTCGCCGAGGATTGCCTTTTCTATAGTAAATTTTTCAAAAAAAAAATATTTTACTGTCACAAATTTTAAATGTACAGAGGATTGCCTTTTCTATAGTAAATTTTTCAAAAAATTATTTTTTACTGTCACAAATTTTAAATACGCCGAGGATTACCTTTTCTATGGTGAATTTGTCAAAAAATAATTTTTTACTGTCGCAAATTTTAAATATACCGAGGATTGCCTTTTCTATAGTGAATTTTTCAAAAAATAATTTTTTACTATCGCAAATTTTAAATATACCGAGGATTGCCTTTTCTATAGTGAATTTTTCAAAAAATGATTTTTTACTGTCGCAAATTTTAAATACGCCTTTGGTTGCCCTTTCTATAGTTAATTTGTAAAAAAATAATTTTTTATTGTCGCAAATTTTAAATACGCCGAGGATTGCCTTTTCTAAAGTAAATTTTTCAAAAAATTATTTTTTACTGTCACAAATTTTAAATACGCCGAGGATTACCTTTTCTATAGTGAATTTGTCAAAATATTAGTTTTTACGGTCGCAAATTTTAAATACGCCGAGGATTGCCATTTCTATAGAGAATTTGTCAAAAAATAAAATTTTACTGTGGCAAATTTTAAATATACCGGGGATTGCCTTTTCTATAGTATATTTTTCAAAAAATAATTTTTTACTGTCGCAAATTTTAAATACGCCGAGGATTGCCTTTTCTATAGTGAATTTGTCAAAATATTAGTTTTTACGGTCGCAAATTTTAAATACGCCGAGGATTGCCATTTCTATAGAGAATTTATCAAAAAATAAAATTTTACTGTGGCAAATTTTAAATATACCGAGGATTGCCTTTTCTATAGTAAATTTTTCAAAAAATAATTTTTTACTGTCGCAAATTTTAAATACGCCGAGGATTGCATTTCTATAGTGAATTTGTCAAAATATTAGTTTTTACGGTCGCAAATTTTAAATACGCCGAGGATTGCCATTTCTATAGAGAATTTGTCAAAAAATAAAATTTTACTGTGGCAAATTTTAAATATACCGAAGATTGCCTTTTCTATAGTAAATTTTTCAAAAAATAATTTTTTACTGTCGCAAATTTTAAATACGCCGAGGATTGCCTTTTCTATAGTGAATTTGTCAAAATATTAGTTTTTACGGTCGCAGATTTTAAATACGCCGAGGATTGCCATTTCTATAGAGAATTTGTCAAAAAATAAAATTTTACTGTGGCAAATTTTAAATATACCGAGGATTGCCTTTTCTATAGTAAATTTTTCAAAAAATTATTTTTTACTGTCACAAATTTTAAATACGCCGAGGATTACCTTTTCTCTGGTGAATTTGTCAAAAAGCAATTTTTTACTGTCGCAAATTTTAAATACGCCGAGGATTGCCTTTTCTATAGTGAATTTGTCAAAAAATAATTTTTTACTATCGCAACTTTTAAATATACCGAGGATTGCCTTTTCTATAGTGAATTTTTCAAAAAATGATTTTTTACTGTCGCAAATTTTAAATACGCCTTTGGTTGCCCTTTCTATAGTTAATTTGTAAAAAAATAATTTTTTATTGTCGCAAATTTTAAATACGCCGAGGATTGCCTTTTCTATAGTGAATTTGTCAAAATATTAGTTTTTACGGTCGCAAATTTTAAATACGCCGAGGATTGCCATTTCTATAGAGAATTTGTCAAAAAATAAAATTTTACTGTGGCAAATTTTAAATATACCGAGGATTGCCTTTTCTTTAGTAAATTTGTCAAAATAATATTTTTTACTTTCGCAAATTTTGAATACGCCGAGGATTGCCTTTTCTATAGTGAATTTGTAAAAAAATAATTTTTTACTGTCGCAAATTTTAAATACGCCGAGGATTGCCTTTTCTATAGCGAATTTATCAAAAAATAATTGTTTACTGTCGCAAATTTTAAATACGCCTTTGTTTGCCCTTTCTATAGTTAATTTGTAAAAAAATAATTTTTTATTGTCGCAAATTTTAAATACGCCGAGGATTGCCTTTTCTATAGTGAATTTGTCAAAATATTAGTTTTTACGGTCGCAAATTTTAAATACGCCGAGGATTGCCATTTCTATAGAGAATTTGTCAAAAAATAAAATTTTACTGTGGCAAATTTTAAATATACCGAGGATTGTCTTTTCTATAGTAAATTTTTCAAAAAATTATTTTTTACTGTCGCAAATTTTAAATACGCCTTTGGTTGCCCTTTCTATAGTTAATTTGTAAAAAAATAATTTTTTATTGTCGCAAATTTTAAATACGCCGAGGATTGCCTTTTCTATAGTGAATTTTTCAAAAAATGATTTTTTACTGTCGCAAATTTTAAATACGCCTTTGGTTGCCCTTTCTATAGTTAATTTGTAAAAAAATAATTTTTTATTGTCGCAAATTTTAAATACGCCGAGGATTGCCTTTTCTAAAGTAAATTTTTCAAAAAATTATTTTTTGCTGTCGCAAATTTTAAATACGCCGAGGATTGCCTTTTCTATAGTGAATTTGTCAAAAAATAGTTTTTTACTGCCGCAAATTTTAAATATACCGAGGATTGCCTTTTCTATAGTGAATTTTTCAAAAAACGATTTTTTACTGTCGCAAATTTTAAATACGCCTTGGGTTGCCCTTTCTATACTGAATTTGTCAAATAATAAATTTTTACAGTGGCAAATTTTAAATATAACGATGATTGCCTTTTCTATAGTGAATTTTTCAAAAAATTATTTTTTGCTGTCGCAAATTTTAAATACGCCGAGGATTGCCTTTTCTATAGCAAATTTTTCAAAAAATAATTTTTACTGTCGCAAATTTTAACTACGCCGGGGATTGCATTTTCTATAGTGAATTTGTCAAAAAATATTTTTTACAGTCGAAAATTTTAAACACGCCGAGTATTGCCTTTTCAATAGTAAATATATCAAAAAATAATTTTTTACTGTCGCAAATTTTAAATACGCCGAGGATTGCCTTTTCTTTAGTGAATTTGTCAAAATAATATTTTTTACTGTCGCAAATTTTGAATACGCCGAGGATTGCCTTTTCTATATTGAATTGGTCAAATAATAAATTTTTACAGTGGCAAATTTTAAATATAACGATGATTGCCTTTTCTATAGTGAATTTTTCAAAAAATTATTTTTTGCTGTCGCAAATTTTAAATATACCGAGGATTGCCTTTTCTATAGTGAATTTTTCAAAAAATGATTTTTTACTGTCGCAAATTTTAAATACGCCTTGGGTTGCCCTTTCTATACTGAATTTTTTTTTTTTTTTTTTTTTTTTTTATATTATTAAGCCAAGCTCAGGGGATACCCTATGATGCAAAGCACAGCGTGGCAGGAAGGAGATAGGGAAAGGATTAAGGGATATGAGGAGGGTGGCGGAGGTGCCGATGTATGTCGCCCCTAAACTTTTGCAGGTTGTATGCCGGAGGAAAGACAGAAGATGGTAGACTGTTCCACATTCGCACAGTTCGGGATAAGAAAGCATCACGGAATTTAAGTGTACGGCCGAAGGTAATTTGAAGGGTAAAAGGATGAGCGCGGGATGCAGCGCGGGTATTGCGTGCAGGAACTATTCTACAAGGGATCAGACTAGATATTTCATGAGAACATTGGCCATGCATATAGCGATAAAGGAGCGAAAGGCTTCCAACATTGCGACGGTGCTCGAGCGAGTCGATATGACGAGTAATTGCCACATCGCCAATGAGCTTGCAGGCTCTCTTTTGGACAATATCCAATGAAGCTAAGGCTGTGCGACCAGCCCCGGCCCAGATATGGGAATTGTATTCCATTCTGGGTCTGATGTAGGACTTGTAGAGGAGCGCTATATTTGATGGGCTGAAATATTTCTTACACCTTTTCAAGAAACCAAGACATTTGGATGCTTCTTTGGCAACCGAGAAGATGTGATCTGTCCAGCTTAACTTACTGGAAATATTAATGCCAAGAATTCTTAGTGACGGTGATTCAGAAATTAATGCACCATCAAACGAAACGGGAGTGGTTAAGTGATGGTCTTGTTTTAATGAGATGAGACAGCTTTGGGTCTTAGATGCATTGAATTCGACGCGATTCACTTTGCCCCAAGCGAGAATATTGTCAAGATCGTTATTCAATGATCTCATCATGCAGTCTCGTTTAACACATGCGGCGTTCCCTCTGGAATCCGCAAGGGTGTCAAATGAGTATGCGAAATCAAGGGTACTGTCGTCAGCAAAGCTATGGATAGGATTGAAAGTAAGGGAAAGCAGATCATTAATGAAGATTAGAAATAGAGTCGGAGAAATAACAGAGCCCTGGGGGACACCGGCATTAATAGGATGAGGATCAGATATAACGCCATCTAATACAACTCGTATTTGGCGACTAGATAAAAAACTTTCAATCCATAATAGAAGAGGAGGGGAAAGACCAAGTGCTTTGAGTTTGGCTAAAAGGGCTGAATGCCAGACTCTATCAAAGGCCTTTGAAATATCTAGAGCAACGATTTTGGACTCACCAAAATTGTGAAGACTACGATTCCAACGTTCCGTAAGAAAAGTCGGCAAGTCTCCAGATGAGCGTCCGTGCCGGAAGCCGTATTGGCGATCGTTGATTAGCTGATTGGTTTCCAGATACTTCATTAATTTGGAGTTAATGATAGATTCAAAAACCTTTGAAAGAATCGAAGTGATTGCAATTGGTCGATAATTTGAGGGATCGCTACCCTCTCCTTTCTTGGGAATAGGCTGAACGTGAGCTAGTTTCCAAGCAGTTGGAAATTTTCCTGTCGAGTAGGACAGGTAGAATAGTTTGCGCAGAGGTTTAGCCAAGGATGAGGCACAGCTTTTAATTAATAGGGGCGAGAAACCATCAGGGCCTGCGGCTTTAGAGACGTTGATTCCTTTAAGGACCTTGAACACATCCCTCGTACGGATGTGTATTGGCTCTTGTACACATCCGCACGGGGGATGCACAACAGGTGCCTGTGAAGTGGGTGGAAGAAAAGAATTTGATGCGAATCTAGCAGCCAAAATATTAGCTTTATCCAGGGAGTCAACAACCACTTCACCATTATTAAGTAGTGAAGGTATAGAGGAACTGCTGAAGTTGTTCCTGATGGTTTTGACCAGGGACCAGAAACCTTTACTACCTTTGCGGCTTGCCAAGATTCTTTGTCTAACATTCTGGTCAAAAAGAAATTTTTCTCTCTGGATAATGGACTTGCAGGTGTTCCGTGCAGTCTTGTAGATTCCTTTCAGTTCTGGACAAGGATGCACTTGATAGGCGCGAAAAGCAGACTCTTTCGCTTTTATAGCTTGGTTGCACTTATCGTTAAACCAAGAGCGATTTTGCTGTTGTTGAGATCTGCTGTAAGAATACGGAATATATTCACGCATGCCTAGACTTAGTATGTTACTAAGTTCTAATGTGCATTCATCAGCATCCCTCGAAGCAAAACAGACCGACCAATCTATATCTCTAAGATACTGATTGAGGCTTTCCCAATCAGCGTTCTTATAGTGCCAGAGAAGCCTACTTGTAGGTGGAGAAGTAGGGCGGCGCAGGGATGAGGTGATAAATTGAGCCGTGATTAGACAGTGGTCTGAATTACCAAGAGGGGAGCCGACTGAGATGGAATATTTGTCAGGGTGAGATGACAGAAACAAATCTAGTAAATTGGCCCTATCTCCAGCTGCATCAGGGATTCTCGTCGGTGCATCCACTAGCTGATGCAAATTAAAAGATTCACAAAAATAATAAATTTTTACAGTGGCAAATTTTAAATATAACGATGATTGCCTTTTCTATAGTGAATTTTTCAAAAAATTATTTTTTGCTGTCGCAAATTTTAAATACGCCGAGGATTGCCTTTTCAATTTTTACTGTCGCAAATTTTAACTACGCCGGGGATTGCATTTTCTATAGTGAATTTGTCAAAAAATATTTTTTACAGTCGAAAATTTTAAACACGCCGAGCATTGCCTTTTCTATAGTAAATTTATCAAAAAATAATTTTTTACTGTCGCAAATTTTAAATACGCCGAGGATTGCCTTTTCTATAGTGAATTTGTCAAAATATTAGTTTTTACGGTCGCAAATTTTAAATACGCCGAGGATTGCCATTTCTATAGAGAATTTGTCAAAAAATAAGATTTTACTGTGGCAAATTTTAAATATACCGTAGATTGCCTTTTCTATAGTAAATTTTTCAAAAAATAATTTTTTACTGTCGCAAATTTTAAATACGCCGAGGATTGCCTTTTCTTTAGTGAATTTGTCAAAATAATATTTTTTACTGTCGCAAATTTTGAATACGCCGAGGATTGCCTTTTCTATATTGAATTGGTCAAATAATAAATTTTTACAGTGGCAAATTTTAAATATAACGATGATTGCCTTTTCTATAGTGAATTTTTCAAAAAATTATTTTTTGCTGTCGCAAATTTTAAATGTACCGAGGATTGCCTTTTCTATAGTGAATTTTTCAAAAAATAATTTTTTACTGTCGCAAATTTTAAATACGCCGAGGATTGCCTTTTCTATAGCGAATTTATCAAAAAATAATTGTTTACTGTCGAAAATTTTAAATACGCCGAGGATTGCCTTTTCTTTAGTGAATTTGTCAAAATAATATTTTTTACTGTCGCAAATTTTGAATACGCCGAGGATTGCCTTTTCTATAGTGAATTGGTCAAAATAATATTTTTTACTGTCGCAAATTTTAAATACGCCGAGGATTGCCTTTTCTATAGTGAATTTGTCAAAAAATAAATTTTTACAGTGGCAAATTTTAAATATACCGATGATTGCCTTTTCTATAGTGAATTTTTCAAAAAATAATTTTTTGCTGTCGCAAATTTCAAATACGCCGAGGATTGCCTTTTCTATAGTAAATTTTTCAAAACATAATTTTTTACTGTCGCAAATTTTAAATACGCCGCGGATTGCCTTTTCTATAGTGAATTTGTCAAACAATAATTTTTTACTGTCGCAAATTTTAAATACGCCGGGGATTGCCTTTTATATAGTGAATTTGTCAAAATATTAGTTTTTACGGTCGCAAATTTTAAATACGCCGAGGATTGCCATTTCTATAGAGAATTTGTCAAAAAATAAAATTTTACTGTGGCAAATTTTAAATATACCGAGGATTGCCTTTTCTATAGTAAATTTTTCAAAAAATTATTTTTTACTGTCACAAATTTTAAATACGCCGAGGATTACCTTTTCTATAGTGAATTTGTCAAAATATTAGTTTTTACGGTCGCAAATTTTAAAAACGCCGAGGATTGCCATTTCTATAGAGAATTTGTCAAAAAATAAAATTTTACTGTGGCAAATTTTAAATATACCGAGGATTGCCTTTTCTATAGTAAATTTTTCAAAAAATAATTTTTTACTGTCGCAAATTTTAAATAAGCCGAGGATTGCCTTTTCTATAGTGAATTTGTCAAAATATTAGTTTTTACGGTCGCAAATTTTAAATACGCCGAGGATTGCCATTTCTATAGAGAATTTGTCAAAAAATAAAATTTTACTGTGGCAAATTTTAAATATACCGAGGATTGCCTTTTCTATAGTAAATTTTTCAAAAAATTATTTTTTACTGTCACAAATTTTAAATACGCCGAGGATTACCTTTTCTATGGTGAATTTGTCAAAAAATAATTTTTTACTGTCGCAAATTTTAAATACGCCGAGGATTGCCTTTTCTATAGTGAATTTGTCAAAAAATAATTTTTTACTATCGCAAATTTTAAATATACCGAGGATTGCCTTTTCTATAGTGAATTTTTCAAAAAATGATTTTTTACTGTCGCAAATTTTAAATACGCCTTTGGTTGCCCTTTCTATAGTTAATTTGTAAAAAAATAATTTTTTATTGTCGCAAATTTTAAATTCGCCGAGGATTGCCTTTTCTATAGTAACTTTTTCAAAAAAAAAATATTTTACTGTCACAAATTTTAAATGTACAGAGGATTGCCTTTTCTATAGTAAATTTTTCAAAAAATTATTTTTTACTGTCACAAACTTTAAATACGCCGAGGATTACCTTTTCTATGGTGAATTTGTCAAAAAATAATTTTTTACTGTCGCAAATTTTAAATATACTGAGGATTGCCTTTTCTATAGTGAATTTTTCAAAAAATAATTTTTTACTATCGCAAATTTTAAATATACCGAGGATTGCCTTTTCTATAGTGAATTTTTCAAAAAATGATTTTTTACTGTCGCAAATTTTAAATACGCCTTTCGTTGCCCTTTCTATAGTTAATTTGTAAAAAAATAATTTTTTATTGTCGCAAATTTTAAGTACGCCGAGGATTGCCTTTTCTAAAGTAAATTTTTCAAACAATTATTTTTTACTGTCACAAATTTTAAATACGCCGAGGATTACCTTTTCTATAGTGAATTTGTCAAAATATTAGTTTTTACGGTCGCAAATTTTAAATACGCCGAGGATTGCCATTTCTATAGAGAATTTGTCAAAAAATAAAATTTTACTGTGGCAAATTTTAAATATACCGAGGATTGCCTTTTCTATAGTATATTTTTCAAAAAATAATTTTTTACTGTCGCAAATTTTAAATACGCCGAGGATTGCCTTTTCTATAGTGAATTTGTCAAAATATTAGTTTTTACGGTCGCAAATTTTAAATACGCCGAGGATTGCCATTTCTATAGAGAATTTGTCAAAAAATAAAATTTTACTGTGGCAAATTTTAAATATACCGAGGATTGCCTTTTCTATAGTAAATTTTTCAAAAAATAATTTTTTACTGTCGCAAATTTTAAATACGCCGAGGATTGCATTTCTATAGTGAATTTGTCAAAATATTAGTTTTTACGGTCGCAAATTTTAAATACGCCGAGGATTGCCATTTCTATAGAGAATTTGTCAAAAAATAAAATTTTACTGTGGCAAATTTTAAATATACCGAAGATTGCCTTTTCTATAGTAAATTTTTCAAAAAATAATTTTTTACTGTCGCAAATTTTAAATACGCCGAGGATTGCCTTTTCTATAGTGAATTTGTCAAAATATTAGTTTTTACGGTCGCAAATTTTAAATACGCCGAGGATTGCCATTTCTATAGAGAATTTGTCAAAAAATAAAATTTTACTGTGGCAAATTTTAAATATACCGAGGATTGCCTTTTCTATAGTAAATTTTTCAAAAAATTATTTTTTACTGTCACAAATTTTAAATACGCCGAGGATTACCTTTTCTATGGTGAATTTGTCAAAAAACAATTTTTTACTGTCGCAAATTTTAAATACGCCGAGGATTGCCTTTTCTATAGTGAATTTGTCAAAAAATAATTTTTTACTATCGCAAATTTTAAATATACCGAGGATTGCCTTTTCTATAGTGAATTTTTCAAAAAATGATTTTTTACTGTCGCAAATTTTAAATACGCCTTTGGTTGCCCTTTCTATAGTTAATTTGTAAAAAAATAATTTTTTATTGTCGCAAATTTTAAATTCGCCGAGGATTGCCTTTTCTATAGTAAATTTTTCAAAAAAAAAAATATTTTACTGTCACAAATTTTAAATGTACAGAGGATTGCCTTTTCTATAGTAAATTTTTCAAAAAATTATTTTTTACTGTCACAAATTTTAAATACGCCGAGGATTACCTTTTCTATGGTGAATTTGTCAAAAAATAATTTTTTACTGTCGCAAATTTTAAATATACTGAGGATTGCCTTTTCTATAGTGAATTTTTCAAAAAATAATTTTTTACTATCGCAAATTTTAAATATACCGAGGATTGCCTTTTCTATAGTGAATTTTTCAAAAAATGATTTTTTACTGTCGCAAATTTTAAATACGCCTTTGGTTGCCCTTTCTATAGTTAATTTGTAAAAAAATAATTTTTTATTGTCGCAAATTTTAAGTACGCCGAGGATTGCCTTTTCTAAAGTAAATTTTTCAAAAAATTATTTTTTACTGTCACAAATTTTAAATACGCCGAGGATTACCTTTTCTATAGTGAATTTGTCAAAATATTAGTTTTTACGGTCGCAAATTTTAAATACGCCGAGGATTGCCATTTCTATAGAGAATTTGTCAAAAAATAAAATTTTACTGTGGCAAATTTTAAATATACCGAGGATTGCCTTTTCTATAGTATATTTTTCAAAAAATAATTTTTTACTGTCGCAAATTTTAAATACGCCGAGGATTGCCTTTTCTATAGTGAATTTGTCAAAATATTAGTTTTTACGGTCGCAAATTTTAAATACGCCGAGGATTGCCATTTCTATAGAGAATTTGTCAAAAAATAAAATTTTACTGTGGCAAATTTTAAATATACCGGGGATTGCCTTTTCTATAGTAAATTTTTCAAAAAATAATTTTTTACTGTCGCAAATTTTAAATACGCCGAGGATTGCATTTCTATAGTGAATTTGTCAAAATATTAGTTTTTACGGTCGCAAATTTTAAATACGCCGAGGATTGCCATTTCTATAGAGAATTTGTCAAAAAATAAAATTTTACTGTGGCAAATTTTAAATATACCGAAGATTGCCTTTTCTATAGTAAATTTTTCAAAAAATAATTTTTTACTGTCGCAAATTTTAAATACGCCGAGGATTGCCTTTTCTATAGTGAATTTGTCAAAATATTAGTTTTTACGGTCGCAAATTTTAAATACGCCGAGGATTGCCATTTCTATAGAGAATTTGTCAAAAAATAAAATTTTACTGTGGCAAATTTTAAATATACCGAGGATTGCCTTTTCTATAGTAAATTTTTCAAAAAATTATTTTTTACTGTCACAAATTTTAAATACGCCGAGGATTACCTTTTCTATGGTGAATTTGTCAAAAAACAATTTTTTACTGTCGCAAATTTTAAATACGCCGAGGATTGCCGTTTCTATAGTGAATTTGTCAAAAAATAATTTTTTACTATCGCAAATTTTAAATATACCGAGGATTGCTTTTCTATAGTGAATTTTTCAAAAAATGATTTTTTTACTGTCGCAAATTTTAAATACGCCTTTGGTTGCCCTTTCTATAGTTAATTTGTAAAAAAATAATTTTTTATTGTCGCAAATTTTAAATACGCCGAGGATTGCCTTTTCTAAAGTAAATTTTTCAAAAAATTATTTTTTGCTGTCGCAAATTTTAAATACGCCGAGGATTGCTTTTTCTATAGTGAATTTGTCAAAAAATAGTTTTTTACTGTCGCAAATTTTAAATATACCGAGGATTGCCTTTTCTATAGTGAATTTTTCAAAAAACGATTTTTTACTGTCGCAAATTTTAAATACGCCTTGGGTTGCCCTTTCTATACTGAATTTGTCAAATAATAAATTTTTACAGTGGCAAATTTTAAATATAACGATGATTGCCTTTTCTATAGTGAATTTTTCAAAAAATTATTTTTTGCTGTCGCAAATTTTAAATACGCCGAGGATTGCCTTTTCTATAGCAAATTTTTCAAAAAATAATTTTTACTGTCGCAAATTTTAACTACGCCGGGGATTGCATTTTCTATAGTGAATTTGTCAAAAAATATTTTTTATAGTCGAAAATTTTAAACACGCCGAGTATTGCCTTTTCTATAGTAAATTTATCGAAAAATAATTTTTTACTGTCGCAAATTTTAAATACGCCGAGGATTGCCTTTTCTTTAGTAAATTTGTCAAAATAATATTTTTTACTTTCGCAAATTTTGAATACGTCGAGGATTGCCTTTTCTATAGTAAATTTGTAAAAAAATAATTTTTTACTGTCGCAAATTTTAAATACGCCGAGGATTGCCTTTTCTATAGCGAATTTATCAAAAAATACTTGTTTACTGTCGCAAATTTTAAATACGCCTTTGTTTGCCCTTTCTATAGTTAATTTGTAAAAAAATAATTTTTTATTGTCGCAAATTTTAAATACACCGAGGATTGCCTTTTCTATAGTAAATTTTTCAAAAAAAAAAATATTTTACTGTCAAAAATTTTAAATATACAGAGGATTGGCTTTTCTATAGTGAATTTTTCAAAAAATTATTTTTTACTCTCGAAAATTTTAAATACGCCGAGGATTGCCTTTTCTGTAGTAAATTTTTCAAAAAATAATTTTTTACTGTCTCAAATTTTAAATACGCCGAGGATTGCCTTTTCTAAAGCAAATTTTTCAAAAAATTATTTTTTGCTGTCGCAAATTTTAAATACGCCGAGGATTGCCTTTTCTATAGTGAATTTGTCAAAAAAATAGTTTTTTACTGTCGCAAATTTTAAATATACCGAGGATTGCCTTTTCTATAGTGAATTTTTCAAAAAACGATTTTTTACTGTCGCAAATTTTAAGTACGCCTTGGGTTGCCCTTTCTATACTGAATTTGTCAAATAATAAATTTTTACAGTGGCAAATTTTAAATATAACGATGATTGCCTTTTCTATAGTGAATTTTTCAAAAAATTATTTTTTGCTGTCGCAAATTTTAAATACGCCGAGGATTGCCTTTTCTATAGCAAATTTTTCAAAAAATAATTTTTACTGTCGCAAATTTTAACTACGCCGGGGATTGCATTTTCTATAGTGAATTTGTCAAAAATTATTTTTTACAGTCGAAAATTTTAAACACGCCGAGTATTGCCTTTTCTATAGTAAATTTATCAAAAAATAATTTTTTACTGTCGCAAATTTTAAATACGCCGAGGATTGCCTTTTCTTTAGTGAATTTGTCAAAATAATATTTTTTACTGTCGCAAATTTTGAATACGCCGAGGATTGCCTTTTCTATATTGAATTGGTCAAATAATAAATTTTTACAGTGGCAAATTTTAAATATAACGACGATTGCCTTTTCTATAGTGAATTTTTCAAAAAATTATTTTTTGTTGTCGCAAATTTTACATATACCGAGGATTGCCTTTTCTATAGTGAATTTTTCAAAAAACGATTTTTTTACTGTCGCAAATTTTAAATACGTCTTGGGTTGCCCTTTCTATACTGAATTTGTCAAATAATAAATTTTTACAGGGGCAAATTTTAAATATAACGATGATTGCCTTTTCTATAGTGAATTTTTCAAAAAAATTATTTTTTGCTGTCGCAAATTTTAAATACGCCGAGGATTGCCTTTTCTATAGCAAATTTTTCAAAAAATAATTTTTACTGTCGCAAATTTTAACTACGCCGGGGATTGCATTTTCTATAGTGAATTTGTCAAAAAATATTTTTTACAGTCGAAAATTTTAAACACGCCGAGTATTGCCTTTTCTATAGTAAATTTATCAAAAAATAATTTTTTACTGTCGCAAATTTTAAATACGCCGAGGATTGCCTTTTCTTTAGTAAATTTGTCAAAATAATATTTTTTACTTTCGCAAATTTTGAATACGCCGAGGATTGCCTTTTCTATAGTGAATTTGTAAAAAAATAATTTTTTACTGTCGCAAATTTTAAATACGCCGAGGATTGCCTTTTCTATAGCGAATTTATCAAAAAATAATTGTTTACTGTCGAAAGTTTTAAATACGCCGAGGATTGCCTTTTCTTTAGTGAATTTGTCAAAATAATATTTTTTACTGTCGCAAATTTTGAATACGCCGAGGATTGCCTTTTCTATAGTGAATTGGTCAAAATAATATTTTTTACTGTCGCAAATTTTAAATACGCCGAGGATTGCCTTTTCTATAGTGAATTTGTCAAAAAATAAATTTGTACAGTGGCAAATTTTAAATATACCGATGATTGCCTTTTCTATAGTGAATTTTTCAAAAAATAATTTTTTGCTGTCGCAAATTTCAAATACGCCGAGGATTGCCTTTTCTATAGTAAATTTTTCAAAACATAATTTTTTACTGTCGCAAATTTTAAATACGCCGCGGATTGCCTTTTCCATAGTGAATTTGTCAAACAATAATTTTTTACTGTCGCAAATTTTAAATACGCCGGGGATTGCCTTTTCTATAGTGAATTTGTCAAAAAATATTTTTTTACTGTCGCAAATTTTAAATATACCGAGGATTTAATTTTCTATAGTAAATTTTCAAAAAATAATTTTTTACTGTCGCAAATTTCAAATACGCCGAGGATTGCCATCTCTATAGTGAATTTGTCAAAAAATAATTTTTTACTGTCGCAAATTTTAAATATACCGAGGATTGCCTTTTCTATAGTGAATTTTTCAAAAAATAATTTTTTACTGTCGCAAATTTTAAATACGCCGAGGATTGCCTTTTCTTTAGTAAATTTGTCAAAATAATATTTTTTACTGTCGCAAATTTTAAATACGCCGAGGATAGCCTTTTCTTTAGTAAATTTGCAAAATAATATTTTTTACTTTCGCAAATTTTGAATAAGCCGAGGATTGCCTTTTCTATAGTGAATTTGTAAAAAAATAATTTTTTACTGTCGCAAATTTTAAATACGCCGAGGATTGCCTTTTCTATAGCGAATTTATCAAAAGATAATTGTTTACTGTCGAAAATTTTAAATACGCCGAGGATTGCCTTTTCTTTAGTGAATTTGTCAAAATAATATTTTTTACTGTCGCAAATTTTGAATACGCCGAGGATTGCCTTTTCTATAGTGAATTGGTCAAAATAATATTTTTTACTGTCGCAAATTTTAAATACGCCGAGGATTGCCCTTTCTATAGTGAATTTATCAAAAAATAAATTTTTACAGTGGCAAATTTTAAATATACCGATGATTGCCTTTTCTATAGTGAATTTTTCAAAAAATAATTTTTTGCTGTCGCAAATTTCAAATACGCCGAGGATTGCCTTTTCTATAGTAAATTTTTCAAAACATAATTTTTTACTGCCGCAAATTTTAAATACGCCGCGGATTGCCTTTTCTATAGTGAATTTGTCAAACAATAATTTTTTACTGTCGCAAATTTTAAATACGCCGGGGATTGCCTTTTCTATAGTGAATTTTTCAAAAAATTAGTTTTTGCTGTCGCAAATTTTAAATACGCCGAGGATTGCCTTTTCTATAGTGAATTTGACAAAAAATAATTTTTTACTGTCGCAAATTTTAAATATACCGAGGATTGCCTTTTCTATAGTGAATTTTTCAAAAAATGATTTTTTACTGTCGCAAACTTTAAATACGCCTTTGGTTGCCCTTTCTATAGTTAATTTGTAAAAAAATAATTTTTTATTGTCGCAAATTTTAAATTCGCCGAGGATTGCCTTTTCTATAGTAAATTTAAAAAAAAAAATATTTTACTGTCACAAATTTTAAATATACCGAGGATTGCCTTTTCTATAGTGAATTTTTCAAAAAACGATTTTTTACTGTCGCAAATTTTAAATACGCCTTGGGTTGCCCTTTCTATACTGAATTTGTCAAATAATAAATTTTTACAGTGGCAAATTTTAAATATAACGATGATTGCCTTTTCTATAGTGAATTTTTCAAAAAATAATTTTTGCTGTCGCAAATTTTAAATACGCCGAGGATTGCCTTTTCTATAGCAAATTTTTCAAAAGATAATTTTTACTGTCGCAAATTTTAAATATACCGAGGATTGCCTTTTCTATAGTGAATTTTTCAAAAAATGATTTTTTACTGTCGCAAATTTTAAATACGCCTTTGGTTGCCCTTTCTATAGTTAATTTGTAAAAAAAATAATTTTTTATTGTCGCAAATTTTAAATTCGCCGAGGATTGCCTTTTCTATAGTAAATTTTTCAAAAAAAAAAATATTTTACTGTCGCAAATTTTAAATGTACAGAGGATTGCCTTTTCTGTAGTAAATTTTTCAAAAAATAATTTTTTACTGTCTCAAATTTTAAATACGCCGAGGATTGCCTTTTCTAAAGTAAATTTTTCAAAAAATTATTTCTTGCTGTCGCAAATTTTAAATACGCCGAGGATTGCCTTTTCTATAGTAAATTTTTCAAAAAAAAAATATTTTACTGTCAAAAATTTTAAATATACAGAGGATTGGCTTTTCTATAGTGAATTTTTCAAAAAATTATTTTTTACTCTCGAAAATTTTAAGTACGCCGAGGATTGC
Source organism: Dioctria rufipes (assembly GCA_963924295.1). Taxonomy (NCBI): domain Eukaryota; kingdom Metazoa; phylum Arthropoda; class Insecta; order Diptera; family Asilidae; genus Dioctria; species Dioctria rufipes. Next base: position 62,865 of record CAWUPM010001334.1, read on the forward strand.
CTTTTCTGTACTAAATTTTTCAAAAAATAATTTTTTACTGTCTCAAATTTTAAATACGCCGAGGATTGCCTTTTCTAAAGTAAATTTTTCAAAAAATTATTTTTTGCTGTCGCAAATTTTAAATACGCCGAGGATTGCCTTTTCTATAGTGAATTTGTCAAAAAATAGTTTTTTACTGTCGCAAATTTTAAATATACCGAGGATTGCCTTTTCTATAGTGAATTTTTCAAAAAACGATTTTTTACTGTCGCAAATTTTAAATACGCCTTGGGTTGCCCTTTCTATACTGAATTTGTCAAATAATAAATTTTTACAGTGGCAAATTTTAAATATAACGATGATTGCCTTTTCTATAGTGAATTTTTCAAAAAATTATTTTTTGCTGTCGCAAATTTTAAATACGCCGAGGATTGCCTTTTCTATAGCAAATTTTTCAAAAAATAATTTTTACTGTCGCAAATTTTAACTACGCCGGGGATTGCATTTTCTATAGTGAATTTGTCAAAAAATATTTTTTACAGTCGAAAATTTTAAACACGCCGAGTATTGCCTTTTCTATAGTAAATTTATCAAAAAATAATTTTTTACTGTCGCAAGTTTTAAATACGCCGAGGATTGCCTTTTCTTTAGTGAATTTGTCAAAATAATATTTTTTACTGTCGCAAATTTTGAATACGCCGAGGATTGCCTTTTCTATATTGAATTGCTCAAATAATAAGTTTTTACAGTGGCAAATTTTAAATATAACGATGGTTGCCTTTTCTATAGTGAATTTTTCAAAAAATTATTTTTTGCTGTTGCAAATTTTAAATATACCGAGGATTGCCTTTTCTATAGTGAATTTTTCAAAAAACGATTTTTTACTGTCGCAAATTTTAAGTACGCCTTGGGTTGCCCTTTCTATACTGAATTTGTCAAATAATAAATTTTTACAGTGGCAAATTTTAAATATAACGATGACTGCCTTTTCTATAGTGAATTTTTCAAAAAATTATTTTTTGCTGTCGCAAATTTTAAATACGCCGAGGATTGCCTTTTCTATAGCAAATTTTTCAAAAAATAATTTTTACTGTCGCAAATTTTAACTACGCCGGGGATTGCATTTTCTATAGTGAATTTGTCAAAAATTATTTTTTACAGTCGAAAATTTTAAACACGCCGAGTATTGCCTTTTCTATAGTAAATTTATCAAAAAATAATTTTTTACTGTCGCAAATTTTAAATACGCCGAGGATTGCCTTTTCTTTAGTGAATTTGTCAAAATAATATTTTTTACTGTCGCAAATTTTGAATACGCCGAGGATTGCCTTTTCTATATTGAGTTGGTCAAATAATAAATTTTTACAGTGGCAAATTTAAATATAACGACGATTGCCTTTTCTATAGTGAATTTTTCAAAAAATTATTTTTTGTTGTCGCAAATTTTACATATACCGAGGATTGCCTTTTCTATAGTGAATTTTTCAAAAAACGATTTTTTACTGTCGCAAATTTTAAATACGTCTTGGGTTGCCCTTTCTATACTGAATTTGTCAAATAATAAATTTTTACAGGGGCAAATTTTAAATATAACGATGATTGCCTTTTCTATAGTGAATTTTTCAAAAAATTATTTTTTGCTGTCGCAAATTTTAAATACGCCGAGGATTGCCTTTTCTATAGCAAATTTTTCAAAAAATAATTTTTACTGTCGCAAATTTTAACTACGCCGGGGATTGCATTTTCTATAGTGAATTTGTCAAAAAATATTTTTTACAGTCGAAAATTTTAAACACGCCGAGTATTGCCTTTTCTATAGTAAATTTATCAAAAAATAATTTTTTACTGTCGCAAATTTTAAATACGCCGAGGATTGCCTTTTCTTTAGTAAATTTGTCAAAATAATATTTTTTACTTTCGCAAATTTTGAATACGCCGAGGATTGCCTTTTCTATAGTGAATTTGTAAAAAAATAATTTTTTACTGTCGCAAATTTTAAATACGCCGAGGATTGCCTTTTCTATAGCGAATTTATCAAAAAATAATTGTTTACTGTCGAAAGTTTTAAATACGCCGAGGATTGCCTTTTCTTTAGTGAATTTGTCAAAATAATATTTTTTACTGTCGCAAATTTTGAATACGCCGAGGATTGCCTTTTCTATAGTGAATTGGTCAAAATAATATTTTTTACTGTCGCAAATTTTAAATACGCCGAGGATTGCCTTTTCTATAGTGAATTTGTCAAAAAATAAATTTGTACAGTGGCAAATTTTAAATATACCGATGATTGCCTTTTCTATAGTGAATTTTTCAAAAAATAATTTTTTGCTGTCGCAAATTTCAAATACGCCGAGGATTGCCTTTTCTATAGTAAATTTTTCAAAACATAATTTTTTACTGTCGCAAATTTTAAATACGCCGCGGATTGCCTTTTCTATAGTGAATTTGTCAAACAATAATTTTTTACTGTCGCAAATTTTAAATACGCCGGGGATTGCCTTTTCTATAGTGAATTTGTCAAAAAATATTTTTTTACTGTCGCAAATTTTAAATATACCGAGGATTTAATTTTCTATAGTAAATTTTCAAAAAATAATTTTTTACTGTCGCAAATTTCAAATACGCCGAGGATTGCCATCTCTATAGTGAATTTGTCAAAAAATAATTTTTTACTGTCGCAAATTTTAAATATACCGAGGATTGCCTTTTCTATAGTGAATTTTTCAAAAAATAATTTTTTACTGTCGCAAATTTTAAATACGCCGAGGATTGCCTTTTCTTTAGTAAATTTGTCAAAATAATATTTTTTACTGTCGCAAATTTTAAATACGCCGAGGATAGCCTTTTCTTTAGTAAATTTGCAAAATAATATTTTTTACTTTCGCAAATTTTGAATAAGCCGAGGATTGCCTTTTCTATAGTGAATTTGTCAAACAATAATTTTTTACTGTCGCAAATTTTAAATACGCCGGGGATTGCCTTTTCTATAGTGAATTTGTCAAAAAATATTTTTTTACTGTCGCAAATTTTAAATATACCGAGGATTTAATTTTCTATAGTAAATTTTCAAAAAATAATTTTTTACTGTCGCAAATTTCAAATACGCCGAGGATTGCCTTTTCTATAGTGAATTTGTCAAACAATAATTTTTTACTGTCGCAAATTTTAAATACGCCGGGGATTGCCTTTTCTATAGTGAATTTTTCAAAAAATTAGTTTTTGCTGTCGCAAATTTTAAATACGCCGAGGATTGCCTTTTCTATAGTGAATTTGACAAAAAATAATTTTTTACTGTCGCAAATTTTAAATATACCGAGGATTGCCTTTTCTATAGTGAATTTTTCAAAAAATGATTTTTTACTGTCGCAAACTTTAAATACGCCTTTGGTTGCCCTTTCTATAGTTAATTTGTAAAAAAATAATTTTTTATTGTCGCAAATTTTAAATTCGCCGAGGATTGCCTTTTCTATAGTAAATTTAAAAAAAAAAATATTTTACTGTCACAAATTTTAAATATACCGAGGATTGCCTTTTCTATAGTGAATTTTTCAAAAAACGATTTTTTACTGTCGCAAATTTTAAATACGCCTTGGGTTGCCCTTTCTATACTGAATTTGTCAAATAATAAATTTTTACAGTGGCAAATTTTAAATATAACGATGATTGCCTTTTCTATAGTGAATTTTTCAAAAAATAATTTTTGCTGTCGCAAATTTTAAATACGCCGAGGATTGCCTTTTCTATAGCAAATTTTTCAAAAGATAATTTTTACTGTCGCAAATTTTAAATATACCGAGGATTGCCTTTTCTATAGTGAATTTTTCAAAAAATGATTTTTTACTGTCGCAAATTTTAAATACGCCTTTGGTTGCCCTTTCTATAGTTAATTTGTAAAAAAAATAATTTTTTATTGTCGCAAATTTTAAATTCGCCGAGGATTGCCTTTTCTATAGTAAATTTTTCAAAAAAAAAAATATTTTACTGTCGCAAATTTTAAATGTACAGAGGATTGCCTTTTCTGTAGTAAATTTTTCAAAAAATAATTTTTTACTGTCTCAAATTTTAAATACGCCGAGGATTGCCTTTTCTAAAGTAAATTTTTCAAAAAATTATTTCTTGCTGTCGCAAATTTTAAATACGCCGAGGATTGCCTTTTCTATAGTAAATTTTTCAAAAAAAAAATATTTTACTGTCAAAAATTTTAAATATACAGAGGATTGGCTTTTCTATAGTGAATTTTTCAAAAAATTATTTTTTACTCTCGAAAATTTTAAGTACGCCGAGGATTGCCTTTTCTGTAGTAAATTTTTCAAAAAATAATTTTTTACTGTCTCAAATTTTAAATACGCCGAGGATTGCCTTTTCTAAAGTAAATTTTTCAAAAAATTATTTTTTGCTGTCGCAAATTTTAAATACGCCGAGGATTGCCTTTTCTATAGTGAATTTGTCAAAAAATAGTTTTTTACTGTCGCAAATTTTAAATATACCGAGGATTGCCTTTTCTATAGTGAATTTTTCAAAAAACGATTTTTTACTGTCGCAAATTTTAAATACGCCTTGGGTTGCCCTTTCTATACTGAATTTGTCAAATAATAAATTTTTACAGTGGCAAATTTTAAATATAACGATGATTGCCTTTTCTATAGTGAATTTTTCAAAAAATTATTTTTTGCTGTCGCAAATTTTAAATACGCCGAGGATTGCCTTTTCTATAGCAAATTTTTCAAAAAATAATTTTTACTGTCGCAAATTTTAACTACGCCGGGGATTGCATTTTCTATAGTGAATTTGTCAAAAAATATTTTTTACAGTCGAAAATTTTAAACACGCCGAGTATTGCCTTTTCTATAGTAAATTTATCAAAAAATAATTTTTTACTGTCGCAAGTTTTAAATACGCCGAGGATTGCCTTTTCTTTAGTGAATTTGTCAAAATAATATTTTTTACTGTCGCAAATTTTGAATACGCCGAGGATTGCCTTTTCTATATTGAATTGCTCAAATAATAAGTTTTTACAGTGGCAAATTTTAAATATAACGATGGTTGCCTTTTCTATAGTGAATTTTTCAAAAAATTATTTTTTGCTGTTGCAAATTTTAAATATACCGAGGATTGCCTTTTCTATAGTGAATTTTTCAAAAAACGATTTTTTACTGTCGCAAATTTTAAATACGCCTTGGGTTGCCCTTTCTATACTGAATTTGTCAAATAATAAATTTTTACAGTGGCAAATTTTAAATATAACGATGATTGCCTTTTCTATAGTGAATTTTTCAAAAAATTATTTTTTGCTGTCGCAAATTTTAAATACGCCGAGGATTGCCTTTTCTATAGCAAATTTTTCAAAAAATAATTTTTACTGTCGCAAATTTTAACTACGCCGGGGATTGCATTTTCTATAGTGAATTTGTCAAAAAATATTTTTTACAGTCGAAAATTTTAAACACGCCGAGTATTGCCTTTTCTATAGTAAATTTATCAAAAAATAATTTTTTACTGTCGCAAATTTTGAATACGCCGAGGATTGCCTTTTCTTTAGTAAATTTGTCAAAATAATATTTTTTACTT
>CAWUPM010001335.1:0-12922 GCA_963924295.1 Dioctria rufipes
CTGATATTTATCTTATATTATAACTTAGAATATCGCTTACCTTTGAATGCCTTAGTTGCACTGTAAAGAAAATAATAGTTTAGATAGCTACATTTCTTCACTCGCCAAATTTTAAGATAAGATAAAGGGTTTTCTAATAAGAGGTGTTATTTTAATTAGCCCGCTATTTCGGTAGATGTCACTTTTAGAGCTGTCATTTTTTAACATTTGACAAGCAAAAACTATGCCATTAATAAAAATGGAACGACACACGATTCAACAACGCATTGAAATTATTAAAATTCACCATAAAAATGGTGAAAATGTGGCAGAGACGGTTCGTAAAACTCGAACATTTTTGGGTCATCATGAAGCACCTTGTCGGACCGTAATACAGAAATTGGTAGAAAAATTCGAGCTGTCGGGACAAGTTAGTGATATGAAGAATAAAACTCGTGCACGTCGCTCAAGAACAGCCGAGAATATTGCTGCTGTAGCCGAAAGTGTTGAAGAAAACCCAGGTTTGTCCATACCTCGTCGTTCTTTGGAATTAGGCATTCCACAAACGACATTACATCGTATTTTGCATAAAGATTTGGGTACTAAGGCTTATAAAGTTCAGTTAACACAAGAACTCAAGCCGGCCGATCATCAACAACGTCGAGTCATTGCTGATTGGGTCCTTGAAATGCATGAAAATGATCCGGAATTCCATCGAAAACTCATCTTGAGTGATCAGGCCCATTTCCACCTCGATGGCTTCGTCAACAAGCAAAAGTGTCGCATCTGGGGCTCGGAAAACCCAGGAGTGATTGTTGGAAAGCCTCTCTATCCTCAACGTGTGACTGTTTGGTGCGGTTTATGGTCCCGCGGGGTCATTGGACCTTACTTTTTCGAAAATGAGGCTGGAGCGACAGTTACGGTGAATAGATTGCGCTATCGACAGATGATTAATTATTTTTTATGGCCGGAATTGGATGGTATTCATCTGGACAACGTTTACTTTCAACAAGACGGCGCTACGTGCCATTCAAGCAATGAAACCATTGATCGTTTACGGGAAAAGTTTCCGGATCGTGTTATCTCTCGAAGAGGTGATCACAATTGGCCACCGAGATCACGGGCGGATGCAGACGTTTGCTCTAGGAGGGGGGGGGGCGATCGCCCCAATCGCCCCCTATAACCGCACTTGCCATCAGCTGTGGACTGATCTGTATAGCTTTCTCATTTAGTTTTGGCATGAAAATTTCATTAGCATTCAGATATCGCCAGAGTTCTTTTATCTATATAATATAAGTTTTTGATCCCGTAAGCATAGAAAAATTTAATCCCATATAAAATAGACATTATACAAGAAGAAGCAAGAAGCCTTACTACTGGTGTTTTCATACATAGGTCGCTTGCATTTCGCTAAAACACCATAATTTCTTCGGCTGGACTGCAATTTCTTGCAACTTAAATGGTGGAAGAAATTTTCGAAGAATGTTATTTAGGTAGGTTTAATATATATGTTATCCTATTTGCCTTAAATTAATTATTTGCAGGACAACTGAATCTGAGATTAATTAAACCGGCTATGATAATTTTCCCAACATACTACTTTTCATCAAAATACCCAGCTTTTGTGAGCTTTCGATCACAAAAAAGTGCAACAATGCTTGTACTGAAAATTCATTAGTGATATAATTTTACATTTTTTGAGAATAATTTATGACTAAAAAGGAAAAAACAATAAATATATCAAATAACTATCTAGAGTTTTCCATTTAATCAGATTACATTTGTATAAAATTTTTTAAATTTTCATGGTACACAAAGAAAGGATATTCAAAGGAAAGTAATTTAATTAAGCATTTTGATAAACATTAGGAGTTCCAAATTTAAATTTCGGGAAATTGTTATTCACTGTAGTGTAATTTGAGCTGTCCAGATCTTGTTTTCTCTGTATACCTTGAAAATTTTAAAATTTATATACAAATGTAATATAATTTAAAAATTTAATTAAATGCAAAATGAAGGAAAACTATGGAGAAATGAAGGGAGAAATTATTTTCTGTTTTTTTAACGCCGGTTTAGAAACGGTCTTTTTTAAAATTTTTTTTTTTTTTTGTATTTTCTATTTCATTGGATTAGAATATAAAGTTTGATTTATTATTATTAGAGCTCTAGGGGGGGGGGGCGATCGCCCCGATCGCCCCCCGCTGTATTTGCCACTGACCGAGATCTTGTGACTTAACACCTTGCGACTTCTTCCTTTGGGGCCACGTGAAAGAGAAAGTCTACGCCAACAGCCCAGCGTCGATTCAAGACCTCAAATATGGAATTCGTGAGGCTATCGAGGACATAGGGCAGTCACTTTGCGATTTGGTTATGGAAAATTTTATGAAAAGGATATGGTCTCCTAGGCGTGGTCGTGGTTGTCATTTGGCTGATTTTTTTTCCATTATTAACAGCATACCTTCCTCTTTATAATGAAATAAAGATCCAATCATTTATCTCATAAAATGGCATTTTTCTTTGAATATCAAAATAACACCTCTTATTGGAAAACCCTTTAATACGGTCGGTGTTTTTCGCCGATTAGCAAACTAATTTAGAATGAAAACTATCAAGATGGTACCATTTTAAAGACTCATGGGAGAGTTTTTAGTATATTTGACGAACAAATAGGAACAAAACGGGGCCTTGACGTAGGACATGAACTTCAATAAAGTTCTACTCAACAAAATAAAAATTCGGACAGTGGTCCTATTTCGCCCATCTCTGGTATCCTTCAAAAATTTTCAGCACACTTTCGCAATTAAAACATGCAAATTAAAAAATACTATTCAGTAGATGTACCTGCTCTGAAAAGTTCTGTCGCTCTGTAAGACATGTGAAAACATCTCCATCTTCATAATTGTAGTTATTTACAAGGTAAAGTTAAATATAACTCGTCGTCTAGCAAAACAGTTATCATAAGTTATGCTTAGTCTAATAAAATAATTACAAATTAAAAATCAAGAATGCTACCAAAGCGAGGGAGATTAATTCACCTTGCATTCTTCTGGAGTAAGCACTTCGATCAGCGCTGAATAAATTTTGCTTGTTTAGTTAGCAACTGTGCTACAATTAGGTCACTTAAGTAATTTTTTTCTGCATGTATGAACAAACATCTTCCACTCTCTTAAAAAGCCTTGGAAGATCCTGCAGTATCTTAAAAGTAAAATGCTGTACTTCTTTGTACAATCTACTAAAATACCCATCATTTCTTGATAATTGCTAGTACAATTGATTGCTTTTATTGTGATTCAGTAATATGGACTTCACATACTGACAGGCGCAGATATAGCATTGAAATAATTAGGGGGGGGGGGGGTCATCTTACAAATTAAATCTGTCGAGCAAACAAAAAAAAAAAAAAAAAAACATCCAACGCCAACGCCGTAAGTCGGTTTGCATAGCCACCGCAGTACTTACTGCAGTACTTGGAACTAGGAAATCCGCATTAAGCGGTGTGGATGATGTGTCACTTGTTAGTATGCTTTTTTTTTTTACAAAAACTAATTTTTTTAATAGAATAGGGTCAGACTAATTTTTTTAATAGAATAGGGTCAGGAGTCATTCAAGCCCAACTTTTCTCAGTTTTCCACACTGGCATATATAATATGGACTGCTCGATATGCTATTTCTTGCGGGTACAATTTTTTGTGTCACAAATAGTTCATACGTCGGTGCCAACATTGAAAAATCCATTGGCGGAAAGTTGAAAAGTAAAACCTTTCGAATTTCTATTAACCCAAATAATTAATTTAAAAACATTTATTTCGACAAACCCACTTATTTATTTATTGTTTACAGCCCTTTCTCAGTTCGCACGTTACATAGAAAAGTGACCCAACTCAAAAAATGCAACTTTTCAGGAGAGCGAAAGAACGAAAAGCTGTACATAGAATTGTGGCCTCGGTAGCTCAGTTGGTATGCGCGCTGGCTACCATCCCCGGGGTCGTGGGTTCGATTCCCACCTCGACTTGGTCCTGTGCTTCTCCTTCCACCTAGTTTCCTTCAATTTTCTGCATTATTCCTTAACCCTTGCTATTAATTAATTCTTCAATCGACATTTAATTGTATTTGCTAAGGATATATTCGATATAACATATATATTCGATATAACATATGACATATGTCTATGTTATATTTCTAAGGAAGAATTGCTATTAATTAATGTAAATAATTTCTATAATTAATGATTCATTATAATGATGATGTCTTTGATTATGTTAATAATCTGTGATTATTTCTAATGCTTGCCTAATGTGTATACATAGCTTATATGTAAAAACATGTAGTATTTCCTGTCTGTAAGATTGTTCAAATCGGTAGACTGAATAAATAAATTCTAGCTTAACGTAGTAATTGTTTGCTAAAAATAGTCTGAACTCTTAAATTTGTTAGTAAATATATTTCTGAAGATTTATATAAAAGAAATTTTAAGTTTTTGTTTCCGCAGTTGGCGAAGTTAGCTGTTAATCCCGCATCCTCTTAGGTTGTGTCGCTTTTCTTTGTTGCGAATAAATATTTTTAGAATTTTTTTTTTAGTGGCACAACTCAAAATACGATTTTTAAGAATTAAATTCCGTACTTTGAACTTTGTGGAAAAATGTCATAACTCATAATAAAATTTGTAAGAAATAAATGCTGTTTTGTGGAAAAGTGACACAATTTAAAATAATACTCTTAAAATGTCGAAAACATATTTACGTTTGTTATGAAGATCGTCACAACTCAAAAAGTGACACTGACACACTGTTCTATGAAGAATATCTCTGTTCTTAAGTAACAGAAAAGTGACACTATCGCTATCTAGCGGCAAAAACAATCAGATACAAATATGCCAATTTCTTGGTGTAATTAACTCAAAAACGACAAATTTTGAGTTAGGTCACATTTCTATGTGACATGCGAATTAGTAGTTAGTGCTTAGATCGAAAGAGAACTCTATATAGAAATGAGCCCACTTTCTGCAGTATATTTCTATGGACGTAATCAGTCCATATTTTAAATGTCAGTGGTTTTACATAAGAACGCTGCAAATATTTTAGAATGTTAGGAGTGTTACATGCCAAAATTACCTGAAAAGGGGCTTATCTCTCTTTTAGAAGAAGAAATTGCCATCAGCAATTGATTCAAATTTCTCAGTTAAAAACAAAAAGTATTTCCCATAGAACGACTTGGGACAAATAAAAGTTTTAAATTTCAACCCAAGTCGTTTCAATAGAAAAAAGCCCCACGACAAATCTTACCTTCAGTAATAAATAAATAAATAAATAAATAAATAAAAATACGATATGTATGTACATATATACCTAAATACATATCGGGCGCATAAAATTTACTCGGTGAAGATTTAAACGATCAAGTCTTCACCAAAAAGCCTCCTTTCAGCAAATTCTCGCGAGCGGCATACATTGTGGATGCAACAATGTATGCACAATAGCAAGACGATGGTTTGATATTTATGAAAATATCAAATTTCATTTCAACCATCGTCCGCCGCGATAGGCTGAACACTAATTGTAAACAGGTAAAGAAAATAGAAGTTGCGATAAGAAAAATAAATAAACGTTTTGTGAAAATAACCATAAGAGGAAGTTTGTGAAAGAAAAAGTTTGTGAACAAAGCAAAAGTAAAAAAAATATATATAAATAAAATAAAAGTGTGCGAGTTGTCTTAATCATAGCTTCCTGAAACGGCGTAGAGTGATTGCCTTCGGCTAAGGTAAGCCCCGAAATATAACAGGAGTTAGGACTAAGTTAAGTTAGGGCTCTGATGTGGTAACGAGGGAGTCTGTTTCGTGGCTTGGGAAGTGTTTCTCTGAGGTCCGAAACCCAAATTCCGAGAAAAACCTATATACATACATCACATGCATACAATAGCATTCATTGAAATAAATTTTTATTTTTTTAAGTTTTGGAAAAAAAATTTTTTTTTAAGTTGAATTATTTAAATAAAAAAAAGTATAAAATAAAAAATATATTTTTTCAAATAACTCAATTAATTAAATATTTTTTCTTTTTTTCTTCAAATTTAGGGGGGTGGTCATGACCCCCACGACCCCCCCCCTGGATCCGCCACTGCATACTTACGAATTTTATATCTTCCTAGCTGACCACACAGACGTTCTCCTGTCCAAATTTCAATAAATATGAACGTTTTACGAGTTTGTTATTAATAATTTGTAAACAAAGTAAAAATGAGGCAAACATGTATTTCTAAGTGGTCATAGTGTCTGTTAACTATTGTGACATTGGATATTTAATATAAGGAGAATATTCATTTCAATGCTATAATGATGTACGACATTTTTCGATTTGTTTTGTGCACTGACATATATAACATGGACTGCCTGATTTTCTATTTCATATGGGTCAACTTTTTTTGGCAGGGTGTGACAATTATCTTAATTTCAAGTTTTACTTTCGCTTTAATATTCATATTAAAAGTTCAGCAAATTACAGATGCATTCGAAATTATTTCTATTCTCGGATGTTTATCTCCTACAGCATCAAATATTCCTTAAACTCGATTTCTAAGGAAACAAAATTAAGCAATTTTTATCTGCCTATCCCTAAAAGTAGCTATGGGGGACAGAGAAAGAAATACAAATACTGTATTGCCATCTATTTCTATTCTCTATATTCATTTGGAAAACCACTAAACTAAAACTGGACTATGGTGGATTTTGTATAGAACTTTTGAATTATAGTTCAACGAAAAAAAGTAGTTAAACCAAAAAGAGACGACTATAGAAAAGTGATCCCATAATAATGTCAAATAATGTAAGCAATTTTTGTAGCGTCAGCAGTCCATTGTATATATGTCAGTGGTTTTGTGGCGCGTATGCAAAAAGCTGACGCTTTCCCGACACGATAACAGGTGATATACCATACCAGCGAGAAGCATAAATTTTCAAGGTTAATGCCACAAGCACTCAATAAATGCCCTTGTAATTAGTTTGTTGTTATTGCGAATTCAAGCCGCCTCGGAAGCTGCAAGCGTTTAAAACCGAATGGCATATCGCTCGGAATCATTGGGATACCTGGTGTCAAAATCTCTTCTCCTTTGTACTTTCCATTAAGAATTGTTCTTTCGGTAATGTCAGTTTCTTCTGCTTGGTTGATACTTCGCAACATTATAATACCGATCTGACTTTCAACTGGAGATTTTGAAGCAGCGATCCGGGCAATTCCATCGAGTTTAAAAATTCGGTTGGATAGTTGACGGCATCATCTTGGTGAATTACATCGGTTTGTACGTCATCAATTCGCCAGCAATTTCATTTTCAATTCATCGAAATGAGTGCTTTTCACAGCCGTACTATATTTACTCAACCAAAAATGATTTTTGTAATTTTGAGCAATATGTGGATCACCTTTCAGATGAGTTCGGTCTTTGATTGTGTGAACTGGTAAAAATCGAAGGAAATGAAATGCACCCACTCGAAATGTAAACGAGGATTTTGCATTCCCAATGTCCGGGAATTGCTTTTAAAATACCTCTCCAGATTGGTTGTACTGCAAATCGAAACGCATGTCGATACTTAATTTGTGTGTTTTGAAGTGTTTTCATAAAACGGACGACGACTTTAAACATGCGTTAAGTTCATCGGCTGGCATTAACCGTGGAATCACTGGCAAAGTTTTTTTTTGCAAACTTTTCCAGGAACATAACGAACAAAACAAAAATCAAGTAAAACAAATTAAGAATTTGGTTTGGCAACACCAGGAAAGCGTTGCTCGATTTAGTCCACTTTTGAACAGGTATTTGTAATTTTCATGGAAATGCTGTGTAGAAAATTTCAGCTTTCAATGTCGACGCGCTCTCAGGCAGTGTCCAAATACTTATATAGTGAATAACCAAAGTTTTGTAAGGCAGCACCAGGAAGTATTTGCCGATACTAATTTTTCTTTCCCTAAGATCCTTATTTCGACTGTTACGAACATTAAATAAAAACAAATTAGCCAAATCGGTTCAGTCGTTCTCAAGTGATGCGATATTCTTATTTTGTGGTGTTATCTGATTTACTATCAGAACCAGCTTAACACAAGCTCGCTGCATGGACACGTTTAATAATTAAACGGTCAACAATACATGTGTTTCATCACTTAGTCGGTGTTACTTAGTCGGTGTTTGTATTAGTATATTAAACTAAACATAAACCAAGCACAAGATGAAATTACATGCAATGAACAAAACATTAAACAAAAGAAAATAAATATTATACAGACTATTTTTTAAAACATGCTTAGAAACACGTCAACAAAAAATGCTCAGCCATATTATTAACAGTAATACACATGCGATTAACAGGTTCATACGTGCTAAAGTTAGACCTTGAGGAGTTAACATGCAACAGAGGTAGCCTGCTCAAATTGTGCCTATTATCACGGAAGGAGATTTTGTTAAGTAATAATGGAGAATCAATATTCCCGTTTAAGATTTGATACACAAAGAGAGTGCATATTTGAAAGCTTCAAGCGATCCTCATAGGGTGGAAGAATTAATGCATTATTCCAGGATAGGTGCCTGAGGGCAAATCGTTTCTCTGAACAGACTCGATACGGTCGATGTGTGTTTACCGTAAAATAGAGACCAGACCTGGCTAGCGTATTCAAGAAGTGGTCTCACGAAGCAAGTGTATAAACGCAATGTTATGATGGATTCGAAAACTCTCGGGACCAATGTTTTATAAAACCCAACATAGAACTGCTCTTTGATACCATTTAGTTTATATGGGAGATAAAATTTAATCTGTGGTCACATTTGACACCCAAGTAACAGACAGATTCCACACGGCAAATCAAGGAATCCCTGAACTCATAATCATAAGTAATTGGTGTCTGATTCCTATGGAAAGTCATTACCTCACATTTGTCGATATTGAGTACCAGATTATTGCTCCTGCACCAGTTGTAAAAATTTTTAAGGTCACCCTTTACCTGTTCACAATCGTTAACGTATTTATTCTGAGCGAAAAGCTTAAGATCGTCAGCATAAATGAAGACCTCACAGTACCTCCCAACTGAGACAATGTCGTCAATAGATAGACTAAAGAACAACGGGCCCAAGTGACTCCCTTGAGGTACGCCAGATGAAGCCTTCAACACACTAAAGATGGAATGGCGGAATAGGATTTGATATGTTCTGTTATCTCAAAAAGACGCTGTCCATTTTAGAAATGTTGGGGAAACCCATACTTTTCCATTTTAAAGAGTATCGTGTAGTGAGATAACTTGTCGAAGGCTTTACTCAAGTCTATATAAATACAATCCGCCTGATGGCCTTTTGCCAACCCGCCAATGGTATCGGAGACAAATTCCAACAAGTTAATGGTTGTAGACCTTCCCGAAATAAACCCATGTTGGTTTGAAGGGAGCAAATTCTTATAGGAAGTTGACAGTTGACAGTAAATGATAGATTCGAATAATTTAGGCATGCAAGATAATTTTGCAATAGGTCTATAGTTAGAAATTTCACTTTTCTTAACTTTTTTGTGGATAGGTATGATAAAAGAATTCTTCCACAACTGCGGAAGACTACCACTATTGAGCGATTTTTGGAAAATAATTCTCAGCGAGGCTGTCAGGGAGATGCAACATGACTTATCCCATCAGGACCAGTTGTGAAGTTATTTGGAAGTCTATTAATATGATCAAGTATATCCTCTTCTGAGATTGAAGGCATAGTGAATGAAATGTTATGAGAATCGTTCATATGATTGAAGTTGCTACTTTGAGGTTTAAAATTTGACGAGGCAAAGGCATTGTCAAAAAAAGAAGCAAACATATCGCAAATCTTAAACAAATAATCACTAGCAGAATCCTTGTACCTCATGGTATTGGGGTAGTGGTCTGTTCTTTTCTCCATATTAATAAACTGCATAAAGATGCGAAGGTCCCTAAATAATTTGGTACCAATGCTTTGAATATACTCATCATAATGTTTAGAGGAAAGTTCTTTGAACTCATTATATGATGTGAGGAAGTTGTTGTGACTTATAATGTATTTGTCATATAACTTTTCCACAGTTTATTCATTCTATTTTTAAGACGTTTAAGTTCTTTATTGAACCATGGCGATGATGTTTTAGAGATCCGTTGGCGCTCACGGGGAACATGAGAGGAGAATAAATTGAAAAGAATTATGTAAAACGTAGAAACATCTTCATCAACACTATTGAAAGACAGCAATGTGTTGAAATCAATAGAGGTAAGTCTACTGGAAAGTTCCGAAAAATTAGCTTTTCTAAAATTGAAAAAGTATTGCGTTTCGTTACAATATGTGAGGTTTTCGGTCTTAAAGCAATATGTAATTAGTAGTTGGAGGGTGGGGGGTAGTATTTGTCAGGAGTAGACAATAAAACTGGGCTAGGTTCAACTAATAAGCTACCCGCGTCAGTAGAAAATACCAGGTCTAACTGCCTACCCGTGTCATTCATAACATTACTGATTTAGCTGAGACCAAGAGATGAAATACTGTCCAGAAAAAGGATTCTCTAATTGTCAAGTTATTAAGTGGAAGATAGTCAATCGTCATCTTCGTTTAATACCCATTGAATACTGGGTAAGTTAAAATCTCCAATTAGTAGTAATTCGTCGAGAGGATCCATCTTACCATTGATAAAATTAGGTGTTGAAATGGGTAGGTCGTAAATATTCTGACCTTTGTCATCAACAATATTTATAGAGTCTGGAGGAATATAGCAACAAATAATGTATACGCCAGTTTTTAAAAAAGATAACTTAAGAACTATAAGTTCAGTGTCAAGAATGTTGGAGAAACTTAGAACATCAATTTGGCTACAATTTAATTGGTTTTTATAGGCGAATAGTACGCCACCGCCACGAGCTTCAGAATCAGTATATCTATCTTTTCGGAAAATTTAATGCAAATTGTCAAAGACTTCAGCATCGTCAAAACCATGATGGAGCCAAGTTTCTGTAAAAGCGATTATATCGTTACAAGTCGCAACAGAGGATTTGAAGATTTGTGCAGTTTTAGTTCGAATCCCCCCTAAGTTTTGATATAGAACAGAGAAAGCGCTTTGAGTTTTTTGGAATATCGCTGCTTCTTTTAGCTGTATTTCTGTGTTGGTGCCCAGAAGGTACTAATAATTTAGTAAAAACGCCAGAGGGCCAAAATGTGGGATCATGCTCGTTCATGGATACAGTTAGAACAAATGATGCAACAGGCTTAGAGGATTTACTAATTCTTCGACAAGAAATACCATCTGTTGCGATATTTTTCGAATTCAGATACCTCAAAATGTTTTCAGTCATCGTTTCTGGAGAGAAATGGCTGATAAATCCACTCGAAGGTTTTGGTACCATTCTCACCGAGGCGCCAATACCATTTCGTAATATTTCTACATTCTCGGTTTTGTCAACTGTCGCCTGTAAATCCTAAAATATTTTTTCGATTTCTGTTCTGATTTCTTCGTCTGCTTCCGTGTTGGCGGTTTCGCACAATTTCGGTATATGTTCGACATCCTGACTGCTCTCATTTGCAGCTTGTGTTTTAATACCTTTATTAGTTTTTCGCACTACGCACCTTTGCTGATCTTGCCGCTAGTTTTTCTTACGTTTTCCTTTCCTTTCTCATACCTTCAACGTGACTGTTTCTTGTTGTTTCCTTTTTATACCCTAGATGAAATCATAGGGGTATACTAAGTTAGTCACTCCGTTTGCAACACCTCGAAATATTGATGGTGGAACAAAATGGATTGGACAGTCATTCATAATATTAAAAGTTATTTTGATTTTTGCAAGTCCGTCCGTCCGTGCGCACGATAACTAGAGAACGCGTATACATAGACAGCTGAAATTTTGTGCACTGACTTAAAAAAAAAAGTAAAATTAAGTTCGAAAATGAGACAAATCGGCCAACTCCTTCGTTTGGTTGCCATACAAAAATTTCGTTTTCCGCTATATATATGGACACTGTTTGAGAACGCGTCGACTTAGAGAGCTGAAATTTCGTACATGATATTTTTACTACATTAGAAAATAAAATGTCAAAAATAGACTAAATCGGGAAACTCCTTCTTGGTGTTGCCATATAAAAATTTCGGTTTTTTACGTATACTTTGAAAACGATCAGACCAATACATTTTTATTGTACTAAAAACTTCTGCAGAATATGAAATCCTATAATATTGGTTATAATAATTTTTTCTGTGCGACAAACCGTTCTAGAAACATATGCGAAAAACAACTTCAAAATCAAACTTGAATAGATCGGTGACCATACGAATTTTAATAAGGGCATTCATCTAGGGTATCATCAGAATTTATCTTAGACCAATTCTAGCTTTTTTACTTGTTCTTTGTTCTTTTTTCTTTTGCCTTTGGATAACTTTTTCTTCTGTGTTTTGCTGAGCATAAGGCTTTTTTTACGTCTGATTTTCCTCATTCAGATTCTCAGCAAACATTTTTTTTCCATTTTCTCTTGAAGAAATCTTCGAAAGTGAAAAAAGGTTATTATATAAGACAGGTTTTGCTTTTCTCGTTTGTAAGGTCGTTGTGGGTATTGTTGGGAAAGATTGTTACATTTTGGTCCCTGCAACGATTCGTTGCGTGGGAAGCATATACTCGTTACTTTTCAATCGGCACTCGGTAGTTTTGTTACTTGCAGTACTGCTCTCAGAATTTTGATATTAATTGATCTGTTCTACAGCGTCTTAGTTTATTTTATGTAATTTTAGGCTAGTAGTTTTATCTTGAGTATTTATCTTGCGTTTCAAATTTCGATTTTTTAATATGATAGCGTTCAAAGTAATTGTTTAAAAATAAAAAGAAAAATAAGTTGTATTCCAAGAAATACAAAATTAGAAAATTATTTTTAATAAGAATTAAAGAAAAAATATATTGTGTTATATACTATACAACAGCGCGACCTATCGTGT
>CAWUPM010001336.1:0-37371 GCA_963924295.1 Dioctria rufipes
TTTTTCAAAAATTATTTTTAACTGTCGCAAATTTTAAAAACCCCGAGGATTGCCTTTTCTATAGTAAATTTTTCAAAAATTATTTTTTACTTACGCCGAGGATTGCCTTTTCAATAGTAACTTTTTCAAAAATTATTTTTTCTGTCGCAAATTTTGAATACGCGAGTATGGCCTTTTCTGTTGTAGATTTTTCAAAAAATTATTTTTTCTGTCGGAAATTTTGAATACGCGAGTATGGCCTTTTCTATAGTAAATTTTTCAAAAAATTATTTTTTACTCTCGGAAATTTTAAATACGCCGAGGATTGCCTTTTCTAATATAAATTTTACAAAAAATTATTTGTTACTGTCGCAATTTAAAATTAGGTGAGTATGGCCCTTTCTATAGTAAATTTTTCACAAAATTATTTTTTTAATGTCGCAAATTTTAATTTCGCCGAGGATTGCCTTTTCTATAGTAAATTTTTCAAAAATTATCTTTTACTGTCGCAAATTTTAAATACGCCGAGGATAGCCTTTTCTATTGTAAACTTTTCAAAAAATTACTTTTTCTCTCGCAAATTTTAAATATGGCGAGAATGACCTTTTCTATAGTAAATTTTTCAAAAATTATTTTTAACTGTCGCAAATTTTAAAAACCCCGAGGATTGCCTTTTCTATAGTAAATTTTTCAAAATTATTTTTTACTTACGCCGAGGATTGCTTTCCAATAATAAATTTTTCAAAAATTAATTTTACCGTCGCAAATTTTAAATACGCCGAGGATTGCCTTTTCTATTGTAAATTTTGCAAAAAAAATATTTTTTTCTGTCGCAAAATTTAAAGACGGCGAGCATTGACTTTTCTTTAGTAAATTTTTCGAAAAATTATTGTTTACGTTCGCAAATTTTAAATACGCCGAGGATTGACTGTTATATAATAAATATTTCATAAAATAATTTTTTACTGTCGCAAATTTTTAATACGCCGAGGATTCCCTTTTCTATAGTAAATTTTTCAAAAAATAATTATTATTTTCGAAAAATTTTGAATATAGTATAGTAAATTTTTCAAAAAATTTTTTTTACTGTCGCAAATTTTAAATACGCCAAGGATTGCCTTTTCTATTATAAATTTTACAACAAATTATTTTTTACTGTCGCAAATTTAAAATACGGTGAGTATGGCCCTTTCTATAGTAAATTTTTCAAAAAATTATTTTTTACTATCGCAAATTTTATTTTCGCCGAGGATTGCCTTTTCAATAGTAACTTTTTCAAAAATTATTTTTTCTGTCGCAAATTTTGAATACGCGATGTATGGCCTTTTCTATTGTAGCTTTTTCAAAAAATAATTTTTTACTGTCGCAAATTTTAAGTACGCCGCGGATTGCCTTTTCTATAGTAAATTTTTCAAAAAATAATATTTTACTGTAGCAAATTTTAAATACGCCGAATATTGCCTTTTCTATTGTAAACTTTTCCAAAAATTATTTTTTTCTGTCGCCACTTTTAAATACGGCGAGTATGGCCTTTTCTATAATAAATTTTTCAAAAAATTATTTTCAAATGTGGCAAACTTTAAAAACGCCGAGGATTGGCTTTTCTATAGTAAATTTTTCAAAAAATTATGTTTTACTGTCGAAAATTTTTAAATACGCCGAGGATTGCCTTTTCTATAGTAAATTTTCAAAAATTATCTTTTACTGTCGCAAGTTTTAAATACGCCGAGGATTGCCTTTTTCTATTTTAAACTTTTCAAAAAAATAATTTTTTACTGTCGCAAATTTTAAGTACGCCGAGGATTGCCTTTTCTATAGTAAATTTTTCAAAAATAATTTTTTACTGTCGCAAATTTTAAATACACCGAGTATGGCCATTCCATAGTAAATTATTCAAAAAATAATATTTTACTGTCGAAAATTTAAAATACGCCGAGGATTGCATTTTCTATAGTAAATTTTCCAACAAATTATTTTCTACCCTCGCAAATTATAAATACGCCAGGTATTGCCTTTTCCATTGTAAATTTTTCAAACAATTATTGTTGCTGTCGCAAATTTTAAATACGCCGAGGATTGCCTTTTCTATAGTAAATTTTAAATTATTTTTTTACTGTAGCAAATTTTAAATACGAAGAATATTGCCTTTTCTATTGTAAACTTTCCAAAAATTATTTTTTTCTGTCGCCACTTTTAAATACGGCCAGTATGGCCTTTTCTAAAAAATTTTTCAAAAAATTATTTTCAAATGTGGCAAACTTTAAAAACGCCGAGGATTGTTTTTCTATAGTACATTTTTCAAAAAATTATTTTTTACTGTCGCAAATTTTGATTACGACGAGGATTGCCTTTTCAATAGTAAATTTTTCAAAAAATAAATTTTACCGTCGCAAATTTTAAATATGCCGAGGATTGCCTTTTCTATAGTAAATTTTTCAAAAATTTTCTTTTACTGTCGCAAATTTTAAATACGACGAGGATTGCCTTTTCTATTGTAAACTTTTCAAAAAGTTATTTTTTTCTGTCGCAAATTTTAAATACGGCGAGAATGGCCTTTTCTATTGTAAATTTTTCAAAAAATAATTTTTTACTGTCCCAAATTTTAAATACGCCGAGGATTGCCTTTTCTATAGTAAATTTGTCAAAAAATTATTTTTTACTGTCGCAAATTTTTAAAATGCGCCGAGGATTGCCTTTTCTATAGTAAATTTTTCAAAAATTATGTTTTACTGTCGCAAATTTTAAATACGCCGAAGATTGCGTTTTCTATTGTAAACTTTTCACAAAATTATTTTTTCTGTCGCAAATTTTAAATACGGCGAGAATGGCCTTTTCTATAGTAAATGTTTCAAAAAATTATTTTTAACTGTCGCAAATTTTAAAAACGCCGAAAATCGCCTTTTCTATAGTAACTTTTTCAAAAATTATTTTTTCTGTCGCAAATTTTGAATACGCGAGCAAGACCATTTCTATTGTAAATTTTTCAAAAAATAATTTTTACTGTCCCAAATTTTAAATACGCCGAGGATTGCCTTTTCTATAGTAAATTTGTCAAAAAATTATTTTTTACTGTCGCAAATTTTAAATACGCCGAGGATTGCCTTTTTTATAGTAAATTTTTCAAAAATTATCTTTTACTGTCGCAAATTTAAAAATACGCCGAGGATTACCTTTTCTATTGTAAACTTTTCAAAAAATTATTTTTTTCTGTCGCAAATTTTAAATACGGCGAGAATGACCATTTCTATAGTAAACTTTTCAAAAAATTATTTTTAACTGTCGCAAATTTTAAAAACCCCGAGGATTGCCTTTTATATAGTAAATTTTTCAAAAAATTATTTTTTACTGTCGCAAATTTTAATTACGCCGAGGATTGCTTTTCAATAGTAAATTTTTCAAAAAATTAATTTTACCGTCGCAAATTTTAAATACGCCCAGGATTTCCTTTTCTATTGTAAATTTTTCAACAAATTACTTTTTTCTGTCGCAAATTTTAATACGGCGAGTATGACCTTTTCTATAGTAAATTTTCCAACAAGTTATTTTCTACCATCGCAAATTTTAAATACGCCAGGGATTGCCTTTTCTATTGTAAATTTTTCAAAAAATTATTTTTACTGTCGCAAATTTTAAATACGGAGAACATGAACTTTTCTATAGTAAATTTCTCAAAAAATTATTTTGGCTGTCGCAAATTTTAAATACGCCGACGAATGCCTTTTCTATAGTAAATTTTTCAAAAAATTATTTTTAACTGTCGCAAATTTTAAAAACGCCGGGGATTGCCTTTTCTATAGTAAATTTTTCAGAATTTTTTTTTTACCATCGCAAATTTTGATTACGCCGAGAATTGCCTTTTCAATAGTAAATATTTCAAAAAATAAAATTTACCGTCGCAAATGTTAAATACGCTGAGGATTGCCTTTTCTATAGTAAATTTTTCAAAAATAATTTGTTACTGTCGCAAATTTTAAATACGCCGAGAATTGCCTTTTCCATAGTAAATTTTTCAAAAAATTAATTTTACCGTCGCAAATTTTAAATACGCCGAGGATTGCCTTTTCTATTGTAAATTTTTCAAAAAATTACTTTTTTCTGTCGCAAATTTTAAATACGCCGAAGATTGCCTTTTCTATTGTAAATTTTGCAAAAAATTATTTTTTTCTGTCGCAAAATTTAAAGACGGCGAGCATTGACTTTTCTTTAGTAAATTTTTCGAAAAATTATTTTTTACTGTTGCAAATTTTAATTACGCCGAGGATTGCTTTTCAATAGTAAATTTTTCAAAAAATTAATTTTACCGTCGCAAATTTTAAATACGCGAGGATTGCCTTTTCTATAGTAAATTTTACAAAAAAGAATTTTTATTTTCGAAAATTTTGAATACGGCGAATATGGCCTTTTCTATAGTAAATTTTTCAAAAAATTATTTTTTTACTGTCGCAAATTTTGAATACGCGAGTATGGCCTTTTCTATTGTAGATTTTTCAAAAAATAATTTTTTACTGTCGCAAATTTTAAGTACGCCGAGGATTGCCTTTTCTATAGTAAATTTTTCAAAAAATAATATTTTACTGTCGCAAATTTTAAATACACCGAGTATGGCCTTTCTATAGTAAATTGTTTGATTGTCTTTTCTATAGTAAATTTTCCAACAAATTATTTTCTACCCTCGCAAATTTTAAATACGCCAGGTTTTGCCTTTTCTATTGTAAATTTTTCAAAAAATTATTTTTTACTGTCGCAAATTTTAATTACGCCGAGGATTGCCTTTTCAATAGTAAATTTTTCAAAAAATAAATTTTACCGTCGCAAATTTTAAATATGCCGAGGATTGCCTTTTCTATAGTAAATTTTTCCAAATACAATTTTTTTCAGTCGCAAATTTTAAATACGGCGGGTTTGACCTTTTCTATAGAAAATTTTCCAACAAATTATTTTCTACCGTCGCAAATTTTAAATTCGCCAGGGATTGCCTTTTCTATTGTAAATTTTTTCAAAAAATAATTTTTTACTGTCCCAAATTTTAAAGACGCCGAGGATTGCCTTTTCTATAGTAAATTTGTTAAAAAATATTTTTTACTGTCGCAAATTTTAAATACGCCGAGGATTGCCTTTTCTATAGTAAATTTTTCAAAAATTATCTTTTACCGTCGCAAATTTTAAATACGCCGAGGATTGCCTTTTCTATTGTAAACTTTTAAAAAAATTATTTTTTTCTCTCGCAAATTTTTAAATATGGCGAGAATGACCTTTTCTATAGTAAATTTTTCAAAAAAAATATTTTTTAACTGTCGCAAATTTTAAAAACCCCGAGGATTGCCTTTTCTATAGTAAATTTTTCAAAAAATTATTTTTTACTGTCGCAAATCTTAATTACGCCCGAGGATTGCTTTTCAATAATAAATTTTTCAAAAATTAATTTTACCGTCGCAAATTTTAAATACGCCGAGGATTGCCTTTTCTATTGTAAATTTATCAAAAAATTACTTTTTTCTGTCGCAAATTTTAAATACGCCGAAGATTGCCTTTTCTATTGTAAATTTTGCAAAAAAAATATTTTTTTCTGTCGCAAAATTTAAAGACGGCCAGCATTGACTTTTCTTAAGTAAATTTTTCGAAAAATTATTTTTTACGTTCGCAAATTTTACAAACGCCGAGGATTGACTGTTATATAATAAATATTTCATAAAATAATTTTTTTACTGTCGCAAATTTTGAATACGCCGAGGATTCCCTTTTCTATAGTAAATTTTTCAAAAAATAATTTTTATTTTCGAAAATTTTGAATACGGCGAGTATAGTAAGTTTTTCAAAAAATTTATTTTTTACTGTCGCAAATTTTAAATACGCCAAGGATTGCCTTTTCTATTATAAATTTTACAAAAAATTATTTTTTACTGTCGCAAATTTAAAATACGGTGAGTATGGCCCTTTCTATAGTAAATTTTTCAAAAAATTATTTTTTTACTATCGCAAATTTTATTTTCGCCGAGGATTGCCTTTTCAATAGTAACTTTTTCAAAAATTGTTTTTTCTGTCGCAAATTTTGAATACGCGAGTATGGCCTTTTCTATTGTAGCTTTTTCAAAAAATAATTTTTTACTGTCGCAAATTTTAAGTACGCCGAGGATTGCCTTTTCTATAGTAAATTTTTCAAAAAATAATATTTTAGTGTCGCAAATTTTAAATACGCAGAGTATGGCCTTTCTATAGTAAATTATTCAAAAAATTATATTCTACTGTCGAAAATTTAAAATACGCCGATTATTGGCTTTTCTATAGTAAATTTTCCAACAAATTATTTTCTACCCCTCGCAAATTTTAAATACGCCAGGTATTGCCTTTTCCATTGTAAATTTTTCAAACAATTATTTTTGCTGTCGCAAATTTTAAATACGCCGAGGATTGCCTTTTCTATAGTAAATTTTGCAAAAAATTATTTTTTACTGTAGCAAATTTTAAATACGCCGAATATTGCCTTTTCTATTGTAAACTTTTCCAAAAATTATTTTTTTCTGTCGCCACTTTTAAATACGGCGAGTATGGCCTTTTCTATAATAAATTTTTCAAAAAATTATTTTCAAATGTGGCAAACTTTAAAAACGCCGAGGATTGTTTTTCTATAGTACATTTTTCAAAAAATTATTTTTTACTGTCGCAAATTTTAATTACGCCGAGGATTGCCTTTTCAATAGTAAATTTTTCAAAAAATAAATTTTACCGTCGCAAATTTTAAATATGCCGAGGATTGCCTTTTCTATAGTAAATTTTTCCAAATACTATTTTTTTCTGTCGCAAATTTTAAATACGGCGGGTTTGACCTTTTCTATAGAAAATTTTCCAACAAATTATTTTCTACCGTCGCAAATTTTAAATTCGCCAGGGATTGCCTTTTCTATTGTAAATTTTTCAAAAAATAATTTTTACTGTCGCAAATTTTAAATACGCCGAGGATTGCCTTTTCTATTGTAAACTTTTCAAAAAATTATTTTTTTCTCTCGCAAATTTTAAATATGGCGAGAATGACCTTGTCTATAGTAAATTCTTCAAAAAATTATTTTTAACTGTCGCAAATTTTAAAAACCCCGAGGATTGCCTTTTCTATAGTAAATTTTTCAAAAAATTATTTTTTACTGTCGCAAATTTTAATTACGCCGAGGATTGCTTTTCAATAGTAAATTTTTCAAAAAATTAATTTTACCGTCGCAAATTTTAAATACGCGAGGATTGCCTTTTCTATTGTTAAGTTTTCAAAAAATTACTTTTTTCTGTCGCAAATTTTAAATACGCCGAAAAGTGCCTTTTCTATTGTAAATTTTGCAAAAAAATATTTTTTTCTGTCGCAAAATTTAAAGACGGCGGAGCATTGACTTTTCTTTATTAAATTTTTCGAAAAATTATTTTTTACGTTCGCAAATTTTAAATTCGCCGAGGTTTGACTGTTATATAATAAATATTTCATAAAATAATTTTTTACTGTCGCAAATTTTAAATACGCCGAGGATTGCCTTTTCTATAGTAAATTTTTCAAAAAATAATTTTTATTTTCGAAAATTTTGAATACGGCGAGTATGGCCTTTTCTATAGTAAATTTTTCAAAAAATGATTTTTTACTGTCGCAAATTTAAAATACGGTGAGTATGGCCCTTTCTATAATAAATTTTTCAAAAAATTATTTTTTACTATCGCAAATTTTATTTCCGCCTAGGATTGCCTTTTCAATGGTAACTTTTTCAAAAATTATTTTTGCTGTCGCAAATTTTAAATACGCCGAGGATTGCCTTTTCTATAGTAAATTTTGCAAAAAATTATTCTTTACTGTAGCAAATTTTAAATACGCCGAATATTGCCTTTTCTATTGTAAACTTTTCCAAAAATTATTTTTTTCTGTCGCCACTTTTAAATACGGCGAGTATGGCCTTTTCTATAATAAATTTTTCAAAAAATTATTTTCAAATGTGGCAAACTTTAAAAACGCCGAGGATTGTTTTTCTATAGTACATTTTTCAAAAAATTATTTTTTACTGTCGCAAATTTTAATTACGCCGAGGATTGCCTTTTCAATAGTAAATTTTTCAAAAAATAAATTTTACCGTCGCAAATTTTAAATATGCCGAGGATTGCCTTTTCTATAGTAAATTTTTCCAAATACTATTTTTTTCTGTCGATAATTTAAAATACGCCGAGGATTGTCTTTTCTATAGTAAATTTTCCAACAAATTATTTTCTACCGTCGCAAATTTTAAATTCGCCAGGGATTGCGTTTTCTATTGTAAATTTTTCAAAAAATAATTTTTTACTGTCCCAAATTTTAAATACGCCGAGGATTGCCGTTTCTATAGTAAATTTGTCAAAAAAATATTTTTTACTGTCGCGAATTTTAAATACGCCGAGGATTGCCTTTTCTATAGTAAATTTTTCAAAAATTATCTTTTACTGTCGCAAATTTTAAATACGCCGAGGATTGCCTTTTCTATTGTAAACTTTTCAAAAAATTATTTTTTTCTCTCGCAATTTTTAAATATGGCGAGAATGACCTTTTCTATAGTAAATTTTTCAAAAAATTATTTTTTACTGTCGCAAATTTTAGTTACGCCGAGGATTGCTTTTCAATAATAAATTATTCAAAAATTAATTTTACCGTCGCAAATTTTAAATACGCCGAGGATTGCCTTTTCAATAGTAAATTTTTCAAAAAATAAGTTTTACCGTCGCAAATTTTAAATATGCCGAGGATTGCCTTTTCTATAGTAAATTTTTCCAAATACTATTTTTTTCAGTCGCAAATTTTAAATACGGCGGGTTTGATCTTTTCTATAGAAAATTTTCCAACAAATTATTTTCTACCGTCGCAAATTTTAAATTCGCCAGGGATTGCCTTTTCTATTGTAAATTTTTCAAAAAATAATTTTTTACTGTCCCAAATTTTAAATACGCCGAGGATTGCCTTTTCTATAGTAAATTTGTTAAAAAATTTTTTTTACTGTCGCAAATTTTAAATACGCCGAGGATTGCCCTTTCTATAGTAAATTTTTCAAAAATTATCTTTTACTGTCGCAAATTTTAAATACGCCGAGGATTGCCTTTTCTATTGTAAACTTTTCAAAAAATTATTTTTTTCTCTCGCAAATTTTAAATATGGCGAGAATGACCTTTTCTATAGTAAATTTTTCAAAAAAATTATTTTTAACTGTCGCAAATTTTAAAAACCCCGAGGATTGCCTTTTCTATAGTAAATTTTTCAAAAAATTATTTTTTACTGTCGCAAATCTTAATTACGCCGAGGATTGCTTTTCAATAATAAATTTTTCAAAAATTAATTTTACCGTCGCAAATTTTAAATACGCCGAGGATTGCCTTTTCTATTGTAAATTTTTCAAAAAATTACTTTTTTCTGACGCAAATTTTAAATACGCCGAAGATTGCCTTTTCTATTGTAAATTTTGCATAAAAATATTTTTTTCTGTCGCAAAATTTAAAGACGGCGAGCATTGACTTTTCTTTAGTAAATTTTTCGAAAAATTATTTTTTACGTTCGCAAATTTTACATACGCCGAGGATTGACTATTATATAATAAATATTTCATAAAATAATTTTTTACTGTCGCAAATTTTGAATACGCCGAGGATTCCCTTTTCTATAGTAAATTTTTCAAAAAATAATTTTTATTTTCGAAAATTTTGAATACGGCGAGTATAGTAAGTTTTTCAAAAAATTATTTTTTACTGTCGCAAATTTTAAATACGCCAAGGATTGCCTTTTCTATTATAAATTTTACAAAAAATTATTTTTTACTGTCGCAAATTTAAAATACGGTGAGTATGGCCCTTTCTATAGTAAATTTTTCAAAAAATTATTTTTTACTATCGCAAATTTTATTTTCGCCGAGGATTGCCTTTTCAATAGTAACTTTTTCAAAAATTATTTTTTCTGTCGCAAATTTTGAATACGCGAGTATGGCCTTTTCTATTGTAGCTTTTTCAAAAAATAATTTTTTACTGTCGCAAATTTTAAGTACGCCGAGGATTGCCTTTTCTATAGTAAATTTTTCAAAAAATAATATTTTAGTGTCGCAAATTTTAAATACGCAGAGTATGGCCTTTCTATAGTAAATTATTCAAAAAATAATATTCTACTGTCGAAAATTTAAAATACGCCGAGGATTGGCTTTTCTATAGTAAATTTTCCAACAAATTATTTTCTACCCCCGCAAATTTTAAATACGCCAGGTATTGCCTTTTCTATTGTAAATTTTTCAAACAATTATTTTTACTGTCGCAAATTTTAAATACGCCGAGGATTGCCTTTTCTATAGTAAATTTTGCAAAAAATTATTTTTTACTGTAGCAAATTTTAAATACGCCGAATATTGCCTTTTCTATTGTAAACTTCTCAAAAAATTATTTTTTTCTGTCGGTACTTTTAAATACGGCGAGTATGGCCTTTTCTATAATAAATTTTTTAAAGAATTATTTTCAAATGTGGCAAACTTTAAAAACGCCGAGGATTGGCTTTTCTATAGTAAATTTTTCAAAAAATTATGTTTTACTGTCGAAAATTTTAAATACGCCGAGGATTGCCTTTTATATAGTAAATTTTTCAAAAATTATCTTCTACTGTCGCAAGTTTTAAATACGCCGAGGATTGCCTTTTCTATTTTAAACTTTTCAAAAAATAATTTTTTACTGTCGCAAATTTTAAGATCGCCGAGGATTGCCTTTTCTATATTAAATTTTTCAAAAAATAATTTTTTACTGTCGCAAATTTTAAATACACCGAGTATGGCCATTCTATAGTAAATTATTCAAAAAATAATATTTTACTGTCGAAAATTTAAAATACGCCGAGGATTGCCTTTTCTATAGTAAATTTTCCAACAAATTATTTTCTACCCTCGCAAATTATAAATACGCCAGGTATTGCCTTTTCCATTGTAAATTTTTCAAACAATTATGTTTTACTGTCGAAAATTTTAAATACGCCGAGGATTGCCTTTTATATAGTAAATGTTTCAAAAATTATCTTTTACTGTCAAAAGTTTTAAATACGCCGAGGATTGCCTTTTCTATTTTAAACTTTTCAAAAAATAATTTTTTACTGTCGCAAATTTTAAGATCGCCGAGGATTGCCTTTTCTATAGTAAATTTTTCAAAAAATTATTTTTTACTGTCGCAAATTTTAATTACGCCGAGGATTGCCTTTTCAATAGTAAATTTTTCAAAAAATAAATTCTACCGTCGCAAATTTTAAATATGCCGAGGATTGCCTTTTCTATAGTAAATTTTTCCAAACACTATTTTTTTCTGTCGCAAATTTTAAATACGGCGGGTTTGACCTTTTCTATAGAAAATTTTCCAACAAATTATTTTCTACCGTCGCAAATTTTAAATTCGCCAGGGATTGCCTTTTCTATTGTAAATTTTTCAAAAAATAATTTTTTACTGTCGCAAATTTTAAATACGCCGAGGATTGCCTTTTCTATTGTAAACTTTTCAAAAAATTATTTTTTTCTCTCGCAAATTTTAAATACGGCGAGAATGACCTTGTCTATAGTAAATTCTTCAAAAAATTATTTTTAACTGTCGCAAATTTTAAAAACCCCGAGGATTGCCTTTTCTATAGTAAATTTTTCAAAAAATTATTTTTTACTGTCGCAAATTTTAATTACGCCGAGGATTGCTTTTCAATAGCAAATTTTTCAAAAAATTTATTTTACCGTCGCAAATTTTAAATACGCCGAGGATTGCCTTTTCTATTGTAAAGTTTTCAAAAAATTACTTTTTTCTGTCGCAAATTTTAAATACGCCGAAAAGTGCCTTTTCTATTGTAAATTTTGCAAAAAAATATTTTTTTCTGTCGCAAAATTTAAAGACGGCGAGCATTGACTTTTCTTTATTAAATTTTTCGAAAAATTATTTTTTACGTTCGCAAATTTTAAATTCGCCGAGGTTTGACTGTTATATAATAAATATTTCATAAAATAATTTTTTACTGTCGCAAATTTTAAATACGCCGCGGATTGTCTTTTCTATAGTAAATTTTTCAAAAAATAATTTTTATTTTCGAAAATTTTGAATACGGCGAGTATGGCCTTTTCTATAGTAAATTTTTCAAAAAATGGTTTTTTACTGTCGCAAATTTAAAATACGGTGAGTATGGCCCTTTCTATAATGAATTTTTCAAAAAATTATGTTTTACTATCGCAAATTTTATTTCCGCCTAGGATTGCCTTTTCAATAGTAACTTTTTCAAAAATTATTTTTGCTGTCGCAAATTTTAAATACGCCGAGGATTGCCTTTTCTATTGTAAACTTCTCCAAAAATTATTTCTTTCTGTCGCCACTTTTAAATACGGCGAGTATGGCCTTTTCTATAATAAATTTTTCAAAGAATTATTTTCAAATGTGGCAAACTTTAAAAACGCCGAGGATTGGCTTTTCTATTGTAAATTTGTCAAAAAATTATGTTTTACTGTTGCAAATTTTAAATACGCCGAGGATTGCCTTTTCTATAGTAAATTTTTCAAAAATTATCTTTTACTGTCGCAAGTTTTAAATACGCCGAGGATTGCCTTTTCTATTTTAAACTTTTCAAAAAATAATTTTTTACTGTCGCAAATTTTAAGTACGCCGAGGATTTCCTTTTCTATAGTAAATTTTTCAAAAAATAATTTTTTACTGTCGCAAATTTTAAATACACCGAGTATGGCCATTCTATAGTAAATTATTCAAAAAATAATATTTTACTGTCGAAAATTTAAAATACGCCGAGGATTGCCTTTTCTATAGTAAATTTTCCAACAAATTATTTTCTACCCTCGCAAATTATAAATACGCCAGGTATTGCCTTTTCCATTGTAAATTTTTCAAACAATTATTTTTGCTGTCGCAAATTTTAAATACGCCGAGGATTGCCTTTTCTATAGTAAATTTTGCAAAAAATTATTTTTAACTGTAGCAAATTTTAAATACGCCGAATATTGCCTTTTCTATTGTAAACTTTTCCAAAAATTATTTTTTTCTGTCGCCACTTTTAAATACGGCGAGTATGGCCTTTTCTATAATAAATTTTTCAAAAAATTATTTTCAAATGTGGCAAACTTTAAAAACGCCGAGGATTGTTTTTCTATAGTACATTTTTCAAAAAATTATTTTTTACTGTCGCAAATTTTGAATACGCCGAGGATTCCCTTTTCTATAGTAAATTTTTCAAAAAATAATTTTTATTTTCGAAAATTTTGAATACGGCGAGTATAGTAAGTTTTTCAAAAAATTATTTTTTACTGTCGCAAATTTTAAATACGCCAAGGATTGCCTTTTCTATTATAAATTTTACAAAAAATTATTTTTTACTGTCGCAAATTTAAAATACGGTGAGTATGGCCCTTTCTATAGTAAATTTTTCAAAAAATTATTTTTTACTATCGCAAATTTTATTTTCGCCGAGGATTGCCTTTTCAATAGTAACTTTTTCAAAAATTATTTTTTCTGTCGCAAATTTTGAATACGCGAGTATGGCCTTTTCTATTGTAGCTTTTTCAAAAAATAATTTTTTACTGTCGCAAATTTTAAGTACGCCGAGGATTGCCTTTTCTATAGTAAATTTTTCAAAAAATAATATTTTAGTGTCGCAAATTTTAAATACGCAGAGTATGGCCTTTCTATAGTAAATTATTCAAAAAATAATATTCTACTGTCGAAAATTTAAAATACGCCGAGGATTGGCTTTTCTATAGTAAATTTTCCAACAAATTATTTTCTACCCCCGCAAATTTTAAATACGCCAGGTATTGCCTTTTCTATTGTAAATTTTTCAAACAATTATTTTTACTGTCGCAAATTTTAAATACGCCGAGGATTGCCTTTTCTATAGTAAATTTTGCAAAAAATTATTTTTTACTGTAGCAAATTTTAAATACGCCGAATATTGCCTTTTCTATTGTAAACTTCTCAAAAAATTATTTTTTTCTGTCGGTACTTTTAAATACGGCGAGTATGGCCTTTTCTATAATAAATTTTTTAAAGAATTATTTTCAAATGTGGCAAACTTTAAAAACGCCGAGGATTGGCTTTTCTATAGTAAATTTTTCAAAAAATTATGTTTTACTGTCGAAAATTTTAAATACGCCGAGGATTGCCTTTTATATAGTAAATTTTTCAAAAATTATCTTTTACTGTCGCAAGTTTTAAATACGCCGAGGATTGCCTTTTCTATTTTAAACTTTTCAAAAAATAATTTTTATTTTCGAAAATTTTGAATACGGCGAGTATAGTAAGTTTTTCAAAAAATTATTTTTTACTGTCGCAAATTTTAAATACTCCAAGGATTGCCTTTTCTATTATAAATTTTACAAAAAATTATTTTTTACTGTCGCAAATTTAAAATACGGTGAGTATGGCCCTTTCTATAGTAAATTTTTCAAAAAATTATTTTTTACTATCGCAAATTTTATTTTCGCCGAGGATTGCCTTTTCAATAGTAACTTTTTCAAAAATTATTTTTTCTGTCGCAAATTTTGAATACGCGAGTATGGCCTTTTCTATTGTAGCTTTTTCAAAAAATAATTTTTTACTGTCGCAAATTTTAAGATCGCCGAGGATTGCCTTTTCTATATTAAATTTTTCAAAAAATAATTTTTTACTGTCGCAAATTTTAAATACACCGAGTATGGCCATTCTATAGTAAATTATTCAAAAAATAATATTTTACTGTCGAAAATTTAAAATACGCCGAGGATTGCCTTTTCTATAGTAAATTTTCCAACAAATTATTTTCTACCCTCGCAAATTATAAATACGCCAGGTATTGCCTTTTCCATTGTAAATTTTTCAAACAATTATGTTTTACTGTCGAAAATTTTAAATACGCCGAGGATTGCCTTTTATATAGTAAATGTTTCAAAAATTATCTTTTACTGTCAAAAGTTTTAAATACGCCGAGGATTGCCTTTTCTATTTTAAACTTTTCAAAAAATAATTTTTTACTGTCGCAAATTTTAAGATCGCCGAGGATTGCCTTTTCTATAGTAAATTTTTCAAAAAATTATTTTTTACTGTCGCAAATTTTAATTACGCCGAGGATTGCCTTTTCAATAGTAAATTTTTCAAAAAATAAATTCTACCGTCGCAAATTTTAAATATGCCGAGGATTGCCTTTTCTATAGTAAATTTTTCCAAACACTATTTTTTTCTGTCGCAAATTTTAAATACGGCGGGTTTGACCTTTTCTATAGAAAATTTTCCAACAAATTATTTTCTACCGTCGCAAATTTTAAATTCGCCAGGGATTGCCTTTTCTATTGTAAATTTTTCAAAAAATAATTTTTTACTGTCGCAAATTTTAAATACGCCGAGGATTGCCTTTTCTATTGTAAACTTTTCAAAAAATTATTTTTTTCTCTCGCAAATTTTAAATACGGCGAGAATGACCTTGTCTATAGTAAATTCTTCAAAAAATTATTTTTAACTGTCGCAAATTTTAAAAACCCCGAGGATTGCCTTTTCTATAGTAAATTTTTCAAAAAATTATTTTTTACTGTCGCAAATTTTAATTACGCCGAGGATTGCTTTTCAATAGCAAATTTTTCAAAAAATTTATTTTACCGTCGCAAATTTTAAATACGCCGAGGATTGCCTTTTCTATTGTAAAGTTTTCAAAAAATTACTTTTTTCTGTCGCAAATTTTAAATACGCCGAAAAGTGCCTTTTCTATTGTAAATTTTGCAAAAAAATATTTTTTTCTGTCGCAAAATTTAAAGACGGCGAGCATTGACTTTTCTTTATTAAATTTTTCGAAAAATTATTTTTTACGTTCGCAAATTTTAAATTCGCCGAGGTTTGACTGTTATATAATAAATATTTCATAAAATAATTTTTTACTGTCGCAAATTTTAAATACGCCGCGGATTGTCTTTTCTATAGTAAATTTTTCAAAAAATAATTTTTATTTTCGAAAATTTTGAATACGGCGAGTATGGCCTTTTCTATAGTAAATTTTTCAAAAAATGGTTTTTTACTGTCGCAAATTTAAAATACGGTGAGTATGGCCCTTTCTATAATGAATTTTTCAAAAAATTATGTTTTACTATCGCAAATTTTATTTCCGCCTAGGATTGCCTTTTCAATAGTAACTTTTTCAAAAATTATTTTTGCTGTCGCAAATTTTAAATACGCCGAGGATTGCCTTTTCTATTGTAAACTTCTCCAAAAATTATTTCTTTCTGTCGCCACTTTTAAATACGGCGAGTATGGCCTTTTCTATAATAAATTTTTCAAAGAATTATTTTCAAATGTGGCAAACTTTAAAAACGCCGAGGATTGGCTTTTCTATTGTAAATTTGTCAAAAAATTATGTTTTACTGTTGCAAATTTTAAATACGCCGAGGATTGCCTTTTCTATAGTAAATTTTTCAAAAATTATCTTTTACTGTCGCAAGTTTTAAATACGCCGAGGATTGCCTTTTCTATTTTAAACTTTTCAAAAAATAATTTTTTACTGTCGCAAATTTTAAGTACGCCGAGGATTTCCTTTTCTATAGTAAATTTTTCAAAAAATAATTTTTTACTGTCGCAAATTTTAAATACACCGAGTATGGCCATTCTATAGTAAATTATTCAAAAAATAATATTTTACTGTCGAAAATTTAAAATACGCCGAGGATTGCCTTTTCTATAGTAAATTTTCCAACAAATTATTTTCTACCCTCGCAAATTATAAATACGCCAGGTATTGCCTTTTCCATTGTAAATTTTTCAAACAATTATTTTTGCTGTCGCAAATTTTAAATACGCCGAGGATTGCCTTTTCTATAGTAAATTTTGCAAAAAATTATTTTTAACTGTAGCAAATTTTAAATACGCCGAATATTGCCTTTTCTATTGTAAACTTTTCCAAAAATTATTTTTTTCTGTCGCCACTTTTAAATACGGCGAGTATAGCCTTTTCTATAATAAATTTTTCAAAAAATTATTTTCAAATGTGGCAAACTTTAAAAACGCCGAGGATTGTTTTTCTATAGTACATTTTTCAAAAAATTATTTTTTACTGTCGCAAATTTTAATTACGCCGAGGATTGCCTTTTCAATAGTAAATTTTTCAAAAAATAAATTTTACCGTCGAAAATTTTAAATATGCCGAGGATTGCCTTTTCTATAGTAAATTTTTCCAAATACAATTTTTTTCTGTCGCAAATTTTAAATACGGCGGGTTTGACCTTTTCTATAGAAAATTTTCCAACAAATTATTTTCTACCGTCGCAAATTTTAAATTCGCCAGGGATTGCCTTTTCTATTGTAAATTTTTCAAAAAATAATTTTTTACTGTCGCAAATTTTAAATACGCCGAGGATTACCTTTTCTATTGTAAACTTTTCAAAAAATTATTTTTTTTCTCTCGCAAATTTTAAATACGGCGAGAATGACCTTATCTATAGTAAATTCTTCAAAAAATTATTTTTAACTGTCGCAAATTTTAAAAACCCCGAGGATTGCCTTTTCTATACTAAATTTTTCAAAAAATTATTTTTTACTGTCGCAAATTTTAATTACGCCGAGGATTGCTTTTCAATAGTAAATTTTTCAAAAAATTAATTTTACCGTCGCAAATTTTAAATACGCCGAGGATTGCCTTTTCTATTGTAAATTTTTCAAAAAATTACTTTTTTCTGTCGCAAATTTTAAATACGCCGAAAAGTGCCTTTTCTATTGTAAATTTTGCAAAAAATTATTTTTTTCTGTCGCAAAATTTAAAGACGGCGAGGATTGCCTTTTCTTTAGTAAATTTTTCGAAAAATTATTTTTTACGTTCGCAAATTTTAAATACGCCGAGGATTCACTGTTATATAATAAATATTTCATAAAATAATTTTTTACTGTCGCAAATTTTAAATACGCCAAGGATTGCCTTTTCTATAGTAAATTTTTCAAAATATTATTTTTTACTGTCGCAAATTTAAAATACGGCGAGTATGGCGCTTTCTGTGGTAAATTTTTCAAAAAATAATTTTTTACTCTCGCAAATTTTAAATACGCCGAGGATAGCCTTTTCTATAGTAAATTTTTCATAAAATTATTTTTTACTGTCGCAAATTTTAAATACGCCGAGGATTGCCTTTTCTATTGTAAATTTTTCAAAAAATTACTTTTTTCTGTCGCAAATTATAAATACGCCGGAAACTGCCTTTTCTATTGTAAATTATGCAAAAAATTATTTTTTTCTGTCGCAAAATTTAAAGACGGCGAGGATTGCCTTTTCTTTAGTAAATTTTTCGAAAAATTATTTTTTACGTTCGCAAATTTTAAATACGCCGAGGATTGACTGTTATATAATAAATTTTTCAAAAAATTATTTTTTACTGTCGCAAATTTTAAATACGGCAAGAATGGCCTTTTCTATAGTAAATTTTTCAAAAAATTATTTTTAACTGTCGCAAATTTTAAAAACGCCGAAGATTGCCTTTTCTATAGTAAATTTTTCAAAAAATTATTTTTTACTGTCGCAAATTTTAATTACGCCGAGGATTGCTTTTCAATAGTAAATTTTTCCAAAAATTAATTTTACCGTCGCAAATTTTAAATACGCCGAGGATTGCCTTTTCTATTGTAAATTTTTCAAAAAATTACTTTTTTCTGTCGCAAATTTTAAATACGCCGAAGATTGCCTTTTCTATTGTAAATTTTGCAAAAAATTATTTTTTTCTGTCGCAAAATTTAAAGACGGCGAGGATTGCCTTTTCTTTAGTAAATTTTTCGAAAAATTATTTTTTAGGTTCGCAAATTTTAAATACGCCGAGGATTGACTGTTATATAATAAATATTTCATAAAATAATTTTTTACTGTCGCAAATTTTAAATACGCCGAGGATTGCCTTTTCTATAGTAAATTTTTCAAAAAATAATTTTTATTTTCGAAAATTTTGAATACGGCGAGTATGGCCTCTTCTATAGTAAATTTTTCAAAAAATTATTTTTACTGTCGCAAATTTTAAATAAGCCAAGTATTGCCTTTTCTTTAGTAAATTTTTCAGAAAATTATTTTTTACTGTCGGAAATTTAAAATACGGCGAGTATGGCCCTTTCTATGGTAAATTTTTCAAAAAATTATGTTTTGCTGTCGCAAATTTTAAATAAGCCAAGGATTGCCTTTTCTTTAGTAAATTTTTCAAAAAATTATTTTTAACTGTCGCAAATTTTAAAAACCCCGAGGATTGCCTTTTCTATAGTAAATTTTTCAAAAAATTATTTTTTACTGTCGCAAATTTTAAATACGCCGAGGATTGCTTTTCAATAGTAAATTTTTCAAAAAATTAATTTTACCGTCGCAAATTTCAAATACGCCGAGGATTGCGTTTTCTATAGTAAATTTTCATAAAATAATTTTTTACTGTCGCAAATTTTAAATACGCCGAGGATTGCCCTTTCTATGGTAAATTTTTCAAAAAATAATTTTTTACTGTCGCAAATTTTAAATACGCCGAGGATTGCCTTTTCTATAGTAAATCTTTCAAAAAATAATTTTTTACAGTGGCAAATTTTAAATATACCGATGATTGCCTTTTCTATAGTGAATTTTTCAAAAAATTATTTTTTGCTGTCGCAAATTTTAAATAAGCCGAGGATTGCCTTTTCTATAGTAAATTTTTCAAAAAATAATTTTTTACTGTCGCAAATTTTAAATACGCCGAGGATTGCCTTTCTATAGTAAATTTTTCAAAAAATTATTTTTTACTGTCGCAAATTTTAAATACGCCGAGGATTGCCTTTCTATAGTAAATTTTTCAAAAAATTATTTTTTACTGTCGCAAATTTTAAATACGCCGAGGATTGCCTTTTCTATAGTAAATTTATCAAAAAATAATTTTTTACTGTCGCAAATTTTAAATACGCCGAGGATTGCCTTTTCTATAGTAAATCTTTCAAAAAATAATTTTTTACAGTGGCAAATTTTAAATATACCGATGATTGCCTTTTCTATAGTGAATTTTTCAAAAAATTATTTTTTGCTGTCGCAAATTTTAAATAAGCCGAGGATTGCCTTTTCTATAGTAAATTTTTCAAAAAATAATTTTTTACTATCGCAAATTTTAAATACGCCGAGGATTGCCTTTCTATAGTAAATTTTTCAAAAAATTATTTTTTACTGTCGCAAATTTTAAATACGCCGAGGATTGCCTTTTCTATAGTAAATTTTTCAAAAAATAATTTTTTACTGTCCCTGTCGTGGCCCAATATTCAATTCGGTGTGGTTGTGACATCATGACTTAACTAGCAGCAG
Source organism: Dioctria rufipes (assembly GCA_963924295.1). NCBI lineage: Eukaryota > Metazoa > Arthropoda > Insecta > Diptera > Asilidae > Dioctria > Dioctria rufipes. The sequence continues at coordinate 20,255 of CAWUPM010001336.1, forward strand.
GTGTACGACTAATTAAGCAGTTTGCAGTATCTAAGCATTTTACTTCGCACGGTTAAATGCTTGGCGATTGCGAATTGTTTATTAAGTAACTGTCGCATCCACTGCTGTTGTAATTAAGCATTAAGCCAGGGTTAAGTAATTCACTTCGCATAGTGAAATGCTCAGCTGGGCTTACTGTTTGTTTACTAACAGTATTGGGGTCTCCAGCTGACGGCAGTGACTGATGTAATGCTTTGCGATTAATTGCAAGGTATTGCACTGGTCACTGGGTCAGAGTCGCTTCCGCCTGTAATGATTTTAACAGGTGACCCGACTTGCGAGTGGATCAGGTTACTCAGTTGTGTTTGGGCGATTAGGAGTTAAGAGCTATAAGTGTCAGGCAGAAGCTCGAGTAGTTTTATTGAATAAAGTTTTTTTATATGTGGATTACGCGAGTGTTTTACTGGGGACACGACAAATTGGCGCAGCCGGAAAAGAGGTAAAAGTGGGTGAAATTAATGTGAGTTTTTTTTATGTTTTTGTCGTTTTCGTCTTACTTGGGCGAGTAAAATGAGATAAATTTTTTTTGTTTTTTTTCTCATCTTCGTTATTGACGAATTTAGGTTTATTGGATTTGTTTTGTGCATTTAGGCTTAAAGTGAAGAGTAAAGATTGGAAGACATTATACTGAGTATAATTGGTGAAACCAAGGTAATAAATGTGAGAATTTCTTACTATGGTTGGTTTTTCTATTGTGTGATAGTAAAAGGGTAGAATTTTTTTTTATATATATAACGGGTATTTTTGTGTTTTTCCTTAAAAGAGTTTTGTTTGTAATAAATAAATTTTTGGACAATTTTATTACATTTCAGCGCATTAATTTAAAAAGTTTACTCATACACACACTGGGAGCAAAGCTAATTTAGCTACTCCGAATACACACACTGGGAGCAAAGCTAATTTAGCTACTCCAAAACACATACATTAGGAGCAAAGCTGTATAGCTACTCCAACACACACACACACACCAGGAGCAAAGCTGTTTAGCTACTCCACCAAGTATACACGTACAAGAAACATTACAGGGAAAGAGTTGAGTTGAAATAGAAATTGAAATTGAATAATAATATCTAAGCATTAAATGAAATACCGCAGAAACTAAGTATTGAATGTTTCTTATGAAAAATAAACCAAACTTAATTCGCTAAATCTATGGATGTAGGTAAACAAAGTGCACGCTGAGGATTGAATGGTATTTTAGTGTTTTGTTTTAATAGTGATATTTCTCTTTGCTGAAACACCTTCTCCTTCCTGTTATCAAAAAACACAATTCAATAAAGGAAAAATTAATATATATATATCTAAAAAAAAAAAACTCAGAATATACATACCTACCTACATATAGATTAGATAACAAAGGGTAGGGGAATATATGTGTTTATGTATTTATTTGGCCAAGAAAGTGAGTTATGGTGATTTTCCGATAAATTTAAAATTTTTGCTGAAAGTGAAAGTTAAGTAGTGTTGACAGGGATCCCACGGTGTGAAAATTTTAGGTATGCATGTAGTCGTGATGAGTTATATGAACATATTCTTGGAATTTTAAAAATTCACTGGCCTTTTGCCGATATTGGTTAAGTGCGAATATATAGTCTTTGCAATTGTTGTCAAATGGAATCTCTGATTATTTTTTTTATGGTAATAAATTTAGATAAAGGGCTTTTCTCGTTTCCACTTCATTTTGATAGGTTTGGTTCCTCTTTCTTGGTGTGCTAAGTAGTGTTGCAAGAGAATGCTGCTAGTCTTACCATATTTCAGCTAAAAAATTACACTTACACATGTTGCTACAATCCCTGAGACAGAGTATATATCATTATTAATTTTCTACAACATTAAGGCAAGTGGTTCAAAATCTTTTGAACCATTTAGAGGTTCTTTTTGTGTATTGTATGGTAATAATAAGTATTTCTGTTTCGTGCCGGTTTTGCGAGGTATCGTTGGGGTTTGTTGAATTCCTATAGCTCTAACGTGATTCCACTAAGTGGATCTAAAAAATTTAATTCTTTTAAAGTTGTCGGTAAAGTACGGCCACCGTGCCAAAATGCAGTTAGTTACACTCTGTTTTAAAATTTTATGCGCTTTTACTTAAATTGGGAATACATTTAATAAGTATTCGAGTACTCGCGAAGAATCTTTCTGGATTAAAAGTCTTTGTCAGATTTATGTTGGAGCATATGTACGTACGTTTTAGGTAATTCAGTAAGATACAAAAGCGCTGATAGGTATGATCAATGAGAGGCGGTAAGAAGTATATTTCGCGTACCTGTTAATGTCGGTGTTAAGAGTGCTAAGTGATAAGTGACAAGTGTAGTGTTTATAATGGAAATATGTGCGTGAGGTATAACAGTCTCACAGTCCTAAATGTCAACAGGAAGAAGCAATATTTTAACTAAGGAGGAATTGTCACGCTTTCAGGCCCAGGAAAGGGAGTTAGAGATAAAAGCACAGGAACTGAAGGAATGCCAAGCAATATTGCGGAATTACGAGCAGGACTGGGAATATATTGGGGAACATATAACGGCAGAGTTACAGAAACGGTGGACAAGAGAGGAAGAGAAGGAATTGTTAAAGAAACTGAATGAGAGTGCTAAAAGCAATACAAAGGGCGAAGCTTTAGACCTATTGGTAACAGCAGCATTCGAAATTATCCAGAGCCGTGAAGTAGAAGCAGAGCAAGAATTGGAAGAAATCCAAAAAGAGAAGAAAGGGCTGATAAAGAAAATAGATTCACTAAAGGCACAGTTAAGAGAGGCTGAGGAAACTACAGCGGGGTTAGAGGAAGAGTTGGGGCTCGAGCGATCTTCACAGAGAAAGCCGATTCAAGAGGGTAATAAGGTGAGTACGAGTAAAGGGTTCAGGCCGAGGAAATTGTTATTTTGGGAACAGCATAAAGAACCAGAAGAAAATTTAGAAAGAGAGCTAATCAGAAGAAAGAAGCAGGAAGTAGCGCCGAGTGGAAAAGTAAGAACAGAGCAGAACCAGATAAGGCCAGAGGAAAGAAACATCACAGGGCAAGACAACATGGCAGACGTGCATGAAAAAGTGATGGATCTAGTATCCAAGTATGTACCTATACTATCTGGCGAAAGGTCGTCCAAACTGGCGAAGGAAGTGTATCGCTTTCTGAGCTGCAGTAAGGATCTACACGATAGACTGACAGAGGAGGAGCAGAAGATTTTTATCAGGTGCATAAAGTATCGCCTAACGGACGATGCGTACTACTTGGTAAGCTCACAGGAACCAAAAGATTTTGATGCTTTACAGCAAGTAATCAAATCGGCCTACATGCCAAAAAAATCGTTTAGCGAATTGCGAACGGAAATGCTGGCATGCAGGCAGAGGCCTGGTGAGGATATCAGGGAGTTCGCAGACCGGATGAAGGAATTGCTCGACCAAATAAAAGCGGCGGTCTCAGCGAAATACCCAGGAGGTGATACAGGATTGATAGCAGAATTAGAGGCAGATGCAGTAGCGACATTTAAAGCTGGCGTTAGGAGTAAACCTACTCAAGTATACCTCACTGGACGGAAATTCGATTCGCTAGAAGGAGTACAAGAGGAAGCTACATACTATGAAAAAGATGCACAAAGGCTCCAAGTAAGAGACCCAGAAGTGGTACAGGCAGGTTGGAGGTCTAACTCATTAGGTACGCAAAACAGATGGGGAGCAGGTGAGGCCGGCCCCAATCGAGTTCAGCGACCGCAAAGACCAATTTATTCCACTGCTAGGCCAGTATCACCCATAAGATACCAAGGGCCGGCAGCCAGGGTAACCCCACCGAGAACCATTCATTGCTTTAAATGTGGACAACGGGGTCACATTGCGAAAGAATGTAGGACACAGCCCCCTTACTGCACCAAGTGCAACAGCTATGGTCATGAGGTAGCGGGCTGTAGGAAACAGCAGGTACGCTTCGCAAATACTGCGGTAGGTAGTCCAGGTGAATGTATTCAGCCCGTATCGGGAGTTCTCTATTGTCAGTTCTGTAGGACATGTGATCATTATACAGAAAACTGCCTCAGAAAGTACCTAGCAGAACGCGCTGGCCAACTGGAGGGAAACGGGGAGCGGCAGCTGGGAAATTCGTCCACAGCTGCCTTCCATTAACAAACTCCAGAGACATATCGCCGAGGGGGGATGATATTTCAGTAGACTTAAGTTTATTGAATAATTGTAGCATCACAGTTGAAGCAGACATAGGGTTAACAGGTAAGTTAAATCTTTTGGTTGATACCGGGTCCACATGTAATTTAATAAAATTTAATAAGATAAGAAAAAACACGTTTATTCAGCCTCAACGAACTATTACTATTGGGGGTTTATTTGGGGCTCAAGGAAAGTCCGTAGGGGTTTGTCAATCCAAGTTATGTATAGATACTGAAGAGCATGCTTGCGAGTTCAATGTAATTTATGACACAGACTCAATACCAGCTGACGGAATACTGGGTATTGAATTTCTTAAGGATAGAGCTATCATCGACTGCATCAACCAAAAACTGTCAATACGGAATGTAAAAAGGAACAAGGAGGAGAAGCCTCTTTTTGCGAATGTAACAGGAAAAGAAAGTATTAACGTAGTGACATTGGCCAAAGCTTGTCAAAGAAGCGTTAGTCAATCTAGTAACAAAAATCCTCGAGAAATCTCAACAGAAACAGTGAAACAGAGCATTAAAGAAAGAATTACAGAGCTAAAGGACATTATTGGTAAAGCGATGGCAGCCTCAGACAGCATAGACCGGTATCTAACACAGATAAACAAGAGAAACGAAAGAGTGAAAAAGATGACGGAAGGCCTTGCCCAAAAACAATCCCAGCAGAAAAACGAGATGAAGGCCACCCGGGATGCAAAGGCGCTGAAACATGAACACAGGCGGGGAAATACTTTGACCGCAACCCTTCATACGGAGGCTGGTCAACTAGATGATCGCCTGGTAAGGGATGAGTTCATAACATGGCCTACAGGCATGTGGGGTGAAGAGCAGGTGAGAGTAGCTGTTGAACGGGAAAACGAGCTAGGGCATCCTCGCACGGAAGTCCAGCTCAATAATCCCCGGATGAAAGCTTCTGCACTTGTTCTTGAACGCGAGAGCACGAATGGACCAATAATACGCTTGAAACCCAGAACAGAGCAACTGGTGAGAATCCCAGTTGAGAGTGAGGCTGAAATTCTATGTATGGCCGAAGAAATATGTCCCGGAGTGTATTGCGGAAATACAATAATCAGGCCTAAGAATGGACAAGCCTTTGTGGGAATCATAAATGCTAGGACTGAGGCCGTGGAGGTAAAAGATTTCAAACCAAAGTTAGAAGGACTGAACCGGTATTCAGTAGTACCACTAGCGGATAGTGAAGGGAAGTGTACTAAAAGGCAACAGCGACTAAAATTAATGAAACAATCACTGTTGTTGGGAGAAGATCTCAATCCAGAGGAGAGGGAATCCGTGACTCAGCTCTGTTACGAATACAGTGACATTTTTCATTTGCCAGGAGACAAACTGACCTATACTCCAACAAAAACCTTTCAATTACCTCTAATGGCCAACACAGGACCCATACATAGAAAGCAGTACCGAATGCCGGAAGCTCACAGAGAAGAGTGTAAAAAGCAACTCGAAAAATTGTTAGAGGATGACATAATAGAGCATAGTGATAGTCCATTTAATTTTCCAGTACTCCTGATACCCAAAAAGGGTACTGATGAAGCTGGGAATCGCAAGTATAGGTTGTGCGTAGACTTCCGTGAACTCAACAAGGTCTGTATCCCTTGTTCATATCCACTTCCGCGAATTGAGGATATTTTGGATCGACTAGGTCATTCTAGGTACTTTTCAACGTTAGATTTAGCTAACGGATATCATCAAGTACTAATCGATCCAGCAGATAGAGAGAAAACGGCTTTTAGTACCAATTTCAATCATTTTCATTATAAAAGATTGCCATTTGGGCTAAAGACAGCGCCTCCATTTTTTCAATCGCTCTTAAACAGCATATTAACAGGGTTACAGGGAGTAAAATGTTTCGTGTATCTCGATGATGTCGTGATATTTGCAAAAAACTTAGACGAACACAACGATAAGTTAAGGCAAGTATTTCAACGTTTTCGGGATCATAACTTGAAACTACAACCTGCTAAATGTCAGTTTCTAAAAAAAGAAGTGGTGTATCTGGGTCATGTATGCTCGGAACAGGGAGTAAAGCCAGATCAACGTTTAGTGGAAGTCGTAAAGACATTTCCAAGGCCAAAGACAGTGCGACAGGTACAGTCTTTCCTGGGGCTAGCTAATTACTATCGGAAATTCGTCCCTAACTTCTCACTAATCATGGCTCCAATTAATAATTTATTACGGAAAAAGGTAAGGTTTGATTGGGGACCCAAATGTGATAAATCATTCACCCTGATAAAAGAGGCTCTCACTACGCCTCCATTATTAGCTTATCCGGATTTCACGAAGGAATTCACGTTACTGACGGATGCTAGTGGTGAATCCCTAGGGGCAGTTCTAGAGCAGGAAGAAAGGCCCATCAGTTACGCCAGTCGCACACTCAATCCGGCCGAGAGGAACTACTCGACAACTGAACGTGAGCTACTAGCCATAGTCTGGGCCGTAAGTAACTATAAATGTTATCTGTTGGGCAGGCATTTCAAAGTAATTACTGACCACCAACCTCTTCGGGGTGTTTTCAAGGTTAGAGATACGACGTCACGCATGGTACGATTTCATCAGAAATTGTCAGAGTATGATTTCGAGATTCTATATAAAAAAGGAAGAGAAAATGGCAATGCGGATGCTCTAAGCAGAATACCCCAAAGAATAACAGAAGCCAAATTCGAGGAGAGCGAAATGCATCCATGCCTAGCTATCACTCGGGCACAAACTCGAAGAAAAGATTCCGAAGTAAATGATACATCACCTATGGAATCCGAAGAGGAATGGGGTGACCTCGATGAGGCAGAAGTAATAGCAGGAAAGATGATGGGTGATCCGAACCCACAGCATATCACAGATCCAGATGAAGTTGAGCCGATCTTGAAGGACTTCCATGACTCTCGGTTCGGAGGACATCTCGGAAGAGATAAGACCTTAAAACGAGTAAAGCGCTTCTATCATTGGAAAGGGATGAAAAGGGATATCGCGAAGTATATTCGGCGCTGCCCGCAGTGTCAGAAAAATAAACACAGTCGAGCTACTAAGATGCCGTTGGTGATCACTTCAATCTCAAGCAAACCTTTTGAGAAGGTGTACGTCGATTTGGTGGGACCATTGCCGTTGAGTCACAATGGCAACAAATACATCTTATCCTTGGTGGATGATCTCACTAGGTTCGTTGACTTCGTAGTGATCCCGGATCAGGAAGCGAATACTGTGGCACGAGCACTGTTCGAACAAATTCTCAGCCGATATACTCTACCAAAACAATTAGTTACTGATGAAGGAGCGAATTTTACAGGAGAAGTGCTGAAAGCCCTCTGTAAGATGTTGAAAATAAAAAAGTTACAGACTACTGCCTATCATCCGCAGTCAAATGCCGTAGAGAGACAGCATTCCACGTTAGCAAGCTATTTGAGAAGTTTTGTAGATCAAGACCCGCGGAATTGGGACGAATTCCTGCGGACGGCAGCTCATGCCTACAACAACTCGGTGCATTCGGGCACAAAATTGACACCAATGGAAACTTTATTCGGATTCGTCTCGGAAGTTCCCAATAGCTTGCAGCGGAAGCCTGAACCGCTATACAATGCCGATAAATATCATAATGTGTTACGGTTTAAATTGCAAAAGGCATTCGAACTAGCAAAGCAAAACTTGATCAAAAGTAAATTGTCCGCCAAGAAGTACTATGATAGGTCCGCGAGGGCGATAGAGGTGCATGTCGGTGAAAAGGTTCTGGTTAGGGACCCGGCTCGGGCGGGAAAACTGTCGTCAATCTTCAAGGGTCCTTATGAAGTAATTTACGTTCATAGCCCAGAGAATGTAACAATCCTTATCGGGAGAAAGCTCAAACGGGTTCACGTGAATCGGTTAAAAAAATTTGAATGATACTGTTATTTAGTAAATTTTGTTTTTATTTCACCTTACAGGTAAAGCAGCAGAATCGTACAAGAACGGACGAAAGAAGAGACCTAGTGGCCCGATTCGGAATCCGTTCAGGAGACGGACGCTAAAAGAAGCCCAGAAGAGCCGGCAAGGCATAAACATATACATTTGTAGAGGAAATTTAATATTGGAAGGAAAAGATCATTAATAAAAAAAAGAGAGAATTTAAAAAAAAATAATAAGTAAAAAAAAAAAAAAATAAAAAAACAGAGAAGTAAAAACAAAAAGGGTAAGAAAAAAAAGAGAGAATTAAAAAGAAACTAAAGTAAAGAGAGTAAGAAAAAAAAATAATAATATTAAAGTAAAGAATAAGAATTAAAGTAGCGAGAGAAAAAAGAAAAAAGAAAACATACTCATTGAAAAAATTGGTAAATAAAAAGAAAAGTTAAGAAAAGAAAAAAAAAAGCAATTGGAAAGAGAAGTGTAAAAAAGAAAAGAACGCTTATAAAAAAAAAAGGTAATTGAAAAAAAAAGGAGGAAAGGTGGTAGAGAGAGTGAGAGAGAGAGAGAAGGAGGAAGTGGATAGATAGTAGAATAAACTAAATCTGTACCGTGATTTATTTTATTTTACTAAATAATAATAAAAATCGTACTAAATAAATTATATACAGAGTGGTTTCTTTTATTTTTGTATACTAGGTAGGATAAAATTAAGAAGGTTGTCATATAGTTAGTTTGGAGAAGTTAAGAAGCTGAATATGGAAGCAGCCCAAGTAGCACAGCTTGCTGTATTTGGGTTTTGACAACCTTGCGCTTGCCAAATTAAAATCTTTTTAGTTGGAATGGAATTCCATCACAACCACTTGACAACGCTTTGAAAACATTTAGCCAGCAAAGTGGCGCACTGTCTTTCAGCTTTTTAAAGGTTGTAGTATCCATTATGCTTTGGTTGCCGCAGCTAAAAGTGAAGCAGTGACAATGTTTTGGAAACCATTTACCAACCTTTATATTATGATGTTAAATAGTTTTGGCAAACTTATTGCAACTAAATAGCTGTACCTTTTTAAACCATTTAAGAGCTAAATAAAAGCCATTTTGTAATTGCTAGAAAGTGTCTTTTTAAATAACTATTTTGTTATTTCATTTGGATCATTTAGCTAATTAAGTTATTTCTTTACATCCCAGTCTACGACAATTTAGTTATACCTTGGTTTTCTTTCTGGTATATTTAGTATATTTCAATTGAAATGAATGAAGTAAAAAAAGCGTCTTGTTAATATTCATTATAACCATATTAATTTTTAATGCAGATATCTTTTAATATTTCAAGCGCTTAGTTTTGCGTAAAAGTGTTAACCACTGAAATTTTATCGTTGATAGGCAGGTAATAGCTTGAAAAATAACAATGCGCCTCGTAAATAAGTGATAAATAAAGACGTATAAAAATTTTGAAAAATATGATTTTGTTTATTTCTGCAATATAGGGTCTTATAAATTGTTTTAACTTTACCCGTATAGTTTAAAATATTATAATGTATTGCTATTTTGCATTTGGCGGTATTGGGAAGTAAGTAAAAAAAGTGCAAAAGTTTGACATTTTGTGTTTTCAAAAAAGGGAACGCTATTTTTGACAAAATATGGCTGACAGTGGATTAAAGCTGCATAGTTTTAATTACAGCCATTTTAATAGAGCAATATACTTAACCACAGTAAACGAGCTAGGACATCTAATTGATTGTTTCGTGGTCTATCACCACAAACTAAAAAGGTGCCATCCCAGCTGATTTGCTTTAATTGTAGATAATTAACTCTGATTACAGGCCTAAATAGAATAAGACACGACTGCGACTTCTGCATTTTATGTTTACAGCTATATGGCTGTAGCATACTGTACGTACACAGCTAAATTGTTGTTATTTCAGCATCTTTGTTGTTTTTAGAGACAAAATGATCGTTTTGGAAAGATAAAATGCTTACAAGTTGGAATTACAGCTATCTAGTTGAAGTGTTTTACTTCAACACAGCAATAATTGCCACCATAGCTAATTGGATGCGTTGCAGTCTATCAATACAGCTAAAATGCTGGATGCCCACCTAAAATGCTGGATGCGTAATCAAAATGCTGCAGATTATTGTAATTAAGCCAAATAGCTCCATATATACAACTAAATGGTTTTTAGTTTGGAAAAAAATTCTGTATTTACCGTTCCAAGTATGTTATTTGTCATAGCAATCCAAGCCTTTAAAGAGAAAGCATCGTGTAGAAAATAAGTGTTTTTGGAAATTTTTGTGTGTGCTTATTTTATACAAAAATGTACAAGATAGTGGAGACGATCGAGGAAAACGAAAAGACATTGTGCGTGGTTCCATCATCATGGGAAAAGAATAAAATTCTATATTGGCCGCCAGGACGGAAATCCATGACCATGCGAAAAGATCACCGAGTAATGCCGGACCCAAAAACATGGTCCAAACAACCATGTTCTGTGAAAAGGAGCAATTTTACATCTTTTGAAAATGCTCTACAAGTTGAAAAAAAGCTTTCGCAGTTTTCAGATACGGAGGAGGAAGAGAGATTTCACAATTTGAAAGGTAGTACGACAAATTCTGTGCGCAGGAGAACAACGCTGAATGCCACAAGCAATATAGAGGAAGACTTCAATTACTTACTGCCGGCTAGTGTTCCAGCTGTTGTGAATAGTGCTCCTCTTCCTAGTTTACGATCAGCTACTACTGTTCTGCCACCCCCTGCAAACAATTTTATTGGTAGTATGGCTACCGAACAAGCTCTCGAGGGGCCAGTTATAATACAAAATTTTATGGAGAGTACATCACAAGCTTCTAATAGTTCGGATACCAACATAGTAGTGACAGATGGCATTTATGAAGTGCCTCATATGAATTTTTCATCACCACAGCGTAAATGAAATAGACACAAACTTAACAATTTTGAAATTTATGTAATTTTTAGTTGAAGAAGATATTAATGATCTCCTGAAAAAGCATGAGCAGTTGTCTCATGATGTATTAGAATTAAAAAAGGAAGTAGCTGGCTTGCACACAAAATTTGACAAATTAATTGAAATCATGCAGAAGTACATCCCACAAGAAAAACAAACATGTAGTGCTAGCATCAATTATGGTAATAAGTCAGTAATCTTAAATCTGAAGAAGTTACTCCTCATTTCAAAAGAAGACCATTTAAATGAACTGGAATCTATATTAAAAACCTCGGAAGTCGTGGCTTCAGATTTTGTAAGTTTAAAGTGTTTTTAGAGTTTTTATGTTTATGTTTTATTATTTGTGTATTTCAGATAAATTATATGAGTGAAATTGGTGGAACAAGTGGTACTAAGAATGGTACCAAAATAGCTTATATGGTAGCAGACAGGATATTTTCACGTTCATTTCTAACCGAGTGCTCGTGGACAGGATCTTCCAAATCAAATGAAAAAAAAATTGCTTTCCTCAAATACACATCTATATTTGACAACTTTTTTAAGATTATACGTTTGGCAGATACACGGTACAGCGTTGATGACATGGAAAGTTTCTTCCATAGAATTTTAAAGAATAGCGTTAGTCGCTTTAATCAGACAACTCCGGAATATAATTCAAAGAGAAAACGGTAGGGCAAAAACTCTATTACATTAAGACCCAAATTAAGCAAATTCTTATTTTAGTAAATGTACCCTGCAAACGCAAACATCATCATCATCAGCATCAGACCGAACTTCAGAATTAGTAGAAACCAAAAAAGTATTCCTAGAAACATGTGGAAAAGAAGTTTGTGCAACTGAAACTGAAAGTACAGTGAGTAATGAAGATCATTTTGTAACCGAAGAAACGAAATCCAATCCTGTTTAAAATATTCTTTAATAGAAACACTGCAACGGGAACTGCCATATTTTTTTTGTTTTTTTATTGTTTTTTTTTTTATTGAATTGAATTTTCAAATATTATAGGTAGGTACATTGTAAATGGATTAGCTTTATTGAACTATAATCTAGATGTATGTATTAATAAACATTTAACCAAAGTTTTGTTGTTGTTTATTCTATTCCTTTATACATATTGCATAAATCTAAAGTGTGAATCAGAGGTAGAAAAACAGTTTGGCTGTCGATATCTTTCACACATACTAATTTACATTTAATATTGTGCAATGCATATAACTTCGGAGAATTTTCTTCACAATTCGATTCAAATATATTTAAATGAGAGGACTTTATCGGTATATCAAACAAGTTTTTCTTTAGCTTTAAACTCGAACCGTAAATGTAAACATTTTTTTGAAATATCCCTGCATATTTCATTGCTACTATTTCACCATTTCTCGTCAAAAACCATTTGTTGTTATTAGCACGAGTTAATGTTAAACCATCCATTAATGTTATTTTTGAAAAACGTTTTCTGCACATTTCTAAATCAGTTTCATCAATAGTAATCTCATTTTTTAAAATTGGATACAATTCCTTTGATGTTTCGTTATCATTACGAGCGGAATTTAGTTCAATTATCCGTCGAGCTACTTGTGGTAATGGATTATTTCCAGTCCGCAACAAACATTTTATCTTATAAAGCATATTTTCAAATGGATATGCACTGAATGTTGGCAATGATCCGAATTTTTTAACCTCATCTGTCAAATGACATAAATTGTGAACGTTGCTTCCGATGGAGTCAATACCGTATATTTCAATGTATTGTTCAATAAATACTTCTAGCATTTTTTCAGCAGCTGACAGAAAATTTGAATACTCTTCACATGAAAGTATTGTAATTGCGCAGAAAAATAATATAAAATGTTTGAATACGTCTGGGCTTAAAAAATGTTTTAAAACTACAGGCCCGATATAAAATAAGAAAGTTCGAAATTCTAATCCTTTCCAAAAGGAAAGACAGTCAAGAGATCTTACTGCTCGATGTATTTCGTTAGGCATTCTACATTGAAGTAAAAAGTTCGATATAGCTTTTATATCAGACGCAGACCATTTCGTCCTAAAATTAAAACTTCCGCGCGACCATCCAGTTAACAATTTCTTCATTATGCCAAGGTCGACCAAATGTAAAGAATCACCTAAAATAACCGTAAGTAGATAAGCTTAGCAAAAGTATTTCTGTTAACTCACCTATCACAATATCGTCTACCATATTTACAGGAAGGTCTTCAAGTGGTGTGTCTGCTTTATGATGATCTAAATCTATTTTTTGCCGAAAACTTTTATCAGTTCTCCGTGGTGAGTCAATTCTTGGATAGCTCATATGATGGCCCTTAATATGGTATTCGCCAATTGCAGTACATTTAAGGCACGCATTATAACCATTAAAATTAACAGTACCTATAAACATATACATACATGTAAATACATACTAATTAGAGAATTTGAAGTTAGAGAGCTCCAAGGCAAGAACCATAAGTTAGAGACCAATTAAAATAAAAAAGAAAATGTGGATTGATTCCAGGTTAATAAAAATGCACTTGAGTGTCTCTTTTTCGAAATTATGATAATTATATTGCGATTAATTAAATTCGATACCTTTTATAAAAGAACGTGCTGGCGTATCACATATAAAACATCGGATTCGAACAGCAATTTTATGGTTGTTTATTAAAATTCCATTTTTTATTATATCTTTTGCTTCGTTTACGAAGGGTGTCAAGAATTCTTTCGCGCTGGGGGGCTTACATTTTCCACAATACATGCCAATAACCATGGGTTGAAATTTTGGAATATCATGAATGGACACTAGTATTGGCCAAAATTCTATCTTAGAACTCCTACAAAGTGGTAAGCCATCGATATTTATGTTCAACGCAATGCTAATTGAATTGTCGAGATCACTAAAGTAATTTTGTAGACATGAGCACAATCCATTATGCCAATATTCACCATCTCCCATTGAAGTTACTACGACTTCCCGTGGAGTTCTTAATAGCGAGCGACAATCCTTGGGTATATCGTTTGATATATCACATGATTTCAGGATTTTCAACAAAGAATTCAACGCTGTATGTGCTATGTTAAATTTGAGAGCCCATTCCCTGAGTAACTGCACAAAATTGTGTCCATTTTCTTCCTCACTCGTTTCAAAATAATACTCTTCTAAAAGTTCGGGATTTTTGACATCAGCTGTTTTCTCCATCGATGCTTCATGGGTTTTACTTGCTTGTGTCTCATTCGTTTTGCTGTGGGTAGATGCAGCTTTAGTTGGTGCAGAATATTCACAGCTTGGCGCCATCATTGATATGACTTCGCAAGCCTTGAAGATTTCCAGCAGCATTATAATCACGGCGTGCATATAACTCATCGCCACTTTCACTTTTACTTGAAATTGCTTTCAATCTATTTTTAATATCCCTTGCATAACTTCCACTTCGCTTATATTTTTTTAACTTTTTCAAATCAAATGCAAAACTCTGTACCTTCATATTAATTAATTTTCTTTGAAAAAATTAATCGCGCATTAAAGTGACACTTGGAACCAAACTATAAAAAATAGCTATATTCTAGATTTTTCTCTGACGAATATTTCCAATATAACATAGTAAAGCAATTAAGCAGCATTTTGGCTATATATTTCAACGTGTAGATATAAATTCAAAATGCTGCAAGGCTAAATGGCTTTTCAAATGCGTAAATGATAGATATCTCGGATCTACTTTTGCTAACCAAGTGACAGCAAAATGTCTGTACATCTAAAAAGGTTTTCTTCAGCTATAATTATCAACGGATAAACCGAATTGATATCAAAGCTGCTAGTCTGGTTTTTAGCTATTTTACCAGCGATATTTTACAAAAGAAGTGAAAAAATGCTGTCGAAGCAAAAATGTTATTATTTGGTAACTTTTTCAGCTAACTGGATTAAGTTATAACTAAAATTTGGCAAGAAAGTTATTCAATCATTTCGGCTGTTTTTATTGTTGCGAAAACGTTCCCACAGAGAGGCAAAAAGAAAACATTCCTGTACTAACTAAAATGCTGCAATTTTATCTGTGACAACGTTGTAACAACCAAATTTTAGCTGCTAAAACTAAAATCGCTGCTTTGTGCTACTTGGGTTGTTTAGATGTTTAATGCAGGGCGAACATATCCATTTCACCCTTTTTTGTGAATAGCATGAGAGATAATCTGCAGTTGAAATGTTTGCACAGGCTAGATGAGACCAGCCTTTACAACCTCAGAACAGAAAGGTAACCAAGTTATCTTAGTCAGTTGTTTTTTTCGGTGGGTCAGCCCCAGAGTTGCAATTAATGCAGATGTAGACCTCTTCAACTGTGAGAGTCTCAGAGTCAGTATGACTGTCTGCCCTCGATTTGAGTTCCGTAAGAGTTTCTTGTGAGAGTAAACTCGGTTCAGGAGTTGGGACCTTTGTTATTTTCGATGTGTTAGGTAAGTTCTTAGAATCCGAGTTCTGTAGCTTGGTTAATTTAGGTGCGCCTATTGTCGTGTTGTTATCCTTCGCATAAGAGGATTGAACACCCAAATATCTGCTAGGTACAGTGTGACGTCTGGACGAGGTACGAACTTCTATGTCTGGTTTCGTAGTTTTATTATTTTTGCTCCCCCCCCCCCCCCCCCTTAGGAGACATTGCCCAAAATTCAGCCGAATTTACCAATTAGTGACAGTCAGAATTGAGAATTATGATTATAATAAATTACTGTAATTAATTATTTGGATATTACAGCTTTTCTTTCCAAAAATATATTCGTTGTCGAAAATTGTGACAATCTGTATACTGAAATGGTTAAATGTTAAATGAGGGATTAAGATGAATGAATATATATCAATAAAATGAATATGTATCAGCAAACTGAATATGTATCGATGCCATCGTACAATAGACAAATCGAATATGCATCAATGTTACAGTGTGATAAGATTTATATGCAACAATGTCGCTAAACGATCAACAACCTGCTCAATTCAACCAACCTGAAAACTGGAAAGTACACTGTATTTATTCAAGGCTTATTTAGAATATAATGCCTTGCTGGAAGTTCAATATTACCCGGTCCAACACGTGAATAAAATGCCAATATCAGAACCGTGCCTCTGAGCTGTCTGATGAGAGATATTTCAGGAATATAAATATGTTTGTAAGAATAAGTATATATTAGATCTACAATGACCTAAAAATTATCAATTGTCAAAAATTAATTAATAAGTAACCAAAAAACATTAATTATCATTATAGTATTAATTAGAATTCAAAGCCTTGTAGGCTTAAATGTGTCTCAGTAAATTGAGCACCCGTATTCAATGTGTTATGAGTGCGTTAAGAATCAATTAAAATTAGGAAGACAGTCAAGCAGATGGCCTGTAAATAAGTTTGTGCTTAAATGTTATTAACAGATCACTTGTTTGAGTTAGAGCCCCTAGCAGGCTATAGTATACCTCCTTCTATTAAACAGCGAAGTTCAATTCGATTTAAGCCACCCAGTGTTAGACTAACTGGGCGTATGATGACACTGCTTCCGCCCCGTATTAGACGAGCTGGGGGTATGATGTTATTGTATATTTCTTCCAAGATGATACTTTGCCAGCCAGTCTTAGGCAACTGTACAATTCCTTACTCGCAGTGACAACGCTTTAGATTTCGGCGTATTGGAGAAACAGTTTTCCTACTTGAGTTTTAATCAGGCCCAGCAGTCTTCGATGTTTGTTTATCAGTTCACTATTTTCAATTTTCAATAAAAACACTTTGTGATGAACGGAAAACTTGATTTCGCTAGTTAATAAGTGTTTAACACAACAAATTTACACGAACTGGCTCAAGTTTCAAAAGCGTTCAAAATGGCGATGACGCTGAGATACCGTCAGCCTGCACGTGAAATGAAAACCCTTGCAATTTCAACGAAATGCTCAATTTCCACGCAATCAATTTATCTCTTTAATTCAATAAGTGTTTACACCACTTTAAATTGTTAAAATTCGCTATAATAAACCAATAAATGAAAGATTTAATGAAAAATTTACGGAGCCAATATACAACACAACCTGTCAGTTTGCCAGTGTTTTTGACAACTCATATAAAAT
>CAWUPM010001337.1:0-15370 GCA_963924295.1 Dioctria rufipes
AAAGTGGTTTCAATAAACCGAAATAAATAATAAGAATATACATATAATAGGGGTGAAGAAATAAATAGTATTAAAAAGCATAGCTTTAAGGAAAACTAGTGTAAGAAAAACATATATATATCCAAACTAAAAACAAAGAAAAAAGGAAACCCTCCCCCGCTAGTGTTTAATAAATAATATAAAAATATAAATATTATCATTATTAACCTAAAATAAATATTAAATAACCACTAACTTTAGATCATAATAAATATACAAGTGTAACGAAAACAAACATAACATAACATATGCATAACAAAAAAAAAATAGAAATAAATAAGGTAATAAAAGAATAGAATAGCATAGGAATAAATATTTAAGAGCAACCTTAGAAAATAGAAAAAAAAACTTTTTTAAATAGAAATAAGAAAATATGTAAAAGCCGAAAACATATGCCAAACCGACCAATAGCCGAACCAACGAAAAAGCCCCAACAACAACTTCCCCTGAGAATTATTCCTCTTCAAAGAATAATCCTCTTTTTCGCAGGGGGAAGGATTGTTGTATACCTAAAAAGGGTTAACAATGATAATTGTAATTAACAATTATCATTGGGGAAAAACATGAAAAATATTTGATTTTCATAAATGGAAATAAGCTAATCATGCTTAAAACATGGTTAGCTTATCTCCTAACAAGGCGAAGAAATTGCCATCAGCAATTTCTTCAAATTCCTTCGCATACAACCAAAATATTTTATCACAAAACGACTTGGGAAAAATAAAAGTTTTAAATTTCAACCCAAGTCGTTTCAATAAAAAAAAAAGCCCCACGACAAATCTTACCTTCAGTAAGATTTGTCGTAAATACGATATGTATGTACATATATACATACATACATATCGGGCGCATAAAATTTTACTTCAGTGAAGACTGAAACGATCAAGTCTTCATCGAAAAAAGCTCTTATCAGCGAATTGTCGCGAGCTGCATACATTGTGATCGCAACAATGTATGCACGATAGCACGACGATGGTTGGATATTTATGAAAATATCAAATTTCAATTCCAACCATCGTTCGTCGCGATAATTCTGGGCATGTTTAAACATGCCCAGCGGTAAATAATTTTCTCAGGATAGGAATGCTAATTAAGCACTTTCCTATCCTGAACAACTAGACTTGCGATTAAAAAGATCCAAGTCGAGTTCAGTCAGTCTTAGGCAGTCGATTTTCGAAGAGTCGCGAGATCAGAGTCGATTTATTAGCGAGCGAAAAAGAAAGTTTTGGTCGATTCCAGGAGGTAGTAATATGGTCGGTCGGTAAAGAAAACCTTAGTGAAGTAAAAAGAGAAAATTGTAAAAAAAGTAGTCGTTTGGCGTAAGGCACATTTATACACAAAAAAGTTTGGTTTAGTGAAGAAAAGGTTCCAAAGAGGAATTGTGATTCGGAATAGGAATAAGTGCAAAAGCAACAAGTGTATTGTCAGACCTACAGATAAGGAAAATAGTGTAACACAAAAAGGAAATAAATATCCAATTGAAAAAAAAGGTTACTTGTGGTTTTGGATATACAACGGGCGAAGATTCGTGCACACAGTGATAACCAGTGAGTACCCCTCGTTTAGTTACAGAAAAGTTGTAACAAAGGCTTCCTTTCACCTTCCAAAGAAGTAATAAGGAAGGCTTCTTTTCACATTCCAAAGAAGTAGTAAGGAAGGCTTCCTTTCACCTTCCAAAGAAGTAATAAGGAAGGCTTCCTTTCACATTCCAAAGAAGTAATATGGAAGGCTTCCTTTCACCTTCCAAAGAAGTAATAAGGAAGGCTTCCTTTCACCTTCGAAAGAAGTAATAAGGAAGGCTTCCTTTCACCTTCCAAAGAAGTAATAAGGAAGGCTTCTTTTCACCTTCCAAAGAAGTAGTAAGGAAGGCTTCCTTTCACCTTCCAAAGAAGTAGTGAGGAAGGCTTCCTTTCACCTTCCAAAGAAGTAGTAAGGAAGGCTTCCTTTCACCTTCCAAAGAATTAATAAGGAAGGCTTCCTTTCACCTTCCAAAGAAGTAGTAAGGAAGGCTTCCTTTCACCTTCCAAAGAAGTAATAAGGAAGGCTTCCTTTCACCTGCCAAAGAAGTAATATGGACGGCTTCCTTTCACCTTCCAAAGAAGTAATAAGGAAGGCTTCCTTTCACCTTCCAAAGAAGTAATAAGGAAAGCTTCCTTTCATCTTTCAAAGAAGTAATAAGGAAGGCTTCCTTTCACCTTCCAAAGAAGTAATAAGAAAGGCTTCTTTTCACCTTCCAAAGAAGTAGTAAGGAAGGCTTCCTTTCACCTTCCAAAGAAGTAATAAGGAAGGCTTCCTTTCACCTTCAAAAGAAGTAGTAATGAAGGCTTCCTTTCACCTTCCAAAGAAGTAATAAGGAAGGCTTCCTTTCACCTTCCAAAGAAGTAATATGGAAGGCTTCCTTTCACCATCCAAGAAGTAATAAGGAAGGCTTCCTTTCACCTTCCAAAGAAGTAGTAAGGAAGGCTTCCTTTCACCTTCCAAAGAAGTAATAAGGAAGGCTTCCTTTCACCTTCCAAAGAAGTAATATGGAAGGCTTCCTTTCACCTTCCAGAGAAGTAATAAGGAAGGCTTCCTTCACCTTCCAAAGAAGTAGTAAGGAAGGATTCCTTTCACCTTCCAAAGAAGTAATAAGGAACCCAAGTAGCACAAAGCAGCGATTTTAGTTTTAGCAGCTAAAATTTGGTTGTTACAACGTTGTCACAGATAAAATTGCAGCATTTTAGTTAGTACAGGAATGTTTTCTTTTTGCCTCTCTGTGGGAACGTTTTCGCAACAATAAAAACAGCCGAAATGATTGAATAACTTTCTTGCCAAATTTTAGTTATAACTTAATCCAGTTAGCTGAAAAGGTTACCAAATAATAACATTTTTGCTTCGACAGCATTTTTTCACTTCTTTTGTAAAATATCGCTGGTAAAATAGCTAAAAACCAGACTAGTAGCTTTGATATCAATTTGGTTTATCCGTTGATAATTATAGCTGAAGAAAACCTTTTTAGATGTACAGACATTTTGCTGTCACTTGGTTAGCAAAAGTAGATCCGAGATATCTATCATTTACGCATTTGAAAAGCCATTTAGCCTTGCAGCATTTTGAATTTATATCTACACGTTGAAATATATAACCAAAATGCTGCTTAATTGCTTTACTATGTTATATTGGAAATATTCGTCAGAGAAAAATCTAGAATATAGCTATTTTTTATAGTTTGGTTCCAAGTGTCACTTTAATGCGCGATTAATTTTTTCAAAGAAAATTAATTAATATGAAGGTACAGAGTTTTGCATTTTATTTGAAAAAGTTAAAAAAATATAAGCGAAGTGGAAGTTATGCGAGGGATATTAAAAATAGATTGAAAGCAATTTCAAGTAAAAGTGAAAGTGGCCGTGATTATAACTCTCCGAAGTTATATGCATTGCACAATATTAAATGTAAATTAGCATGTGTGAAAGATATCGATAGCCAAACTGTTTTTATACCTCTGATTCACACTTTAGATTTATGCAATATGTATAAAGGAATAGAATAAGAACAACAACAAAACTTTGGTTAAATGTTTATTAATACATACATCTAGATTATAGTTCAATAAAGCTAATCCATTTACAATGTACCTACCTATAATATTTGAAAATTCAATTCAATAAAAAAAAAAAAACAATAAAAAAACAAACAAAAAATATGGCAGTTCCCGTTGCAGTGTTTCTATTAAAGAATATTTTAAACATTATTATTAAAGAATATTTTAAACTTCTTGTCCACATGTTTCTAGGAATACATTTTTGGTTTCTACTAATTCTGAAGTTCCGTCTGATGCTGATGATGATGATGTTTGCGTTTGCAGGGTACATTTACTAAAATAAGAATTTGCTTAATTTGGGTCTTAATGTAATAGAGTTTTTGCCCTACCGTTTTCTCTTTGAATTATATTCCGGAGTTGTCTGATTAAAGCGACTAACGCTATTCTTTAAAATTCTATGGAAGAAACTTTCCATGTCATCAACGCTGTACCGTGTATCTGCCAAACGCATAATCTTAAAAAAGTTGTCAAATATAGATGTGTATTTGAGGAAAGCAATTTTTTTTTCATTTGATTTGGAAGATCCTGTCCACGAGCACTCGGTTAGAAATGAACGTGAAAATATCCTGTCTGCTACCATATAAGCTATTTTTGTACCATTCTTAGTACCACTTTTTCCACCAATTTCACTCATATTATTTATCTGAAATACACAAATAATAAAACATATACATAAAAAATCTAAAAACACTTTAAACTTACAAAATCTGAAGCCACGACTTCCGAGGTTTTTAATATAGATTCCAGTTCATTTAAATGGTCTTCTTTTAAAATGGGGAGCAACTTCTTCAGATTTAAGATTACTGACTTATTACCATAATTGATGCTAGCACTATGTACATGTTTGTTTTACTTGTGGGATGTACTTCTGCATGATTTCAATTAATTTGTCAAATTTTGTGTGCAAGCCAGCTACTTCCTTTTTTAATTCTAATACATCATGAGAAAACTGCTCATGCTTTTTCAGGAGATCATTAATATCTTCTTCAACTAAAAATTACATAAATTTCAAAATTGTTAAGTTTGTGACTATTTCATTTACGCTGTGGTGATGAATAATTCATATGAGGCACTTCATAAATGCCATCTGTCACTACTATGTTGGTATCCGAACTATTAGAAGCTTGTGATGTACTCTCCATAAAATTTTGTATTATAACTGGCCCCTCGAGAGCTTGTTCGGTAGCCATACTACCAATAACATTGTTTGCAGGGGGTGGCAGAACAGTAGTAGCTGATCGTAAACTAGGAAGAGGAGCACTATTCACAACAGCTGGAACACTAGCCGGAAGTAAGTAATTGAAGTCTTCCTCTATATTGCTTGTGGCATTCAGCGTTGTTCTTCTTCGCACAGAATTTGTCGTACTACCTTTCAAATTGTGAAATCTTTCTTCCTCCTCCATATCTGAAAACTGCGAAAGCTTTTTTCAAAAGATGTAAAATTGCTCCTTTTCACAGAACATGGTTGTTTGGACCATGTTTTTGGGTCCGACATTACTCGGTGATCTTTTCGCATGGTCATGGATTTCCGTCCTGGCGGCCAATACAGAATTTTATTCTTTTCCCATGATGATGGAACCACGCACAATGTCTTTTCGTTTTCCTCGATCGTCTCCACTATCTTGTACATTTTTGTATAAAATAAGCACACACAAAAATTTCCAAAAACACTTATTTTCTACACGATGCTTTCTCTTTAAAGGCTTGGATTGCTATGACAAATAACATATTTGGAACGGTAAATACAGAATTTTTTTCCAAACTAAAAACCATTTAGTTGTATATATGGAGCTATTTGGCTTAATTACAATAATCTGCAGCATTTTGATTACGCATCCAGCATTTTAGGTGGGCATCCAGCATTTTAGCTGTATTGATAGACTGCAACGCATCCAATCAGCTATGGTGGCAATTATTGCTGTGTTGAAGTAAAACACTTCAACTAGATAGTTGTAATTCCAACTTGTAAGCATTTTATCTTTCCAAAACGATTATTTTGTCTCTAAAAACAACAAAGATGCTGAAATAACAACAATTTAGCTGTGTACGTACAGTATGCTACAGCCATATAGCTGTAAACATAAAATGCAGAAGTCGCAGTCGTGTCTTATTCTAATTAGGCCTGTAATCAGAGTTAATTATCTACAATTAAAGCAAATCAGCTGGCATGGCACCTTTTTAGTTTGTGGTGATAGACCACGAAACAATCAATTAGATGTCCTAGCTCGTTTACTGTGGTTAAGTATATTGCTCTATTAAAATGGCTGTATTTAAAACTATGCAGCTTTAATCCACTGTCAGCCATATTTTGTCAAAAATAGCGTTCCCTCTTTTGAAAACACAAAATGTCAAACTTTTGCACTTTTTTTACTTACTTCCCAATACCGCCAAATGCAAAATAGCAATACATTATAATATTTTAAACTATACGGGTAAAGTTAAAACAATTTATATGACCCTATATTGCAGAAATAAACAAAATCATATTTTTCAAAATTTTTATACGTCTTTATTTATGACTTATTTACGAGGCGCATTGTTATTTTTCAAGCTATTACCTGCCTATCAACGATAAAATTTCAGTGGTTAACACTTTTACGCAAAACTAAGCGCTTGAAATATTAAAAGATATCTGCACTAAAAATTAATATGGTTATAATGAATATTAACAAGACGCTTTTTTTACTTCATTCATTTCAATTGAAATATACTAAAAATACCAGAAAGAAAACCAAGGTATAACTAAATTGTCGTAGACTGGGATGTAAAGAAATAACTTAATTAGCTAAATGATCCAAATGAAATAACAAAATAGTTATTTAAAAAGCCACTTTCTAGCAATTACAAAATGGCTTTTATTTAGCTCTTAAATGGTTTAAAAAGGTACAGCTATTTAGTTGCAATAAGTTTGCCAAAACTATTTAACATCATAATATAAAGGTTGGTAAATGGTTTCCAAAACATTGTTACTGCTTCACTTTTAGCTGCGGCAACCAAAGCATAATGGATACTACAACCTTTAAAAAGCTGAAAGACAGTGCGCCACTTTGCTGGCTAAATGTTTTCAAAGCGTTGTCAAGTGGTTGTGATGGAATTCCATTCCAACTAAAAAGATTTTAATTTGGCAAGCGCAAGGTTGTCAAAACCCAAATACAGCAAGCTGTGCTACTTGGGAAGGATTCCTTTCACCTTCCAAAGAAGTAATATGGAAGGCTTCCTTTCACCTTCCGAAGAAGTAGTAATGAAGGCTTCCTTTCACCTTCCACAGAAGTAGTAAGGAAGGCTTCCTTTCACCTTCCAAAGAAGTAGTAAGGAAGGCTTCCTTTCACCTTCCAAAGAAGTAGTAAGGAAGGCTTCCTTTCACCTTCCAAAGAAGTAGTAAGGAAGGCTTCCTTTCACCTTCCAAAGAAGTAGCAAGGAAGGCTTCCTTTCACCTTCCAAATAAGTAGTAAGGAAGGCTTCCTTTCACCTTCCAAAGAAGTAATATGGAAGGCTTCCTTTCACCTTCCTAAGAAGTAATAAGGAAGGCTTCCTTTCACCTTCCAAAGAAGTAGTAAGGAAGGCTTCCTTTCACCTCCCAAAGAAGTAGTAAGGAAGGCTTCCTTTCACCTTCCAAAGAAGTAGTAAGGAAGGCTTCCTTTCACCTTCCAAAGAAGTAATAAGGAAGGCTTCCTTTCACCTTCCAAAGAAGTAGTAAGGAAGGCTTCCTTTCACCTTCCAAAGAAGTAGTAAGTAAGGCTTCCTTTCACCTTCCAAAGAAGTAATAAGGAAGGCTTCCTTTCACCTTCCAAAGAATTAGTAAGGAAGGCTTCCTTTCACCTTCCAAAGAAGTAATAAGGAAGGCTTCTTTTCACCTTCTAAAGAAGTAATAAGGAAGGCTTCCTTTCACCTTCCAAAGAATTAGTAAGGAAGGCTTCCTTTCACCTTCCAAAGAAGTAATAAGGAAGGCTTCCTTTCACCTTCCAAAGAAGTAATATGGAAGGCTTCCTTTCACCTTCCAAAGAAGTAATAAGGAAGGCTTCCTTTCACCTTCCAAAGAAGTAATAAGGAAGGCTTCTTTTCACCTTCCAAAGAAGTAATATGGAAGGCTTCCTTTCACCTTCCAAAGAAGTAGTAAGGAAGGCTTCCTTTCACCTTCGAAAGAAGTAATAAGGAAGGCTTCCTTTCACCTTCCAAAGAAGTAGTAAGGAAGGCTTCCTTTCACCTTACAAAGAAGTAGTAAGGAAGGCTTCCTTTCACCTTCCAAAGAAGTAGTAAGGAAGGCTTCCTTTCACCTTCCAAAGAAGTAATATGGAAGGCTTCCTTTTACCTTCCAAAGAAGTAGTAAGGAAGGCTTCCTTTCACCTTCCAAAGAAGTAGTAAGGAAGGCTTCCTTTCACCTTCCAAAGAAGTAGTAAGGAAGGCTTCCTTTCACCTTCCAAAGAAGTAATATGGAAGGCTTCCTTTCACCTTCCAAAGAAGTAGTAAGGAAGGCTTCCTTTCACCTTCCAAAGAAGTAGTAATGAAGGCTTCCTTTCACTTTCCAAAGAAGTAATAAGGAAGGCTTCCTTTCACCTTCCAAAGAAGTAATAAGGAAGGCTTCTTTTCACCTTCCAATGAAGTAATATGGAAGGCTTCCTTTCACCTTCCAAAGAAGTAGTAAGGAAGGCTTCCTTTCACCTTCCAAAGAAGTAGTAAGGAAGGCTTCCTTTCACCTTCCAAAGAATTAATAAGGAAGGCTTCCTTTCACCTTCCAAAGAAGTAGTAAGGAATTCTTCCTTTCACCTTCCAAAGAAGTAGTAAGGAAGGCTTCCTTTCACCTTCCAAAGAAGTAGTAAGGAAGGCTTCCTTTCACCTTCCAAAGAAGTAGTAAGGAAGGCTTCCTTTCACCTTCAAAAGAAGTAATAAGGAAGGCTTCCTTTCACCTTCCAACAACCTTCTTCACAACACATGTACATCTTTCAATTACAGTGCCGCCAAGATTTGATATCAGTATGCTCAAAGTACACAAAAACATTCTAGCTGATACTTCCTGTGTACCAGACAAATAGTTTTTTGTATAACAGCAAATTACTGAGTAGATCCTTAAGGACCAGTACCTCCTCGATAACGCCAACGTAGCGAGAAACAGTTGTGACTAACCCTCGGTATGTATAAATCAGAAGAAAGATTCCTAACTAATATTTTTGCGGGGTAAGACAAATTCTCTCTTTGGATTAAATATTGTAACTTGTAACTTGACACATGGAAAGGACGCAAAGGAAAAATTATCAAATTTTTGTCATTGTGGAGGCAATATCATAGCAGCGCTAGTATACTTCAGTACCAGTAGCTCGTAATACTTCATAAATTTTGCAAAAGTTGTTTTTTCATTAACGGCGAACTATCTCGGAGGCGCCTCTGCGGTGGATTCCCCCAGCAACAAAAAATGTAAGCTGTGGCCTTCTTTTATTTCACTATATTGCTTTTATGTATAATCTTACATATATGTATTATTATATTTGGGTATTATTTTGTTTTTAGGTCTAAGTTAATCAGACTTGTACTCAAGTCTTTGAGATATGTTATTTAGTTTTGCGTTAAGTTAATCAGATTTGCATAGAAGTCTTTCAGAATTTCTAATTTAGTTTAGAACTAATTTGATCAGACGGGCGCAGATGTCTGAGAGAGTAATTGTGGTGTTTATATACACAGCCTATGTTTATAATAATAAAAACTGCTTTATAATGTGAATGGTGGTATATGTTTCTATCTCCCTACTTTCTCTCTCCCGAAGCCCTGTTCATTAGGATCGTGGGTTGATCGGCTTCGCTCGCTTTATTTCAGGCTTAATAAGGACATCAATTAATCAAATAATAGTATCAACATGCGATGGCTGGTATGGGGACCAACACCCTTAAGATCATTACGACCAGATCCCAGCAGCTGAATAGAAAGTGGTGGAGTCCCGTCTGGGCCCGATGTGGTGTGCTCATATTTTTCAGGTACTTTTCCCTTCAGGCATGATTTTCTTTTATTGTGGCCCATGGTAATGCAGGTTTTTGGATTACCCACCCCACAAATCTCCTGCAATAGCCGAGGTGATAGTATGCCGCCCTGCCATACAGCTACCATGGATTTAGCAGATAGAATCTGACTGCACTTCATTCTGGTCACTCACTCAAACATAGTTCCATAACATAATATCTCAATTAAAGCAACCTCTAGCAAATCATACCACATTTTACTTCATGGGATGTATCTTCTGGATATTTTTATAGAGCCATATAACTTGAAAACATATTTAGTTGCCTTCTAAGTAAATTTGTTGGTTTATCGAAAGTTTGTTTTATGTGTGCAGTCAATTTTATTACGGCACAATGACTGATTTGCCACATTATGGCAGTTCACGGTTAGTCCTTATATCGGAACGTCGTAATTGATTTCTATTAGTTTTTCGACTATTGAACACAGTTTTACTAAAGTTCTAAGTTTGTTTGTCTAAGAAAATGTTGTGTCCTATTTAGTACATACAACTTGTTTTCAACACACTCGAAAAAAAAACAAAACATTAAGTTAAGGGCTTTACGTATGGAAACACAATAACTTCTGACGAGTTCAGGTGCAACCAACATCCTTACACATATTTTGTAGATAATATTAGGCCTTATCGGACATCTTTACAGATATATTAAATATTGCCGTAATATGTACATAAAACTTATCCCCTTTGCAGTTAAGAAGAAAAAGTTTTTAAAAATATAGCTGCCTTTAAAAGTAAGTTTAATAGACTAGTACTTATTAAGAATATCAAAGAAGAATCTAAAGAAACTACGAGTAACTCAGTACACTTAATTGCAGTAGGAACAAGATTGTAATATACATAAATATAATAAAATGGTCTCTGAATCGATGGCGTAACTGTACAACGTATTCCAGTTTGAATATGCAATACCGAAAGCGCTAAAAGATGAGGTGATTTGCAATCGAAAATATGTTATTTTTCCGAATTCATTTTATTTGCGAAATTACAGAGAATTTTGACTTTTTTCGAAAGTGTGGTCCTTGTAACGCTGTTTTGCTGGTAATTCCGGTCGTTTTGTTTACCGAACCGACATTTTGGTCTTGTTTTATTCGTATTATTATTACATTCGTTTATAGATAAGTAAAACATTGCCGATATAATTTCAAAAATCTTTTTCTCTTCGAAATTTTTTTTTTATCGTCAAAAATCTTCTGAAGTAGCTATAGGGTTATTCCACAGAAACTCGACAAATATTGTGAATGGACCATGTTTGATTTTGATTTAATGGGTTTTAAGAAAATTGTAGAAAGGAAAACATGAAACTGCTTGACGTTTGGATTGAGTTATATGTAGTTCAGAAAACGTTGAACGTAAATTGATGACGTGTGCTGAGTTGTCAGATTAATAATCGTGTGTTTAGTAAATAGCAAGGATGGCGTATGCCAATAGATTCTTTAGGGTGTTATGATCATACTTTTGGTCAGAACCGTCTCCATAAAATTACTTCTTCCTCCTCAAATTTACGTTTGAAAATTTTTCGTTTTTGTAAGGAAATGTGGTGACTTAAATGCTCAGAAGTCTTTTCACGAATATCATTGACCACTGGTTGTAATATCCGCCTGTCTGTTCGTCCGTCCGTCCGTCCGTCTTCGCGATATCGCCAGAACGCATTCACGTGCAGAGTTCAAATCGTATACCCAGGCTTTAAAAAGCAAATTCTAGTTCGAAATGGGGCTAATCGGGCAACTCCTTCGTAGTATTGCCATACAAAAATTTCGTTTTTCACTATATATTTGGGCACTGCCTGAGAAAGCGTTGAGATGGAGAGCTGATATTTCATAACTAAATATTGTCGCGATAACAACAAATAATAAACATAAAATTAAATTAAAAATTAAAGGGCCCAAACCAGAACCATGATTTTTTCGGCATTTTTTGCTCGACCTTAACACTTGCTATATATCTTGAAACGTAATAGGTAGACGCATTAAATTTTCAAAGAGTGAGTAATACTATAACTGCTACAACAAATAATGAAAATATAAATAAAATAAAGTTAAAAATTGAAGCCCCCCTCCCCCCCCCCCCCCCCCCACAATAAACTTTTGTTTTTGCTCTATCTGAATAGTACATAGTGTTAAATCTTCGACTCGCACTTGGCCGGGTTTTTGCATGCTACTTTGTTTTTTTTTTCAAATATGTGTAAATATCTAAATGCTCGCTGTCGTCTAGTGCATCTTTTTCTATGTTGCTATATTTAAGATTAGATGAGTCCAGCAAGGCAAGCATTTCTTCCTCCTTAAGTCTATTTAAATTTTCTATTTTCCTAGCAACTCAGATAGTGTGACCCAGGTACCCATTGATCACATATATCAGAAATCACCCTGAAAATCATACTGAAACAAAATGCAATTTAGCATAAATATATATTCATATATTCAGTTCACACGGCATGTATACTTAGCTACATGCCGTACAAGGTACATACATATCTTACTTGAACTCCGTCAAATTACTTGCATGCATGTATATACATACAATTCCTAAATTCATTAAACCTAATTTTGTGTACACACATACACACCATTATTCTCATCGCCTAAAATATTATGTTTACAAGACACAAGCGCATATCAGATTTCAGGCATATGCACTGGGTCTAAACTTTTTGTACTTTCCCACGTACGAATTTTCACGTCGTGGGAAAGTAATAAAAAAATAAAAAAATCTTTTTGAACCTTATGATAAGTACTTGGGAGCAATATCGCCGATCCTCGGGGAGTTGGATTCAAAAAGACGCCGAGTAGAGTTATCGAGGAAGTCAAAAAGCAGTCGTTCTAAAATCTTTGGCTGTTGACATTCTTCCTGTAAATTTTGATCTTTTGTTTTTGTTTTGAAACTAGTGTTACTAAGAATAGTGCTAAGAATTTATAACTGGAAATATAAAAGTTTTGCTGATTTTCAATAAATAACAACCAAGAACACGAGTGCTTTATTTGGCGAGGAAAGAACAGTGCCAGAAATCATTAACTAAAGAGAATTAAAGAATCTTGCACTCTCCATAGGAGCACGGTGTGAGGATAATACAACACAGAGTAAAAAGCATAGCAGATAAAGAGAAAAGTACTTATGTTCATTGTAATGCACATTTCGCTTGTTGTACGGTATAACCCCTTTAAAATTGTTATTATAAACATCAGACGCCCAAATGAAGTATTTGGCTCCCTCTCCTATAGAAAATTTGTTGTACATCTCGACCCGTATTTTTCTTGCCTGGTTTACCATTGTTAGTATATACCTTTTAAATTTCTGAAAAGAAAAAAAAAAATTCTATAACTTCTGAGTTCCAAATAACAATACTAACGAAAATATTCTGCACGTACTGAAATTAATTTACGTAAAAGCAGTGAATAATACTAATAATATTTTAATATTCGATTCTGATCTGTGTAAGAGATTATGGGAGGTGGGTATAGTAGGTAAATGTAAAGTTTCTAATTTTTTTCTCAGGATAACTTTATATGTGCGGCTATTGAGGTGGCCCAAAAAACAAAAGTATTAAAATGTCTAAAGATTCATTCAGAATTTGTTAGCTAAAGAAACTTTAAACATCCATGTAAAATTTCAGTGCAATTCATTAATGTTTAGAGGCAACTCAAATCGAAAATAATGTTTTTTTGGCTGTTTCCGACTTTCAGGAAAACTGTTTCAACATGAAATTTTAATTACACAATACTTTTCTTTATTCTTTATTTAAATTTAAGGGAACTTAGTTATGAACTTATTGCAGTGAATGTTGTTTTAGAAAATTAAATTCTTCTATTTTTTTGTTTTTTAATTTTTTGTAACTAAAATTCGGACGCGGAACTCCAATTTTTTTACTGGGCGTAAATTTTTTTTAAGGAAAAGTGGCACGCGAGTATATTTTTTCTACTATAATGTAATCTAAAATCGATTGTGTATTTAACGACTACAACTTAAGGGACTCATATAGTGTATAAACTGTTCTCCAGTTTAAAGTTTAAAATTACATTAGCTTACAAATTCTGAATGCAGATTTAGACATTTTAACACTTTTGCAAATGTATATATTTTTGGGCCACGCAAAGAACATATTTGTAATTATATACCTAGATATTAAGTTTTGACATGCTAAGTTGTAAATTTATTGATTTTAATTACGTCACTACCTACCTGCATTATGGAACAACTGCCCATCCCATTATAAG
This sequence comes from Dioctria rufipes, assembly GCA_963924295.1. Taxonomy (NCBI): domain Eukaryota; kingdom Metazoa; phylum Arthropoda; class Insecta; order Diptera; family Asilidae; genus Dioctria; species Dioctria rufipes. Next base: position 13,832 of record CAWUPM010001337.1, read on the forward strand.
AGTGAAACTTTCCTTGCAGAATATTAAAAATAAATTCAAGTTTTAATAATATTAAAACATCTCTACTACTTAGCATAACACTTCTTCTTCCGATTAACTTTCAGGTGAGTACTTCTCTAGTCTATTATTTAAATTTAGTTAAACTAACATTTCTTATATTTTTCCGCTAAGTCCACCAACTCTGCCACCTGAAATTCGTTATTACTTGTCACTTACCATTGCTACCATTCAAGATGTGGGGAAACTTAGTAAGTTATTGCTCGCTCCTGTTCTGTGACCATAGCAAATCAATTTCGCCTCAGATTACCACAAGGAGCTATTTTTAACGTGCAACTTAGGGTGCAAGCAAAAAATGGCTACGTGCAGTCAATTATTTCCTCCTATTACTCTGTTTCCAGCACACTGTGCTAAAGTTCAAAGTAGAGAACTGTCCACCCACGGTGATTTAAAGCAATTATTCCCCATTTTCTTTGGAGCTGAGAGCTAACTAAAAGTCTTGCGGAAAGGAGTCTTGTCGTATTTTTTTTTCTTGTGCTATAATTATATCGATTTTTTGTGCCGCGATATTTAGGACTTAAAGTACGAAGAAATTCTGATGTGCAGTGCATTGAAATTATGATCTAAAGATAAAATAAGACACTTAATTAAGAACATTTAATAAAATTTTAAGAAATACTTCTTAGGTTGATGAAGGGATAGCACAGGTTAATGGTTCTAAGGACTTAGATTTTACCTGCACAGGAGTCATTATAGAGACAGTTGATTCGCCAATCGATTTACTTTGCAGTCAAATAATGGATCTGATAATTTAAATTAAATATCTATAGCTGGTGTAACACATGAATCTAGAATTTTTACTTATCGAGAATGATAAAATATGGCTGGAAGAAGTAGAAAGAGGTTCCGAAGGTAAGGGACTGTTCTATCACTTCCTGAATGTCAAACGGTAAAAATAATGCTTTAAAATCCCGAGACATTCTACCAAAATTGGGTCTCCTTGGAATAGAGATTTAAGGCTATCTAAATAGATGGGCATACATGGAGCACACAAGAAATTTTGTAGAAACATTCGTACCTCCCTCATATGTATGATTTGGAACTTAACACGAAGGTACTTTATGGAGTTCTCTGCTTTGATCTCAAAGCTGTTGAAGGCTAGGACAGATTTTTTTTTTCAAACGCTTGCGAATTTGACAATCTTGTTAGTTGGATGAGAGCTTTTGAAAAACAATGAGATTGGTTTTGTCAAAATTTACCTTGCACCCCCACTTAGTGTAATAGTTCAGCGGAACAGTTAATTTTACCTTCGAGTTGATAAAGAAGAAATTTGAGCTAAGGGTGGATGTGATAGGGTTTCTCGAATAAAAGAAGATGGATGTCTTGAATTCATTAGCAAACTGATCTGATGTGAAGCTATTGAATAGAAGCAGATAGACGATACAGCCTTGAGATACATCTGTCAAAATACTGTTGATCAGTTAAGATTTTATAGACAAATCTGATAATTTCTAGTGAGATTTGAAGGTGGATTATTTCATA